>VZSF01001054.1:1311753-1417149 GCA_013398295.1 Chionis minor
GCCCGCCTCCGCCGACCGGGACGCCCCCTCCCCGCCTCAGTTTACCCGTCGGGGCACCGGGAGGGGAGAGGGCTGGAGTCGCAGCATCTCTCCCCACGGACACCCCCTCCCCCCACTCCTCCCCAGGCACCTCTGTGGCCCCAGCCGTTCCTTCCAGCCGGCCCCGAGGCAGGATCGGGTCCGGTCGCGACAGCACCTAGTGCCTGCATGTCCGTTGCACCCCGGTTCCCCCCCGTCGCATGTCGGGAATCAAGAGGACATCCCGTTTTCCACCCCGCCATCACCTCGCTGGCTGAATCCTGCCAGGGACTGAGCCCCATCAGGGGGTGCCCGGAGCAGGACCAGAGGGAGCTCGGCACCTCCGGGGGGCACCATCCATCACTGGGGCAATTCCAGGCGGGGTCGGGCCGGGTGGGAAGGAGCTTGTGTCCCCTTCCCTACGCTCCATCCATCCCCTGGCACCCCAAAAGCCCGCGCAGGGCTGGCAGCCTGGCGGGAGGAGGGCAGCGCAGGCTCCTGCCGTGCTCTACAGGTTGTCCCCAGGTCCCAGCTCTGGGTGCCGGGTGCTGGGAGCCCGATGCCAGCCCGATGCCACCGGAGCGAGGAGGTGAGCGGAGGCGTGGGGCTGGCAGATTACGGTTCTCTCCCAGGGCCAGCCCTTCGTGGCGCTTTTCTGTAAACAGCGATGAAAGGCCCTGTGTACAAGGGGTTTTCAAGTTTCTTTTTCCCTTTTTTTTTTTTTTTTTCCTCCACGATTCCTAGCCCTGCTGGTGAGTTTAATGGCCAGATCGGGGAAAGAACATGTTGTCAGCAGATTGTCACCCCCAGTGCTCGGGGGAAGAGGGATTTTACTGGCTGAAGCTAATTGGCAGAATAAGCTGCCTTAAAGCCGATCAAATCCCATTACAAATGCAGTCAGGGACAGGGAGCATGAATCCTGCTACTGATGGTCTGCTCTGCCAAGGCTTCCCGACCTCGGGTGCGGGCACAAAGTCCATCCCTGCCGTGGTCCTCCGGGGCTTGGCCTTCCCGGGGTCGCGGTGGTGAGAGCTGCCCCACGGTTCATGCCCTGACACCCAGCCTCTCGCCAGCGTGCTGGTGCCGGGGGGGATTTGAGGGCCGAGAGGGGGGTCCGTGGTGGTCCCGGTTCCTGTGCCCTACAGTCCCTGCAGCGCACTGCCCACGAGCGCTGCATTTTGAGAGGGTGGGTCGTAAGCTGCCAGATCGCATGGAGGAGCTGTTAAGTCGTGTATTCACACGCCCTTGAGGGGGAAGATTTACCCCATTAGCTGGCCCGACCTCCCTCTGCCCGGTCCGGACATGAGTCTACCTCTTCCCTGAGCCCCTCTTTGCCAGGAACAGTGTCTGTGCGTGTTGGGGGGGTGACGGAGTGGGACAGGGAGCCTGCGGGGGAAGGAGAAAAGGAGCAAGTTACATCAGGGTCTTACTCTGCGTTCACTGCGTTTTTCCTGGCTGCACCTTGTCGGGGGTGAGTCTCGCCTGCCTTGCACTTGATGATGGGTGCTGGGGTGAGGAGCCCGGTTCAGGTGCCACGTGTGTGCGAGTGCTTCTTCCAGCACGAGCTGCAGGACCTGTCCCCTGGCGCCGGAGCAGGCTGGGTGGTTTGTAAGGGGTGACTCAGCACTCCCCAGACAGTCCCCCCACTGCAGAGCCTTGTTCACCAGCGTTTCCTGGGGCACTGCCTTGGTCGGGACCAAGGCGCCCAACTCTGAGCCCTGAAGGCAGGATCCCTGCACAGCATCGCACCATTGGAAAGCAGGGCTTGGCAGATGGTTGAAACCATGCAGACGACCATTGGGGCTTCATGGAGCATGCTGTGAAAGGACAGGTACAAAGACATGTGAAATGGGTAAGGGTACAGTTTAGTGAGCCCCCTGTCCTTAAATCCTCTGCCTGCTTCTAATTTAGAGTAATTTGTCTGAACGTCCCTGTGCCTGAAACCCTTCAAGGCATCGGGATGGGTGGCTAGAAGGACATATTAGCATGTGGTAATTAGGATTGACCACAGTGCTTTTCAACCCAGGGAAAGGTTGTCCTTGCATTTTGTTCCTGCCTGTTCCTTGGGAGTCGGGGATGCTTTGACTTGCGTTAGCAGAGGGGCTGGGCAACCCCAGCCCTGGTATCTGCATCTGCTCAGGGACATTCCTGCCTCAGGGCTAGGGATTGCTGAGAGGGCGTGTGTCACCTCCCCAGTGGGTGCAGGTCTCAGTACAAAATTTTACTGGTTTCAGATGTCATTAACACACCAGATTGCAAATAGCAGTGGGTATGCATCCTGGTCAAGCAGCATTGGCTGTCCTACCAGGCAAGGAGCAGAAGTGTCTTCGATGGCTTGTGGCACGTAGTGCTCCTCCCCTCCTGCCAAGGGAAACCTTGTGAAAGAGCTTGGGCACTGGGAGAGGGACCCAGCCACCATCTCTTCAAAAGTGGCTTTTACTTTCACCATCAGTGTGCTTGGAAACCTCAGCAAAACAGGCGTCTGCTTAAGTAAAAGAGAATTAGGGAGGCAAGGCAGAACACTGTTCTGCTGTAATGCCAAGGGTTGCCCAAGGAGGGTTGTCCAATCCCATCCATATAGGTGAGTGCATCCGAAAGGACACCTCCCTGCCATGCAAGCCTCCTGCTCTGGGCACCAGCAGGAGCTGCCGTGGCCCCGGCCACACCTGCGAGACCAGAGGTTTCCTTGCAACGTCCCCAGCTCTGCCCTACTGCCATCCCCCTGCCCATCCCCTGCCCGTGCTTGTGGCTGCATCCCAGCACCCTGGCCAAGAGCAGGAGCGCTGTGAGGCAGATGTTTTGACATTTTGACAAGCAGAGGTGAGGAAACGTGGCTCTGCCTCTCCTCCCGGCTGCAGGGAGGCATATGAGAACTGGCTGTCCCCTGTCACCAAGCCAGTCACTTTGCACGAGATGGAGCCGCCGGGCCGGCAAGTGTTCATAGCGCGCTGGGGATGGCTGCAAGTTTGCAGTGTGATATTTCCATTAGCAGCTGTGGGGGGACATGCACATGTCACCTTAATTCCTCTCCTCTGCAATAGCTCTTGGGCTCTTCCCTTCTTGATTTGAAGTGGGGCCACTGGGAAGAGAGACCAGGGAGGAGGCAGGGGCTTGCACAGAGACACACTCCTACCCAGCAAGAGCTGGTGCGTGTCTGCGTGTGCACAGACACCCAGCAAAAGCGTATTTTCTCCAGCAAAAGCTGGCTTGCTTATGCTAAGATGGCTTAGAATGGTTTAGTAGTCCAGGATTTAGCTGCATTAGCAAAAAGCATATTTTTGGTAGTGTCACTGCATCTGTAATAGGGATGTGACTCCCTGGAAATGCTACCCCCAAGCCTTAGGGTGTTAATCAGCGACACCCTAAGGTGGGTGGGGGAACAGGGGGGAAGCCAGTATGTTGAGGTCAGAATAACCAGCCTGGTTTTGTTCTGCCCCAGAAGGATGTTTTGGGTCTTACGGCTTGCAGGAACTGGATTTTGGCAGGGCAGTGGGACATGTAGAGTTCAGTACTGGCAGGTGACCTGTCTTGGGCTGACTTCAAGCGAGGTCAAGGGAACACTGAGGTGAGGTTTCAGTGTAGATGTTCGCACTCTGCCAGAGGCATCACCCAAAACACTGGCAGCAAGGGAAAAGAGTTAGGATTGCTTTCCCCTGCCCTGAGGTGGGCTGGGGGCAGAGAGACACGTGTGTCTCTGTGCCCCACAGGAGCGGGGCCGGCCTCATATTTTGGCTCTGGCCAGCTTTCAGGTGGGCACAGCGGTGGTCCCCCGTGCCTCCTGCATCCCCCGTGCCTCCTGCAGCTGCCGGATGCTGCGGAGCTGTCGGCTCAGCTGTGTTTTGAAGGCACGGCACAGCCCAAAGGCCAGGCGAGCCCTTGCTGCCGCTGCTCAGATAGGGAAGCGCATCCTGACAGCGTTGCTTGAGACTCCTTAAGCATCGTTAGAAAGTGCAGCGCAATCAGACAGGAAACAACAAGCTGATGTACCAATCCCTAATGTGCGGCGGCAGGCAGCCAGCTGCACGCAGCCCAGCCCGCATCGGGGGACACATCCCGCTGCCTGAAAGCTGGGGAGATGCAAAGAGTTTTAAAGTGATTGTGAAAGCAAGTTTTATCTGGGGTTTTAAAAGATATGATCTGATAAATTGACGGCAACATGTCAATTTAGTGCTTTTTTCTCCCCTTCGAGTACCTTTGCAAGGCTCTGCCTCCCCAGGCACTGAAGGGAGATGTGTATCGGTGGTTCCCGATTGCACCTTGGAGCTGCGAGGCTCCAGCTGGGAAGTGTCAACACAGTGGCAGCTCCCGCTGTGAGACCCTTTCTGACGCTGGAGCAGGTGACACGCTGACATGGCAGACATTGAGGGGGGTGTGCCGGGTGTGGGATCGCTCGGCATCCTCTCCTGCATATGGCTGCGTCATTCCAGGGACAATCTTGTGAATGAGCTACCCAGCGCAGCGGCAGGTGGTTAGAATTTCCCGGGTGACCATGTGGACCTAATTTAATTAGAGGGTTTAGGAAAACTCCTTTAGGAAAAGGGAGGGGTGTGAAATGTTTAGAGAGGGCAGACTTGAAAGGCAGGGGGAGAAGCTGTTGCTAAGTAGATCATGTCCAAAGGAGCATGCAAGCTTTCCTTGCCTGGCTTGGAACTGGAAGATCAGGAAGATGGAGTATCTTTAAATGGAAGCTGATGCCAAAGGCTGGGGAGGAAGGGTTGGTGAGCACAGGGAATGGGTTGTGGCAGGTCTCGGCCCGAGGGCAGAGAAGTTTGCATAAGGCTTTAATTTCTGAGGATCTGTGCCGGGCAGATGGCTGGGTTCCTGGCAAGCCAGACATGCATGCTGCCTGCTTGGTAGTTTTAGGACCTCTTTTCTCTGAAATTCTCTTATTGTAAACGCCTCGCTCCCCAAAAATGCAATTTTGTCACTGTCTTGTTCCTCAGAGGAAGACCACTTCAGGTGCAAGAGGCAGGCAGAGCAGCTGAGCAGTATTTGGGGTTAACAGGCAGCTCCAGGAGCCGGAGCGGCTGGCAGCAGAGGAGGGCCAGGAGTGGGATGGGCAGGGACTGGCTCCTGTGCTTAGGGATGAGCAGTGTGTCTCCAAAGGGAACTGGGGAGGATATGGAGTGCCCCGTGCCTGCTAGCCCTGACTGCTGGCAGCGAGACCCCTGCATGTCTGGGGACCCTGAAGTGAGCAAAGGTGCCCAGTGAGTTGTGTCTTCTTAGCAGCATGGCTGAGAGGAGATCCCCAAGCTCCTTATGTTCCAGATTTTAGCAGTGCTACATCCGCCTCCTTTTAGTATCCCTGAAACCCAGCTGTGCCCCTACTCCCACAGAGCACCAGAGAGCTGCCACAGTGATGTCTCTCTCCTTTTGTCTCTTCGCTCCAGGTGTGAGAGCACAGAGGAATATGATTACGATTACCTCAGCATCAATAAAACCTGGGTCCTCACCCCCAAGGCACAGGAGACTGATGCCACACAGATCCTCAACTCACTGCTGAAGAACTATGACAACAAGCTGAGGCCTGATATTGGCAGTAAGTGTCCCCTGAAGTTCTCTGTGATAATGGGTGGTGACCTGGCCCAGCTGTGTCTTGTGTTTTCCATGCTTTTGTGGCTGCTGTAGTTGGGATTTTTGGTGAGATGGAGCCGTGCTGATGCCAGATGCTCCCCTGGTCCTCAGCCCTTCACAAATGATCCTAGCCCCAGCTCATCTGTATCCATTCTAATTTTTTTTTTTTTTTTTTTTTTTTTTTTTTTTTTTATTCAGTCAAGCCCACATTTATTGATGTGGATATCTACGTGAACAGCATTGGGCCGGTGTCTGTCATCCAGATGGTGAGTGATATTATTGCTGCTGGGTCGCGGTATCACCACAACTGAGAGTGCGGGAGGTAGCTGGCCCAGTACTGCTGGCAGGTTGTGTCATGCTGACCAGACATGGTATGAAGGTGATGTTGTCATGAGAAGTGGATTTGTTTCCCTTACTTTGGGAAGAGGTGCTCTGACCTGTAGATAGCTGGAGCTAGAAAGGCTTGACATCCATCCCTGGTTAGAAGCAAGGTCCTCAAGTGTCCCTGGTGAGCTCAGCAGTCCTACCATGCTCACAAGCTCAGGGAGAAGGATGATGATGCTCTTTGGTCTCCAATGGAAATGTGTGGACACCTGCCTCTGCCTGGTGGCTTTGCTGTCTCCTGCCTGGGAAGTGTGCAGACACCAGGGGCAAGTTGCACCACCCTGATTGAGCCAGTGTGGTGGTGGCTGGGAGGGGGAGCAGTGTGCTTCCCAGGAGGACTGAAATAGGTACCTGGAGATGGTTTCCATGGCAATGGTCTGATGGTATGAAACTTGGGTGCCCAGGTGGGTGGTGCTGGGGAGGGGCAGGCAGAGTGCCTCGGGTCCAATAGCTCTTTTTCGGTGTGTAGTGCTTTAGATGGATGCCACCATGACTGCAGCAGTTTCTGCTCACGGCTTAGGACTCTGCTGTGCTGGGAGCTGCAGAAACACTCAACAGAGATGCTGTTTGGTCTGGAGAACCTCCAGGCCATGCGCTGGAGAGGAACAGTTCATTATTTATTTTTCAAGGGAAACTTCCATTAATATTTTACCTGTGAAGTTACTTTTTCCTCTTTTTCTAGCAAGAAACAAACCTGACTGCTGTCAGATTTTGAAAGACCTCTTTGGCCCACTGGGCAGTGTGGTGGAGTAGGCAAAGGAGAGGTACAGCCAGGACAATTTGGCTTTTCTTGTCTCCCTTGATGCAAAACGGAGCAGAAACAGAACCAGCCCCCTTAAACCGAAAAAAGAAAGTTCTCGGGATAAGCATGTTATTTTTAGTTTCCCAAGTAGAAAATTTCCACTGAACAAACCCTCTGGGGATGGAGGAATGGCATGGTAGTTGTACTACCATTTCCACTCCAAAAAGCATTTGGAAGCAGCCCTTCTGATTGGCCACTGCCAAGCATGTGCCTCCGAGCGGCGCCTGCTCATGGGCCACCAGATGGGCACCTGGCTGGGTGCTCGCTTGCACGATGAGGGCACCATCAGGAGGCCCAGCAGGGACAGCCTCAGGGCAAAAATTTCCTTTCATTGTTTCTGTGGGTCCAGTCTCCCGGAGGAGAATCACAGCCCAAGCCATGTGGATGTCATCCCTGGCTGCTAGCAAACACCACAAGTTCCTCCATCCCATGTGGGTGTGCGGACATGAAGCCACAGGGACGTAAGAGCAGCAGTGCAGGGGGAAGGGTGCAGGGGTTGGGTGTTTGCACCTCCCTGGTCACTGCTGTGCCTGGAGGTAGAGCGTAAGAGTCATGCTATAGGTGGCTGTCCCGTCTGCTTTGCACTGCCTGGGGATATGCCAAGAAAACTTCACAAAACCACAGTGCACATCCTCATTCCTTCTTTTTCCCTCTCATCCATCTACTTTAGCCCTTTTCACCCCTGTTGGAAGCTCCGCTCTCCTCCCTGTCCCATGAGCCCGGCATAGTCATGCAGGTGGTAACAGTAGAGAGTGCCTTATAAAATCCAGTCTTGCATCCAGAGTTCACCTCTTCTCCTAAACGGAGATACCAGGCACTGCTGCTAGTCCGGTTTCCTAAGAAACACAGTGTATGCCATGGTGATGGGTGTGCGAGAACGTACGTACATCCATCCCAGTCTTTCAGTATTTTAGATCCACTGGGCTAATACCAACCATATATGGTTGCAGGTATAGGAGCTTCAGGCATATCCAGCACCTCCAGTATTTCTGGGAAAACAGGATGCAAGGCAGTGACAACAGCCACCCCCACCAAGGGGGAAAAACTGTTGTGCGAACTCAATCCTTACTGGAAACCAGAGAATCATATGGGAGAGCGCTGATGAAGACAGCCCTGACCATTCCTAGAGCAGCTCAGCCCATGTGTTTAGCTCTTTCTAGGAGTCAGCAGAAGTTTTTACGCTTCGTGAAGTGGGGCTACATGACTGCGCAGGATCCCAGGAGGTCCCAGCGCACTTAATGCGAGTCAGGAGCGCGAAGGCAAGGCAGGCGCTTGGAATTGCCTATGTCTGCTGGGGAAGCTCCTGCCACGGAGCTAATCTACTCATCTGCAGCCTTCCCACCTGAGGAAGGTATTGCTGTTTGTGGGAATGGCATGGCAAGGAGCTGCTCAGGCAGAGGAGGAAACCACTCGGCATAGAGACAGTTGAGGGCTTTTGTGGTGTCGGTCACAACTGGCTGCGCTGTCTCTCCAAAGTGCACAGATGCTACAAGTACAGGGGTCCCTGCTGGGTCCCAATAGTCACCAGTGATCTGAAGACAAGTCCATGTGACTCCTCAAGTAAACTCTCTGTGGACATCTCTCCTTCCCCGTCCCCTTAGGTAACTTCCTAAGCTTGAATCTGTGTTGCCCTTGAGCTTTAAAACTCCCTGAGATGCTGGGCTGATATTAAAGGTACTGAGGACAGCTAGATCCAGGTCTTGTAGCTTTGGAGGGCAGTCTTCTTGCCATCTGTACTCTGAATACCTCCCCCTGCTCGCGAGAGAGGCTGCATCCTGCTATAGCATCTCCTGAAGCAGGAGAAAAGGGCTGTTGATAAAACTGCCACAGTGTCACCCCTGGACTTGGCTGCTTCACCCACTTGTGTGTTTGTTTGCTTTTCTGTGCTGATGCAATGAATTAAGTCATTCTGTGGGTTGTGCCAGCCACTGGCAGGCTGGCATCAAATGTATGATACAGATTGTCTTTGCTGGGGACGTGTCATTCCCACTTTGTCCCTTTTTATATAGCTTCTCACAACCTGAGAAGCTCTGCCTTCTCCTCGCTGTCAGGCCCATCTCACGTGTCTGATCTTTCCCTTTTACCACGCGCAACCTGAGGAAATGCACATTTCTGAGGGAAGGGAAACAGCATTTGACTCGGACCTAGATCTCTGCTGAGCCGGTGGTGAGATTGCTCTTTGCCGCAGAGACGGTGGCTTGGGTAGGCTGGAAGGTCCACTGGAGGGGAAATATCCCATTGATCTCTTTTAGGCGCATTGCGATGACAGGGCCTTACATAAATATTTCTCTTTCACATAGCCAGGCTGTATAGAAGGTAAAAACCTAGTTCTGCTTTTAAGAAATATAGCGGCATTACTGTGGCTATTAGCTTAGACCAGTGTAGTCTGTGCATCTGAAGCTGATGGATGGCCTGACGTGCTGGTGGAATAGAAGGCTCCAACTTAAGCTATGTATTCTGAATGCTGGTGTCCTGTGATCTTCTGCTCACCCCTCAAAGGGTTAACTACTCACCGCTGCCTTCAGCCTGGTGATGCTCTGTCAGGGCTTGGAAGATGGCCCTGCGTAGCTGCTGCTCAACCTCCAAAAGATAAATCATGTCAGGATACAAAACTGATTCCGGTCCTTAGAAAATGAATAGGTGATTTGAAAATGCCCTGCGCTGGGTGTGAATTCTGCATCCCCCTCATCAATCACTTGTCATAAATAACATTAACATTCAGGAGTCAGCAGAAGGCAGGCAGGTTTGGAGAGGGAAGAAACGTAAAGTGATTTCCTGCTATCTTTTGTAGACCAGAATGGCAGTCTTGTTTCCCATTTAGGTAGTTACGCAAATTTTACATTCTCTCCTCCCTGGGGAAAGGACCCTCTGCACTTTGCCAGCCAAAATGTGGCAATAACCAGAAATAAAGCTAGGAGAGGGCTAAATGGTAGGAAGTGGGACACGGGGCTTGCTTGAAAGAGCATGGGCTGAGAGGGGGAAAAGGGTGCAGAAAAGTGGGACCAGGTCCAGTCCCTGCACAGACTGGGATTTCCTCCCCATCCCCATGAACCTGTTGACTTTGGGTGGGATCGAGGCACTTGGTGCTTCTCAGGGTGGTGGGAAGCTGTGTTTGCACCAGCAGGGGAAGGGCGTGCTCGGCCACGAGCCCTTCCAGAGCCACCTGCTGTCGCTGGGTGCCGGCCAGCAGCACCTCAAGCCAAATGAGTTATCACCCACAGCGCCACAGCTTTCCAAGCTGTGTCACTGATCTCGATGCCCAATTAGATTCCCATTAACACAGACAGTGTTTAGGTGTCCTTGGCATATCACTAAGCTGAGCCTGGTGCAAGACCCACCTTGGTTGTCTGAGTGTGTTTGCAGGAAGAGGTGCTAGGGAGAGCTGCAGCAGCAGGGACCGATGGAGGAGACTTTTTGGGTTCAATTTTTTCGCTGACTGGTTGTTTGCTGGAGGGATTTGCTCCTGGTTTTGTTTTGTAATGGCTTTATTGCTATAGATTATAGCTTTAACTGGTGTCAAGGGCACCTAGAGTGCTGGATCACCTTCCTTTGGGGATGCTTAACTCTCAGGAAATGATGCTGTAGAAGTAAAGCAGTTGCCAACTATTGGGGCTGAGTGTCTTTCAGTCCTGAGGATGTCCGTGAAGTGTCCATGAGAGCCAGCATGGGTGGGAGTGGAAAAAGTGCTTCTGTCCCGAGGTTGGGGATGGAGCAACTCCTGCACAGAGCTTCTCTGATTCCTCCTAGAGGTCAGAGCTGAATGTCCTTTTCTTCCTTTCTTGTGCAAAACCAAGTGTTAGGCTCAGAGTCAAACAGCAAGAACACAGCTCAAGCACTGTGGTAGCCTCCTGGCCAAAGTGAATGCAGACATGCCACCCATCCAGGGACCTGCCTTGGTTACCTGCTTCATGTGCCTGGGATCAGAGGTGGTGCACCCAAGGCTAGTTTAGATACTCGAGACCCCTGTCTTTGGTGTGTGCAAGGAGATGCCCCTGTGTGCCAAATTCTGTAGTAAAACTTGATGACAGCTCTTCTGCTGGGATCTTGCACCACCTCAATCTCATTACTTAATGATAATAAAATGGAAAGAGCAAAATTGGCCTCTGTTATTCACCGGGGGCCAGATTGTGCTGCCTCTGAAGTGCCTGTGATTTCCAGGGGGTAGGGTTAAGCTCCGGCCTTCATTATTACAGCAAATTATTTTCTTAGCCCTGCCTGTGAGTGGGGGAGTGGAACCTCGAGAGGGTTATATGTCCAAATACACGTGCTGAATATTCCTCCCTTCCCTCTTTAGGAAGGAGATGCTGCGCACTATTAAATTCATGATGCTGTGCCTAGCTGCATTAGTTACCATGGAACACACTAACGAAATTGAGGATGAAGAACATATTTTCCCACGTCTGGAGTACTGCAGAATAGATTTAATAGATTTGCATATATGGTGCATTTGTGAAAACACTGTGAAAAAGGGGGAGGGATGGAAGGGAGAAATGTTTATTCGTTATCAGCTGATGAATAATTAATTTACAAACGTTGTCTTGTTAAATATAAATTAAATCCTCGTTTGACACACTTTATAATTTAGAAGTATAAGCCCAGCATGAATGAAGAGAACTCCCACTGACTGCTTTCATGTAAATCCTGAGGAGCCAGGGAGGGAGGTTTGCCTTTCAAAGTTAAAGCCCACACGGGGTTGTGGTGGGGAAGGGGGCTGCTGTGACAAAGCCAGCTTGGGGATCTGAAGCGCTTTGTCGTTGCTCGTGGGTGTTTTCCATGCAGGGATGGCTGAGGAGGGCAGAGGCAACCCTCTTCCAAGGATTGCTCCCTCCCCGCTCAGAGCTGCGGGTAGCCGAGCTGCCGAGTCCCAGCTCTGAGTAAAATCCCCATCGATGCCACATCATCCGTGTGCGCAGCACGCTGGCAGCTGCTTGTGACTGGCTGAGAGGGGCAGAGATCCCCAAGAGAGGAGCGAGGCTCTCCAAAAGCCATACGGGGCTAAGCCACCCTTGCAGAGAGCCCTTAAGCGGTTCGAGGCATCTCGGCATGAAAGCGGAGCCGCATCCCGAGGAACGGCAGCTGTGCTTGGTTGGAAGGCAGTTAGTGTGGGAGCTGCAGTGGGAAGCCTTGGGTTGCAGCCCTGGTGTCCCGCTGTAAGGCTTGGGTTAATATCTTCATTTCTTCTTAATAGATGGGGAAACCGAGACCAGTAATAATTGTCTGGCTCTGAGGAACACTTAAGTCTTGATTATACTTAGCTTTGGCTGCTTTGGAATAAGTAGGAAGGAAATGAAATGAAAATGGCACACTTTTTAAGATGCTTGAATGTGTTGCTCTGGAGCACGAGATAAGCCTATAGGTAAAGGAAATTTGTTACCACCCCCCTTCTTCCCTGATAATAATAGACTCCAGCGGTTGCACAGCACTTCTCAACTGAAAGGACTTAAAAACGCTTCACAAATCATCTGTCTGGGAGGCAATAGCCCAGATGCACCCACTTCCAGGGTGGATTGCAATGCCTGAGGCGAGGCATGCTGCGGTGCTCTGCCGAGGACTGCAGGCTCTTCTTGGCCTGCCCAGTGTGCAGCGAGAGGCGGGCACCAGCATAAATCTAGTAAAGTCACCTGGGACACTCACTCGTGTAATGAGCTAGGTCAGGTTTTGGTTCTTGATAAAGATGCATATCGTAAAAATTGAAAATGTTTGGGAATGGGTATTGCTCACTGAGGGCCCCAGTGCTTTTTTTAGCCATTATCTTCGCTGCCTGAGTGATGGCTCAGTGTCGCCGGAGCTGGTGGTGCGTTTATAACGTCTTCACAAATACTCATTTGCTTGGGAAGTGCTCATATCCCTTGATTCCTTGATGTTCAGGAGTGGTCGCCTGAGCCCGTTCCTGCGTGCCCAAGAGCTAGGAGAGTGAGTGTTCCGCACGTAGCTGCTTGTGTTCACGGGGCAGTGAGGTCGGGTACATGGAGAAGGGCAGCGGCTGTCCTGTAACCATCATTTGTCATTGCCTTAAGGGGGAAAAAAAAAAAATCACAACGCCACTGAGGAATAGCACCAATTGTGTGTGGCTTGTGGGACAAATCACGAACTGCAAGAGAAAGTCTAATGAAATAAATGAGTTATTCCCATCCTGAACCTATCCCAAGAGCTTCTGCAAGTTTCAGGGTCTGCTCCCAAACCAGAAAAGGACTGAATTACTCACTGTGAATAACTCAACCAGCTCCCTTTTTATTATCCAGAATATACACTAATCCTCTCTAGATGTTTTCTGTGTGACATTCATGTCGGTGTTTTGTTTATAGGCTGTTTATTGTGCAGAAAACACGTGGAGTCTGTTATCAGGGACAATGAACAAAAAGCAGGGGTTTTGCCTCTAAAATTTGGAGCTAATTAAAATATGAAAATCTGGACAGTGGCCTCCTGAGGGGAAAAGTACTTTTCTTCAGAGGCATTTCTGGAGAGCAAAGCCCTAAAGTTAATTAACATCTGTGCTCCCCAGTTCGATGGTAAATGGGGAATGTGGCTGGACTCGGTCAGGTTTCTTAAACTGCAGCATCAGTCCTGGCACGCAGGTGCTTCTGCACAGCCCACAGCTCGGGTGGCCTCTGGCCCTCCGGCAACATGGGATAAATCAACGTTCATAATTAAGTAAGCGGCTCTTGTAAATTCCTTCACGAATCCGATTTCTGGATGTCTGCTGGCAGGAATGGCTCTGTCCTGTACTCATCTCATGCCAGCCTTTGGAGAAAACTCACATTTCTTCATCCGGGCTGAATGCAAAGGGCTCTTTTGCCGTGAACCCTTGCCGGCAGCTGGGGAAGGATGCTTACTATAGGTGCTTCCTGAGTAGCTGGTGTGCTCATCGTGCCCAACCTCAGAGCACTGTAACTTGTAATTCCTCACCTTTACTCACAGAAAAGTTTTCTAATGCAGCTCATGACCCCCATAGCTGCTCCTGGTCTCTCTTTCCAGAGGTCTCTGCCACCAACTGGCTTTCTGCTTGTTAAAAGACCATGATGACAGTTTTCCGGCAGCAGGAGACTCTCCTTACTGGGGCCTGGACCAGGCTGGAGGGATGTCCCCTGCCCTGGCAACCCTGGCAGCTAGCAGCTCGCTCTGTTTGGTGGGAGCTCTCCCCTCTGGCAGGGCGTTAAAAGGGGCTTTGCTGTGATGCACGGGCATGGATGCGCCTCCAGTTGCTGGGCGGTGGGAATGCGACTTTGCCCATCGCACACTGGTAGGGATGCGCCTGGGAGATGCGGGCTCGGGCTCAGGACTGCCGGGTGCAGCTGCATCTTGTGAAGAAAAGCGCGGATGCAGCCGCCTCCATCGCGAGCGTGTGAGCTCATGGAGTTGCTCTGCGGTTCCCGAACGGCCCCACTTCTTCATTCGGAGATGTGTGTGCGTGGACAGGCCAGGAAGCGCGGGTTTGATTTGGGTACTGATCTGTGCTCTGCACCTCATTAAATTGATTCTTCCAAGTCAAAGGGAAAGCACTATTGTGTCAAATTTGAAAGATACAGGCTCCGAGCCGTACCGATAGTTGTCACTTGATGGGCTGAATTATTTTTAAGGCAGAGCTGATTTATTTGAACTGAAGGCTTTAGATCTCTCCACAGGAGAGGTCTGGATATTTCAGGTACGTGAGAGCCAAGGCAAAGAGCTGGTCAGAGGCCAGGGTTTCTGGTCTAGGGTGAACAGCCACCATTGTAGGGGAGGGAGTCTCGCTCTCAGCTCCCACCTGGGACAAACAGTCCAAATGTTTAAGCATTTCTGAGGGTAAATGGCTCTGGGGAAAATCAAAATATTTATATTTAGTATCATCAGATTGTTTTGATTTGCTTTTCATATGATGATAAACTCTGTCCTATAAGTAAAGCGTGAAAGTGAGTATTTGAAAATAAAAGCCAAAATGAAGTGAATCAAATCGATAAGGATAAAGCAAAACATTTTCTTAGCTTGCTGAAGAAAAAAAAATTTCTGAATGAAATTATGAGGTTGAGGTAATTCATTTTAGGTTTTGACAATTTTAATTTATTTTCAACAAAACTTCACTTTTTCAGTAGAAATCGGTTCTATTTATTTCCTGCAGTCCTACCATCTCCCCTAAAAGGCTGATGTGAAATCTGCCTGCTATAAATGTGTTATGAAATGGAGACCATTTCTCAGAATTCAGTAGTTGTGGGTGACCAGAGGCAATATGCTTCAAGGACCTCTTCATGCCTCGATGTTAAAAGCTGAATATTCAGACTATTATGTCCCATCTCCGTGAACAGGAAGGGTTTAATTGCCCATGATACAAATTGCAGGCGAGCGGCAGTGGAGCGGTGCTACTGCCAGCCCCAGCCTCCCTGCAGCACTGGGGCTGGCCGGGCTGAGGCAGCGCTTTGCTTCTCCCGCCTCGCAACCCCTTGCATCTCCTCCTGCCTCTGTGTCTTCAGCTTGGTGTCTTTTGGGCTGGTAGGAGATGCCTGTTAGGGTCAGCAGGTGGGTGGGCAGGTCGGTCTTCACCGTCATCTGCTGCGATGCCTCACGCTGGTCAGCAGCAGCCCATCAGACCAGCACTGCTGAGACCAGCCCCACCGATTCCCAATGCGACAGCTCCTGAAAGCCCCAGAGGAATCATGCTGGCTGCATGGGGCACTGCACGAGGGGGAACAATTCTGCTCAGGGGTCTTGGGCTTGCTGTGTGCTGGACTTGGTGTGTGCTGCTGGTCGCTGCATGGAGCTGATGGTCGCTGGGGACCCTAGTAAAAAGTCTTGCTTGTCCATCTTTGTGTCCAGAGGGCTTTGCTGTGAGGATTTCTGTGGTTGTTCCCTGACCTGCAGTTAGCTGGGAATGGCTCTCCCTGTCTGATCAGCTTTGCTCAACAGGAGAATTGTGGGTGGTGATAATGGCTCACCTGCAGGCAGATACACGTGGGAAGTGTGAACCAAAACACTGAGGAGTGTAGGTGGGAGAACACCTTGTTTCCTTGTGGCTGGGGAACACGGAAGGTCAGAGCAGGGACTTTGCAAATGTTGTAAGCCTGGTTTCTGACACTCTCCCCCCGCCCCTATCTGCTTCTCTAATCTCCAGCTTTGCCAGTGTACCTGTTGCATCTCCCACACCAGACCTGTGTCCCTCAATCTGTCATTCTTCTCCACAAGCACCCAAAGCCACCTTAGCAGTGTAATGATGACAAGGAGGGGAAGCAGCGCAGCGGGGTAGAGAAGTGGTAAAATTTTGTGGGAGTTAGGATGGCTGTTCCTACAGCCACAGGGAAGTAGGAGGGTGAAGTTAATATAACTGGCTGATCTTCTCTTCGTTTGTTCCCTGAAAAGAAAAGCTGAAGGTGAGGAGAATCATAATATTCAAGACAAACGTTTCCTTTCATGATCTGGCAGTGGTGGACTGACAGACCTGTCCAGAGCTTGCAGCCTTAGTTTGTCACATAATCTGCACCTGGTGAGAAGACATAGTGGACCCTGGTTCCCCCTGCCACAACAAGGAGCTACAGTGGTGACATGGCTTGGAGCAGTGTGCCAGAGGGGTTTGCAGAGCAAATCTCGTCAGGGAGTTTTGGGGAGGAAGGGTCTCTGCAGAGAAGGTAGGGGATGGAAGAAGCACTGGGAATGGGATGCCGGGCACCCAGTTCGCACTGCAAGGGAGGAGTGAGCCACGGCGTGGAGCCAAGCGCCCTTCCCTGTGCTCACACTGTTTGGATGTGAGCTCCGGGTGCAGCTTCCTGCAGAGCTGGCCGCAAGCGTCACTCCAGTTCTGCAGCAGTGAGCTCAGGGGCTGCTTAGGCGCTGCTCCTCTCTCTCTGGATCAGCAAGAGGGGAGGTGACAATACCTCAGTGTTGCTGCCATGGTAAAAAGCCAAAGGCAGGTTGAAGTGCTGGGATTTGGTGAGAAGCAACAGGGATCAAGCTGTTCGGCTCCCAGGAACTTTGGACTCAGCTCAAGAGCCAAAGTTGTTTGGTTTCTTTGTATGTATGATTCTGAGATAGACAAGCTCTATATAGAAAACCTGAGCCTTCATTTTTTTCACTACTCCCCAAAGATGACCTAAAGCCATCTAGGGAAGGTGGGGAAGGTAGAACAGTTGGGTTTTAGAAGAGGCATCTGCACTAGGCTGAGTCTCTACAAAAGAGTCGGGAGCTGGAAAAAAGGACTGGGAATACCAGCCCCCAGTTTCTGATGAGACGCTTTTGCAGCCGTCAGGTGCCATGGGAAGTAAGCAGCCCAGAGCAGCAGAGCTCTGCAGGTCCTGCTTGTCCAGTGGCTGCTGTCCTGGCTTCCAAATGACTGCCACACCTGGTCTGAAGTGTGGATGTATGCCTGGAAAGGAGAATCGGCTGGACTGGTGTCCCTTCTGTAACTGCAGTCCAACTTGCTTTGCCCTTCGAATACCCACAGGGGAGACGGAAAGAAATTGTTCTTTCTCTGTAACCTGATTCATTTCTCCCAGCTGCTGTCCTCAGCCTGGTGCTCCCTTGAAATCTCATTAGGGCTGGTCTGTGATTTTTGCTGTGGCTTGAAAAGAACTGCAAAAGGAAAAACGGAATGAAGCAGGGAGAAGGAGCTAAATTGAGGAACTGGCAGGGCAGGAAGAGAAAGCTGGCAAGCACAGCAAGGGGGCATGAGAGACAACAAGAAACGGGTTTCCTTGAAAGAGTCAGTGGAGCAGAGTACACTGTCCCCACCTCCTCCTTCATCTGGGGCCAGGGGAGAACAGTGTCAGGAGTGAGGATTTCTGCAGAGGGCACAAAACCCTCCCCTTTTGTGAAAGCAGAACTTTCTCAGATTTTTTGAATGTGCTTTTTGCCTTGAGGATAAGGATTACAAAGAGATTTATACAGGCAAACAGTGGGTTTGCTCCTGGGCAGCACAGACATTTCCATACATTCCGGCATTCCAGGGGTGTGGGTGCGCTGGGCTTTCTTAGACCCATTTCAGTGGGAGGAGGACAGGGTAGCATCTGGGTTTGGGAGGTGGGTGTCTCTCTTAGGTGCCACCCTGGCTCACTGGTTCTTGGAGAGCTGAAGCATACCGCCCACCCAGGGCCAGTTTGTTCATGAGCTTGGTGCTGTGTCAGGACTCCTCGTGTGGGGCAGCACATTAACCCACCACAGCCTGTGATTCACCTCGCAGGTGCAGCACAACTCCCATGGCAGGTGGTGAGCATCGCTTCTCCAGCGCCAGTTCTGGGTTCTGCTGGCTTCTCCACCCTGTCAACATGCTGCCCGTGAAGGTGGTTTGACAGTTCAGCGCTTGTTGGAAGCAAGCAGCTCTCACAAAAGAGGGCATATTTATGAGAGGGTCATAGAATCATAGAACGGTTTGGCTTGGAAGGGACCTTAAGGATCATCTAGTTCCAACCTCCCTGCCATGTGCAGGGACACCTCCCACTACACTCAAAGCCCCATCCAACCTGGCCTTGAACACTTCCAGGGATGGGGCCTCCACAACTTCCCTGGGCAACGCGTACCACTGCCTCACCACCCTCACGGAATGAAGGCTGTAATGATTTTCCTGCTCCTTATACTCTCTCCCTAAGCTCCTGTGACTGGCCACTGTAGGAGGCTGTTGGGACAGAGGGACACTGCCTGACATTGTTTGCCCATTCTTATCCTCCCTGCTTTTGCATGCTGCCATGCCATGCCATGCAATTCCTGCACTGGAAGGATGCTTCTGGCTCTGATCCACACAGAGAGCAGAGCTCCTGTGGGTCCCTGTCTCTGCTCCCCTTTCCTTCCTGTCTTAACCTCAAAGCACAGCTTCTGGAGCAATTTATTCATCACTAAGACTGCAGTGGGAGGGACTCTGTCGCTTCGCTTTGCATGACAATGGGCATCCAGCTGAGATCACTAGACGCTTTTCAATCCGTAGGGAGAGGCAGTCCCTGCCCTGGAGAGCATAAGGCCTTACTAGACAAAGCAAAGTCCCATGAGAAGGTGGGAAGAGGGTGGGAAAGGATATGATGTTTGAACAGGGCCACTACAATTGAAGCTGTTTCTGTTTGAGGAGGGATATGGGCAGTGTGGTAATGCCTTTCTTGCTGAGGCAGAGAAGCAGAGTGGTGAGCTACAGACCAAAGAGAGTGTGAAGAGGGGTATGGAGAGGAGGAAAGAAAACTAGAGCAGGGAGTGAAGGGAAAAGAGGGAAAACCTGAGAAAGCCTGGAAAGATGAAAAAACAGCAAAGGGAATTGGGCAGCAATTGGGCTGTTCAGTCTCTGGGCGTACTGGGAAAGGTGCTTAGATCTTTACAAAGGTCTACAGTCTACTGTGGACAACTCTACTTCTCCAAAATCCTCCAAAACTGGATGTAAATGAGAATCAGACCCTAAATCTCCGGGCCAGTGTGGCACCCCGTAGTCCATCTGGTGAGCCAGCAGCAGCAGTCTGTACTGTGGTCTGGCAAAGCCAGTGGTGATGCCGATGGTGGTCTCTTCTGCATGAGGTGCCAGATTGGAGGGAGGGAGACAGGCCCAGCTAGCAAGCCCTAAGCTTAGGAGGATGTTTGCTCTAATAGTTCAAAACTGCACAGCCCCATGCCTCTGACAGTTGAAGGTACTCATGTCGTTTAATGTTTGGAGGACTTTCCTTCCCTTCACCTGAGGGCCATTCCCCTGCTCCCACAACAAGACGCTGCTCTGATTCCTGTCCCCCCATCCTACGGAGAAGGCAATGAGGCTGCATGGTCCATCACCTGAACTGAGCAGGATTCTGCAGACAGCCTCATGGGAATCCAGCAGTGAGTTTTGTCCCAGAGAGATGGGTCAAGGAACACATCAGAGCTGAAGGAACAGATCATGTTCCCAGGCAATGACAGACATGCAGATGTCTCCGTGGGGGCAAGCTGACCATCCCAGACAACCCTCCCCAGGAGTGTTTAGGACTGGACACCTTGAGAGATTCATAGGACCTTCCTTTGCCTGGTACAGGGGAGCTGCAACAGCTGCTCTCCCAGTCCTGGCAGTAGTAGACTGCCCATCCAGTGTTTCATTTTAATCACAGTGGGTGGCACGGGAATAGGAAGTGCAATTAAAGAAATTCCAGCTTCTCATCTGAACCTTGCCAAGCTGTCCTGGAGGAGCAATCTTGGGGAGTTAATTGTATGCAGTGAGAAGGTTTGTCTTCTAGCCTTTTCAAAGGAAATTTCTTTTTGTCTCGTCAAACACCCCATGAGCTTAAAGGACAAATAAACAAGAGCACCTGCCCGAAGTGCTAAGTATTCTCTTCCAGTTATCCTAAGTGCTCCTCTCCTCATTTCTTCTCTTCCCCCACCTGCTTTCTTCTTACAGCGTAAAGTTGTTTTAAGCCCAATATCATGGGGAGCATTTAAGCATTTAGCAGTAAGGTTTGACATGCAAACAAGACTTTGGACAAGCGTGGCTTTGCGCTGCAAGCAGCCCAGGAGTTTTCTAGAGATGGTGGTAACTGGGCTGAATCTTTGTTTGCATCAGAAGGTGCTTACACCTGACTTTCCACCCAGGCCATGTCCTGTCCTGACAGTGGTGAAAAAAAAAGCTAAAAGGAGGCAGCTTCTTCCCTGTGTTGCTTTGCATAATACTTCATTGAAGTGTTCAGTATCTTCCTCTTTAATTAATTCTGCCCCATCTGCATATAGTATCCTATGTCTGTGCCTCTGCCTTTTCGGTAATAACCTCGTCAGGGACAGTGCAGACAGACTGTGCTTCTGGCTGATGTCATGTCTCAACTCAAGGACTCTCCTTGATCCTTTGGGTAATGACTGTTAATCAGATGCTAAAATACACACATCAAGGTCACGTGCCCCTGGGGCTCGCAGGGAGAGACTCCCTGTTCCCATGAAAAGACGAACAGGCACTGTGGCAGTCAGTGGCTGTCTTGGGGTTGCATGTGAGGAGATAACACCACTGAAGGACAGGAAGTGGTGGTACAAGGGAACAGCACAGAAGCAAGCATCTGGGGGGAAAGAAACAGTCTGGAGCGGTTGGTTGTTGTGAGTATAAAAGCCTGCCTGCCTGCCTTTTAGATGTCCCTGCTTGCACATGCATGGGAGCAGGCATGAGCAGAGGGGTGTGTGGGAACAGGCAGGTAGAGATCTCGGAGGCCAGCGTGTGGTTTCGAAAGCCCTGTCCAGTTGCCATCTGTAGAAACTCCGAGGGTGAGTAAGCCATGATTGGGGAGTTTGTAATCGACAGAGCAGCATGTACAGTGTGTCTTGTTTGAAGGCTCCTGGCACGAGCACAGGACATGGTGATGGTTTTTAACAGTGAGTTTGTATTATAAAAAGAAAGCTGTCTCAACTGAGATTCCCTGGGCAGAGGCGAAAGACCTTCAGACAAGGACAGTGCTGCCGGTGTTGCTGCAGAAGTGAAACAGATGGGAAGTTCAGTGTGTCACCTTGAAAACACCGATCATCAGAGCTGTGCTCCTTTTGTCCTTGCTAGGTCCCCTAGTCACTCCAGCATCATGTCCAGAAGGCTCTCTGGAGTCTGATTTGGAGAGAGGAGGACCTTGGAAACATAATAAAACTTACATTCTCATTCTTTTGCTCTTTGTGTTGGGGAGACAAAAGTCACCCAGAGCAGGGACATGGAGGGATCCACCAGCGAGGTGTCTCACACTACTGATGGGAGAACTGAGAGAAGCCTGACGCTGCCCAACCACTCGCTGAAGTAGTCAGGGTCAGGCATTAGCAAGTACTGTTAGTACATGTCCTCTCTGCTTGCTGCCTTTGGAGAGCTCTTGCACGTGTCATGCTGGAAGCACGTTCCTGCCTGAAAGCTGTGGGGACAAGAAGTTGTGCATCACATTTGAAGATTATTCTAAAATAAGGTTGTTTTATATAGTTATCCGAGTGTGGAGACCACGTCTAGACTTTTTGCTGCTGTTGAGCTTGTTCCCTGGGACATGGAGCTGGCTGCTGGGTGCAGCCCAGGGTTTGTGAGAGATGTCTGCAGGCTGGGAGGGATGTGTGGGATGTCATGAAGAGGAAAATGCTCACCTGTGCAGGGCTGCGGAGGTGTGGAGTTGCTGAAGGTGGTTCTGTCTGAAGGCAGGATGCTTGGGCTGAGCCCCGTTTTGCAGAACAGGGAGACTGGAGGAGAGGCTTCCTGGTTTGCCTCAGGCTGCCCAGAGTGACCTACCAGCCTGTGAAAGAAATACACCCCATTTCTGGGTTTCCTCCAATAACTCCTGAGATTTTCTTGACTTGCAGCACCCCAAAGAGTTTCCCTGTTCATACGTGCTCTGCTTAGCTCTGTGACTGACAGCACGGACCCATCAGATTCACATCAG
The DNA here is from genome assembly GCA_013398295.1 of Chionis minor. Taxonomy (NCBI): domain Eukaryota; kingdom Metazoa; phylum Chordata; class Aves; order Charadriiformes; family Chionidae; genus Chionis; species Chionis minor. The sequence continues at coordinate 1,333,807 of VZSF01001054.1, forward strand.
CCCACCTGAAATGCCGGCCGTGCTTCCCAGGAAAGCAGCCTGCCTTATTGTACTGCAGCAAGGGATTTGCTTGGTGGTGCAGAGGGAAGGGGCCTCTGTGAATAGACAAATATCAGAACAATAAAAGCTAGAATGAGCCTGGCTAGGATATTAATCTCTCAGCCCCACTGTTATTAGGATTTTTCCAAGCTCTGTCCAGCAGAGGAAAATGGATAAACCTGTTCGCAGGTTTCTGTCTCTATTTGGAGGTTTTCTTGTTGCTGTTGAATACAAGTGAAGTTGCAAAAAAACCCTTTAAATCCTTAATTTTATCCTAATTTATGAAGACATCTTCATCTCATGGCTTTGCTTCTCTCTTTGGTATTTATCAGAAAGCTGAGCTCTTAAAGAACAGAGAGAAAGAAGCTCATAGGTGGATACAGAGGAACCATGGGGTACCAACTCCTCTGCATCCCACTAATTGCACCCTTGAGAGGGGCCAGCTGAACTGCACGTGCAAATTTGCTTTGAGTCATGTGAAAAGGATCTTCTGGCAGTGCACAGCTGTGTTCATTTGGTGTACAGGGTAACCTGAAACCACAAACTGCTAATTTCAGGTTGTGTCATGCTAACTCCTTGAGTTTAAGCTGTTAGTCTGCAAGTGGGTGGCCCTAACTCATATCTGCTCTGACCCCAGGGTGGAACTTAGTCTTCTGGGGCCAAATCCAACTAGAAATACAGGCTGATTTCCCCTGTGTGTGCACATACACACAGAGGTGAGAGAGGAGGCACAGGGAGGCGCTAGCTGGGGCTAGGCTGGATGTCCTTGCTGTATCAGGACACCAGGATGGGGAGCAGGGAGGTGCTCCAGGGCCATGAAGGTTAGGGTAGAGCGGCTGGGGCTGGGATGATGCAACGAGCAGGGCTTAGGGTAGCACGCAATGAGAACAGTGGCCAGCTCCCAACTCTCTTGTGCTGGGGACAGGCTGATTTCTGAGCCTGTTTATTTTCTTTTGGATTGAAAATTTGGGGTTTCCTTTGAAATGACTTTTCACGTGGGAATTTCATAGCTTTTCGCTTACGCTTCATGTTTAAAAATGAAAGGGTTTGAGAATGCAGTAAAATCTTTTTGTTGCTGTTTTTTTTTTTTTTTCCTTCCAAGATGAAATATTCTCGTCAACTTCACATCCCCTTACTTCCCACAAATGCTCTTTTACGGGACAGGTTTTCTTCCATAGTTTTACCGTTTTCTGGAACTGGGTTTCCACCAGCATCTGTGCTGCCCACATGAGGGAAACAAGGACTGACCAGTGATGTGTGGCAGTGCCAGGTGATGACAGTGACCAAGGGCCAGCAGGGACATGCTGAAAGGTTGAGTTGGACACGAGCCCACACAGCTAGCAGCGGCGATGCTGCAGGGCATTCCTCAGCATCAGATAAACCCACGTGATAGTATTTAGGGTAGGCAGTCTTTAGTGTTTGCCTTACGGGTAGTTTATTATTTTATGACTGAAGTTTGATGTAATATTGCAGGCATGCCAACATGTGTGTGCTACTCCATGTGTGATCCCAATGTCGTGACCTAACTAGTAGCGTGATTCTTCCTATTTCGCTAGCTCCTTCTGTTGAAAACACTAAAAAAACCTGTGCTTTCACAGAGAAGTTAACAACCTCCATGTGCTGCATAGCAGATGGCACAGTAATGTTGGAGGCGTATTTTACAATAACCTTTTTCCACATGGGGAAATCGAGGTATAGAGAAGTCTCTTTCTGATGCTTGAGAATGAATCAGTGGCAGAGCGAAACTACAGGGGTGCAGGAGTTCAAGAAACAGCACTGCCTTAAGTTTTAGGGGCTGAACTCATCCTGCCAAACTTTCGCTATTCAGCCTTGATCAGCCTGGACTCTTCTAAGGCTAGTAAGAGTGTGAGGCATTTCCAGAAGTCAGCCTGGACTGCTTCATATTGGGATCTCCCTCCACAAGTGCCCACCCTAATGGCTGTAGGGAACCCATGGTCAAACACCTCCTATTTTAATCACCTTGGCCAGATGCCTACAGCTAAGTGGGATCTGATTAATGCTCAGAGAAGGGTCTGAGCGCTGTCCTGCAGCTGCTCAATGCAGAGCCACAGTTGTGCAAGGTTCCTCAGCATCAGTGCAAACTGCACCTGATAGGAACAGACGGTAAAGTCTTCAGGAACTGGCCTGCTTTAACCCCAGCTGGCAACTACGCCTCACACAGCCGCTTGCCCACTCTCCCCCAGTGGGACGGGGGAGAGAATCGGGAGGGTAAAAGTACTCCCAAAGGCCAGACTGTTTTTGTATAAATCTTGCCTGAGAGAATTCTGAATGAAAATACATTTGTAAATGCCAGCATTTCCCAGTGGGTTCCCCACCTAGAGCTAGCTCAGCTAATATGTTCTTCCTCGTGAATAGCCGTGCTTATAATAGCCACTGAAATTAGATCAAACCACAGGACAGTGACAATAACAGCTCAGACTTTTCAGAAGAGCTGAATGACTTGTGCACTACACCTTTTGAAAAGGATGGCTATGAATGGCACAAGAGGAGCTCTTTAATGCTGATCCCTTCTGAAAATCTGGGCTTGACAACAAATACTAAACCTCTGGGATAGCTGACACTCCGCTCTCACGAAACCCTAGCACTGGTTATCCCAGACCCAAACGCTGAACTTTGCAGCAGGACATCTGACCTGAGCAGCTGGCCCAGAAGCAAGGTCTCACAAGTGACTACAGTTAGGAGGTGAAACTGATAGTGGCATCTAACACGGATTTATCATTGCATTTTTAGTTGCTTTCTCCGACACCAGAGGTATTGCTAAGGAGGAGCAATGTAAGCTCATACTGGCTCAAACAAGGTTTGCAGAGGTCAGGGAGAATATCTCAAATGCTGTGTTATTTTGACCTCAACAGCTGGCAAGGAGAAGAAAATGTCCCCAAGCAGAATAAAGTCAGCCTTTCCCATCAATGTCATATTCCTGGGCTGCCATCACTCCATCTTGTCCCAGTTGTGCCAATGGTTCCAGGGTTCTATTTCACTGTTTCACAACCTGATCTGTGCCTTCATCACCACCTCTGTCCAAGCAGTACGCTCTGTGATCCAGAGCATCCAGATGCTGGAATGGTTTCTCCCCACCTCCTGTTTTTGGGCAGCGAACGTGCATGTACGCTTGGCTTTGAGGATTGCTGCTATCCTAACTCTATGTCTGTGTTGAATGAACTGTGGAGAAAATGCCATCACTTTGACCATGCCACATCTGTTGTCATTTAGAGCTGTTAGGACCTCGTGCCTGTCACCTTTGCTCATCCCCATGTCTAACCAGGGTGAAGGATCAGCCCAGAGAATGACTCGACCACCTGATGGCAAATGCTCTTTTTTCATGATCTCATTCCCATTCAAGGGATGTTTTCGGTACCAATCACTCCTCACCAGTTGGCTGACAGTGGAGTGAGAGGGAGGAAAATGAAGCAGACAGTGTGCTGCCCTGCTCTGCCTCCCCCAGGCAGGACACGCCGTCCAAGGGAGCGCACTAAGAGCACCACATCTATTTTAACGGCATGGTTTGGGGAAGTCAGCTCTGAACCAGCAGCGCAGGCAGCAGAGGGAGGATGTGCTGCAGTCATAAAAATTCCACTGAGACAAATCAATAGAGGGAGGAGGAGAATGGGAGGGAGAGATGGCAAAGTCAGACATTGTTTGTATCTGCCCAGAGGAGAGAGGGAGATGATGCCTCCATGATCATGGGGGTTTAGGAGGAGTGGAAGGGAGCAAATGCCAAGTCAGAGAGGAGCTGTCGCGAGCAGGTCACAGCCTTTCATATGGGCTGGTGCAACTGGATTTGGGGGTCTGGTTCAGACAGCCACTGAGTGCCAGACATGCTCCTGCGTGGCACTAATTAGCACCTTCTCAGGCAGGCTGAAAAGAGGGTAAGGAGCAAATTGGCTTGCAGCAGCAAGCAGCAGGACAGTGGGCTAATGATGTGGACTAGTGACAGTCAAATCCAGACAGGAGCTGCCTCCTAGAAATGCTAGTTATGGGTGAGCTAGTATACCCAGTCTCTCACCAAAACCAAAGGTCCTCATTATGGTGGAAAGCCTGTTTTCTGTCTGCAGAAGACTCAATATTTTGAACTGGTTGCATTGAGGGCTGAGTCCGTAGCAGCCCCTGCCCTAGGCCCAGCTCTCCTTTCTAATTTTCAGCAAGGGGTATCTGCCCAGGAACCCATAGTGCCCCGACTTTTCATACAAAGATGAGCATAGAAAGGTGTCAGTGGTCACCAACACCTGCTCTCAGACTTTAAAAGCAAATGTTTCGGCTGTGACTCTAAAGCGGTGGCTTGCAGACCAGAGGACAGGGCTCTGCTTTCGCTGAATCCCTCTCAGAAAGACATGTTCTTCCTTCTCTTTCACAGGAATACACCATTGATATCTTCTTTGCTCAGACGTGGTATGACCGGCGTCTTCGTTTCAACAGCACTTTGAAGGCCCTCACGCTCAACACCAACATGGTGAGCCGCATCTGGATCCCAGATACCTTTTTTAGGAACTCCAAGCGGGCTGATTCCCACTGGATAACCACTCCTAATCAGCTCCTCCGCATCTGGAATGATGGAAAAGTACTCTACACGCTCAGGTACATCCAGCAGGCACTGCAGCTGGCTGCTGAGGTGAGGGAACAAGGAGCTGGTCAAAGTAGAGGAGGTTTCCAGGTGCCCTGGGACAGAGTAGTGGAGATGTCTCACAGTGCTGATGGGAGTACATATGCAATGCTGGTTGCAGAATGGGCTTCCTCTTCCCAGGATGAAGGCTTCCAAAAAACTGTTTTTCCATCTCATACCTAGAAAAAGTCAAAACTACAAGTGGTTTGCTAAACCAAAATCCTTTAAAAGTTTGTGTTGGTCAGTCCAGCTATTTCATTCTGATACTAAACATGTGGCTTTTGTTCCCATAAATTCTCACTCCCATAAATGAATCTGAAAGGCTCACTGAACAAAAAGGCTTTTTGAATGTGAAAATGAGACGTTTTTTCTCACTTTGAAAATATCCAAACATATGTTTTCTTTTGCTGCTGTTTTGAAATGTTTCTGCAAACAGACTGATCTTCAACAAATTAGTGTTTCTCTCTCAAGGAAGCGAGAATCCCTCTGTCACATTGTGGTGTTGGAATCAAACCACCTTCACCAGCACAAAATCTTAGTCTCCCGCTTGCTCTCTTCCTCTCTCAGGCTGACAATTGAGGCTGAATGTCTGCTGCAGCTGCAGAATTTCCCAATGGACACTCACTCCTGCCCTTTGGTTTTTTCCAGTTGTAAGTATACATATTTTAAAAATAATTTTGGAAGGCAAATAGAGAAACCCCAGTACAGTAAAACTCTTCTGGGGAGATCATCCTCCCTTTTCACTACATTTTTCACCTCATCTCTATGACTGTCTTCCTGGGCCATTATCCATCATGCCCTGAAGCATCCTCCCACTCTTGGGTTAGCAGAGGTCTTCAGGGACAGATTCACAGCACCTCTGAGTTTCTTCTTAATTTGGATGGATGGATGGAGGCGATTGTTTCACTGACCTGGTCACTCTGACCTACTAGACAGAATATATCCCTTCAGCTGGCAGACAAATGGCACCTGTCCTTCCTTGCATCTTCCCCCTTCTCCCACTCTCTGAAGGGACAGCTTGGCTTTCCAGACCGAAGCCCAGAGACAGGTCCACTTTCTGCACCCAAGGCCATCACAAAGAAGGGGGTACTCAAACCTCCCCTCTCAGTCCTCACGTGTCCGTTCTTATCAGCAGAGAGGGCTGCTGATGTTGGTACATCTCCACTGGTAATTTTGCAGGGAGCCTTTCTGCACCAAGAGATTCCTGTCCTCATGCATTGGTTGGAAAACTGATTTAGTCATCTTAGCTTGGGTTCGCCTCTCCCGCTTCCCCTGCCACTGAAGAGATGGAGCTCACGTGGCTCTGAGGTGCTTCAAAAGGAGGCAGCATGCTGAGGAGATACCATCACCTCATCTCCTACCATCCCTTATTCTTTGCTAATTAACGGTACATGCCATACGTGCTTGATAATTAGAAACACACTTTCAGTTAGCTGCCAAGCTCTTGCTCCTTCCCTTCTCTGAGGAACTCTCTCGTAGGTGTCAAGGTCCCTGCTTCGCAGTAGGCTTGTTTCTTTGTCAAGAAAGCCAGAGCCAGGGGGAGTCATGCTCTAGCCTGCAGGAGCCAGTTGTTCTTCTCCATGGAGAATGCACCCCATCTTTTCCATACATAGGTCAGCTCCCAGGGCGAGAGGTACAGAGACAGAGCAGCCACAGCCATGCTGCCTCCCACATTGGCAGCTTTGTATTCCTGGTGTAGTCATTCCTGGGAAGGTAGTCATGAAGAATGGTGAAGGCCCCATGCTGCCCCATCTGGGGGAGTCCTCTTACACCAACGCAAGTCTCATTCCCACCAGTGCAGTCCTTAGAAAGGCTCAGTTTCTAGCATTGCTTTTCCGATCCCTAGGATTTGAAGTGGCCCACAAGGGGAGATGCTCTTCTTGCTCCCATTGCGTGTGGGGATGCTAAGGGAATCTAAACAAAAGGCATCAGAAATACCTGTCTGAAAGCTTTGTGTTTACAAAACAGCTAGAGTGAGATGCCAGTGCTTTTGCAGTCAGGGTGGGGAATGAGGTGGAGGTACACAACATGCTTTTCATTGATGTCCTTACCCCTTTTCCCAGATGGCTACCCACGTGAAGAGATTGTCTATCGCTGGAGACGCTATTCCATTGAGGTCTCCGACCAACGCACCTGGAGACTCTACCAGTTTGACTTCACAGGGCTGAGGAACACCTCCGAAGTTCTCAGGACTGGGGCAGGTGAGGCAAAGGGAGACAGCCCACAGAAATGACAGTGTGTTGGAGACCTTGTAGGAAGCAAAGGAGTCATCAAACAGCTCCACAGTGGTGGGGAAGGAAGGTCACAACAGCACAGTTACAGAAACAAGAATGAAGGGATGGACCTTTGCTAGAGGGAGAAGTGATGGAGATGAAGGGTGAGATGAAGATGAAGCAGGGGTAGGCCAGAACCACGGACTGGGCGTGAACTGTGGGGTGCAATGCTGACGTGAATGAAGCTATCCCTAATTAAAGGGTCAGGAGGGAGAGGAGATAGAGCTCAGATACCCTCTTGCTGCAGTATGTGCATACTATGTGATCCCTGGGCGGTGCTTATAATTGGAACAGGGGTGGGGAAATCAGAACTTGCAGGTCTCAATCTTTCCTTCTGTGAAGCTGTGTGGAGCTGATGAACGCCTGAATTATGCTTTAAGAGACAGGAACAAGGCTACATATATGAAGAAACCATGGAATGGAGGCCCTTTAGCTGCTCCTCCTAATAGCTCACATCCCCTTTCCTTTCCACAGACAACTGAGGAAAGGCTCTTTGGGTTCCTGCAGGTGGGATCAAATCTGTGAGCTCATATTTTTAAGCCCTCTGAAGCAGCAAGTTCAGGGTAGTGTTTCTCCCACTCTTCAGAAGGCTGCTGTTGCCAACACCGGCAGCCAGCCTCTAACCAAGGTAGAAAGGCAGCACAAACCAGGACAAGAAGTGGTGCAGTGGAAGTGTTTTGAATGCACTGGTGGCTGTCTGATGTTTGTAATTCTCTTTTTTGGTAATTGCTTGCAAGTTACATCCTAACCCTAGAGCTGTCAAGTGGCTTTCTTCCAATACTCACTAGGAGCCTCTGAAAAAGAGGAAGAACCTCAGCTGTAAGTCGCCAAATGAGCAATTAGGATGTACAGCACCACATGCCTTTTCCAGGGACAGAACAAGAGTCTCGATGAAAGTGATTGAAGGACACCTCCTTTGTCACAGCTCAGGTAGTTAGTTGGCAGGCCAGGCTAAGTAGCCTGTTACAGCTAAATAGCTTCTGTAGAAAAGAAACCCGAGCAGCAATCAGCTGAAAATGAATGCTCTCTGTAGCTTCATCCCTGAAATTTTTTCAGACAGTGTGCTTTTCAGTGTGCTTGGACACACAGTCAGGCCAGTGCAAATGCAGTCTGGAGGCCACATAGCCAGCCAGCCAGCTAGCCAGTTGGGCAACCACAAAGTCAGCTCTTAAATTAATCAAAAAGTCATTCAGACAGCTACAGAGCCAGCCAGGCAGCCACAAAGTCCACTAGCCTCAAAACCAGCAAGCCAGCCACAAAACCAGCCGGCCAGGCACTTAGAACAAGAAAACCTAATCAGAAACACTCCAGATTCTGAAACTTTGCCAATTTTTGTGTTTTAGGAAGCCACGTGTTATGACTTGGATGTCTCTGTTGCTTTTTCCTAGGGGAGTACATGGTGATGACAGTTTCTTTTGACCTAAGTAGACGTATGGGTTATTTTGCCATTCAGACCTACATTCCCTGCATCCTGACTGTTGTTCTTTCCTGGGTTTCCTTCTGGATCAAGAGAGACTCTACACCAGCCAGGACGTCTCTGGGTAAGAGACAGGTTGTTGCATGTCTGTTGCTTGTCAAACTCTGCAAGGCTAGCAGACTGGCCGTGTTGGGAGTACGAAATCTCTTAAAGCACTTTGCCACTTTCTGGCATAACTCAGCTTACTGGAGGACAGTCCACTCCTCCATCTTCCTGTTTGTAACATTATCGTCAGGCTCAGCCGAATCTCCAGCTGTGTTGGCTTGGACTACTGGATTATTTCAGGATAGCACAGCGCTCTCATATCTTGATCTGAGGTCTGACCACAGTCTTTTCCAAGTTGACAATGTGGTATTCTCATGCACCGAAAGGGAGAGGGAAAGCACGAACTATGGCATTGCAACGCTGGCCAAAGGGCTCCTGTCACATGGATGTATTCTGCATGGATGTATTCATGGATGTATTCTGCATTTCCTCGGGACTTTTCAAGGTCTCATTGTAGGATGAGTGACATGAAGGCTCTAGGGTGATGAGCAAAGTTGCTCAGCTGTATCTGCAGAGTCCCAGGCTCTGGCAGGATGTGGAAGCCCCGTAGGTACAGCCTTTCTCTGCCAGTCACACCACAGTGGGAGTCCAGGATGTGGCAATAGCTCTGCCTATTGTTTAGATTTTCTCGCCAACCTGCAGTGGCTCTTTGAGGCAGGAAAAACTTAGGTTGACTGAATCCTGCTCTGATAGGCGTGAGAGAGGTCTTTATGAATCTTTAATGCACTTTGGCTGTATCCGCATTTTGCAGCAAGCTCTGCTTCCCGGCGCTGTCCTTCCCATCAGCCCCACTGACTTTCCTTTTCTTTGGAGGTAGCATTCCCAGCCCTGCCTGCAGGCCTCAGCGGGGAGGGAGAGAAGAGGGGCCATCAGCATCTGGCAGGGCTGTTCAGAGCCCATCCATTCTTGCCATCTCTCCCCACCTCCCTATCAAAATCAATTTCTTTTGTGCCCTTGGAGAAAGCAGGAGGAGGAGTGGGGTGTCATTTCCAAAGGAGGTGAGGCTACGCCATAGTCTGTGGCCGGGAAATGAACAGCAAGAGACAAAATGTTCTGCATGGCTGACACCACTATGGCGGCTGTCTCAAAAAACAAAGGCAGGCTTCCCCAGGAGGGGGGCCCCTCTCTGTGGGAAGGGACCTCAGCACATCAAGAGTAATGTATTCTCTCCACAGCCCCTGTTGTACTTAATACAAATGATCCCCAGCACATTTCAAGCCCATCAGCCTGCATTAGGGAGATGTAAACCGGACCAGTTCCATTGGCATTTCAAAGACATGGGAAGTCACATCACATCTGCTGATGCAAATACAGCAGGAAAATATGACATCTCTTACCATGCTCCCACCCAGAACCATTGGGGTAACCCCAGGAAAGGGTGGCAGGTGGATTTAGATGAATGCTAGAAAAGGACAGACAGGTGGAGTTCCTGCTTGTTCTCCACATCCGAAAAAGCAGTGGATGAGATCGCAATACCAACTCTTACAGATGATCCTTTGTTGCCTCATGATACTTTATCTCTGGAAACACGTCTATGAGCATTACTGCTGCTGCAAAAGCAATTCCAAGCCCCATTCAAGTCAAAAGAGACTCCTTGTCATCTCCTACCCACTTGCCCTCTACATCAAGAAATGGACAGATTGTGAAGAGCTGACTCTGAAGAATAGTCCCGAGCAGGTTGAAAGCTTATGGGTAAGAATTAGAGACCATGGCAATAAAGGGAACTTTGTGGTTGGTGTCTACTACAGGCCACCTGATCAAGGGGAGCCAACTGATGAAACCTCTTTACTCCAGCTACAGGAGGCATCATGCTCACAAGGCGACATATCGTCCTGCTGAGGGACTTTAGCCACCCCAACATCTGCTGGAAAAGCATGACAAGCTATAGGCAATCAAGGAGACTCCTGAAGGGTATTGAGGATAACTTCTTAAGCCAGATAATAGACAGTCCTACCAGAGGGGGTGCGATACTGGATCTGATGGTTACCAATGCAAGTGAGCTCATCAGTGACGTCAAGACTGGAGGCAGCCTGGGCTGCAGTCATCATGCACTGGTGGAGTTTGCAGTCCTGAGGGATATGGTTCAAGTGAAGAGTAAAGTCAGGACCTTGAATTTTAGGAAAGTAGAATTCCAGCTCTTCAAGGAGTTAGCCAACAGGATCCCCTGGGAAACTGCCCTCAGGGACAAGGGAGCAGAACAGAGCTGGCAGATCTTTAAGGACACTTTCCATAGAGTGCAAGAGCTCTCTGTCCCCAGCTGTAAACAATCGGGAAAGGAGGGCAAGAGACTGGTATGTCTGATTCGAGACTTGCTGATCAAACTAAAGGACAAGAAGGAAATGCACAGGCAGTGGAAGCAGGGACAGGTATCCTGGGAAGAGTATAGGGACGCTGCCCAGGTGTGTAGGTCTGGAAGGCTGGGCCCAGCTGGGGTCAGCTGGAGCTGAACTCGGCAAGGGATGCAGAGAATAATAAGGGCTTCTACAGGTACGTCAGCCAGAAAAGGATGGTCAAAGAAAGCATAGCCCCCGATGAACACAACTGGCAAACTGGTTACAAGGGATGAGGAGAAGGCTGAGGTACTCAACAACTTCTTTGCCTCAGTCTTCACTGGCAACCTCTCTTCTCACCACACTGCTCGAGTGGATGGACTGCAAGGCAGGGACTGGGGGAGCAAAGTCCCTCCCACTGTAAGAGAAGATCAGGTTCGTGACCACCTGAGGAACCTGAACATACAGAAGTCTATGGGACGTGACAAGATGCATCCCAGAGACCTGAGGGAATTGGCTGATGTAGGTGCCAAGCCACTCTCCATGATATTTGGAAAGTCATGGCAGTCGGGTGAAGTCCCTGGTGACCGGAAAAAGGGAAAAATTGTACCCATTTTTAAAAAGGGTAGAAAGGAGGACCCTGGGAACTATTGACCTGTCAGCCTCACCTCTGTGCCTAGGAAGATCATGGAACAGATCACAGAAGCTATGCCATGGCACATGGAGGACTGGGGAGTGATTTGAGACAGCCAGCATGGCTTTACAAAGGCTAAGTCCTGCCTGACCAACGTAGTGGCCTTCTACGATGGAGTGACTACATCAGTGGACCAGGGAAGAGCTACGGATGTCGTCTATCTGCACTTCTGTAAGGCCTTTGACGTGGTCCCCCATAACATCCTTCTCTCTAAATTGGAGAGATACAGATTTGATGGATGGACTGTTCTGTGGGTAAGAAATTGATTGGATAGCCACATCCAGAGAGTCAACAGCTCAATATCCAGATGGAGATCAGTGATGAGTGGTGTCCCTCGGGGTCTGTATTGGGACCAGTACTGTTTAATATCTTCATCAGTGACATAGACAGTGGGATCAAGTGTACTTTCAGCAAGTTTGCAGATGACGCTAAGCTGAGTGGTGCAGTTGACACACTTGAGGGTGTGCCTCCCTGTGCATACGCAGGCAGAGGAGGCTCCAGGGAGACCTCATCGTGGCCTTTCAGTACTTAAAGGAGGCTTATAAGAAAGATGGGGACAAACTTTTTAGCAGGGCCTGTAGTGATAAGACAAGGGGTAATGGTTTTAAACTAAAAGAGGGTAGATTCAGACTAGATATAAGGATGAAATTTTTTATGATGCAGGTGGTGAAACACTGCAACAGATTGCCCAGAAAGGTGCAACACTGCAACAGGATGCCCCATCCCTGGAAACATTCAAGGTCAGGTTGGACGGGGCTCTGAGCAACCTGATCTAGCTGAAGACATCCCTGCTCATTGCAGAGGAGTTGGACTAGATGACCTTTAAAGGTCCCTTCCAACCCAAACTATTCTGTGATTCTACAATGAGCTTTGCATTGGGCTAAATTCGTCCTGGGAGCAAATGCTCAAAGAGCAGAGACCTTTGCATTCCAGCTCTGGTTCACATCAGACAGAAACAGCAGTCCGATGTCACCTGAGACGTTGTCATGCTTATTGCTGACTCAGCCAGACATCACTGACTGAACACAAACTCACCCATTGCCTGCCCAAAGCCATCCGTCCAGTGTAATTGCCTCTTTCCATATCCTTCCTTCATATTCTCCACTCATCATCCAAGCAGTTGTCTCTGTGTACAGCCTTAACCAGAGCCTGAGTTCCCCACTCCTTTACAAGTCTACATTGATGGCCTGTGTGACACCTGGGTTTTGAACAGCTCCTTTTCCTTAGAGCATTGCCAGAGGGCACCTCAAGTCCAGAGTCTGGCTGAGCAGAGCAAAAATGGGACCAGACAACCACAGGAATATCTCTCCCACAGGAGAGGGAAAATGGGGATGTTTTGGAGGCTGGATGCATGTAGAAGACAGAAGTGCTCTTCTTCATTACTTAAATCAGCTCTTGTCTCTCGTAGGTATCACGACTGTGCTAACAATGACCACCCTGAGTACCATCTCCCGCAAACACCTTCCCCGTGTTTCCTATATCACAGCCATGGACCTCTTTGTCTCTGTGTGCTTCATCTTCGTCTTTGCAGCTCTCATGGAGTATGCCACACTCAACTACCTGGTGGGAAACAAGAAACCCCTTGAGCACAACAACAGGAAAGCCAGGCTGGTAGGTCAAAAGGGCCAGAAGAGGTGGATGCTGTTAGAACCCCAAGCTATTTAGAAATATTCCCCCTGAGCCTGCATTGGAAAGTGCTGATGTGGTTTAGTGCCTGACCCATGTTGTGTTTATAAGGTCCTCAGACCACTCTGTTTGCTGGGTCTGAGCACCTGAAAGATGAGACACAACCAGAAAAAGCAGCTGAGGCTACCCTAAGAAAAGGGGTATCTTAGGTCAGAAACCTACTTTCTTTTGTCGTCTGTCGATCAGAAGATGTCCTGAGTGTGGGGATAGTGAACCCAGAGTGATCGTCACCCTCTTAACATCTGCCCAAGTTTATGGGCAGGTACTTCTGACACATTGAGGGACAAGGTTTAGGGGTGGTTTAGCAGTGTTCAGTTTATGGTTGGACTCTATGATCTCGAAGGTCTCTTCCAACCTAAGTGATTCTGTGATTCTGTGATAAGCTGTTGCAGGCCTCTGAATTAGGACAGAACTGAAACCAAAAAATACAGCTCACTTCTGTGGCAGCCTCATTTCCCAGCACAGGTGGAGAGAACTCTTCCACGATAACACATCTCTTGTCCTGGGCCAAAAGGTTATGAGTCACACACAGCCTTTCACTAGCTCTTTTCCAGCAACAGACAGCAACGAGAAGACACATCTGGACTGCGTGCTTTGTCTTCAGAGACAGCTGAGCTCAGAGGAATGAGAGGGGAAGCTGGAACAGCTGAAACCAAACAGGTCCTGTTTCTGCCCTATTAGTGGCAGAGATGGGGAATCAGAGCAATTAGGTCTTTGCTGACTAAGGCTATGCCCTAGGGTGCCAGAGAGGAAACTCAGTCATGCAGGGAGCTGCCAGTCCCCACAGTATGCCAAGATGGTGATTTACAACCAAGTGCAGAGATGGGGGAGGATCAGTCATCCCTTTCCATTGAACTGCACTTATGCTATGAACTGATCTCTTGCCAGTTGGATGAGTTTTGGTGTTTAGAACATGTTTTCTTGCCTTTTCCTTCCCTTTAATCTATCTATTCCTTCTCATTACAGCCGCCTGCCAGTGCACAGGTGATGCCATCCTTTACCACCATCAACATCAACAACATAATGCACTGGCCCCCAGAGATAGAAGAGGATGAGGATGAAGACCCTGGCTCCCCGTGCCTGGAAGGAAAGGAATGTGAGAGGTTCTTCTGCTGCATCGAGGACTGTCAGACAGGAATGTGGCGGGAGGGGAGGGTCCGCATTCACATCTCCCGCCTGGACTCCTACTCACGTGTCTTCTTCCCCACTGCCTTCCTGCTCTTCAACATTGTCTACTGGATTGCCTATCTCTATCTCTAGCTGTTCTTTGTCCTCAGCTGGAATGGACTGGAGACCAGCAAGATGGGCTTCTCAAGGAGCATAGAGAACAGCATCTCTCTGTTGTAGTCAGTTGTCAGTCTGAACAATCCAACCTGGTGATTCCCTCTTCCTGCTCTCTCATCTCTTCTGAGAAGAACCAGACAGCTTTTTTTTTAGCCTCCTAACATGTCTTTTTAGAGAATCTACCCTTCCCAAACAACACCCTTCCAGCACCACCAGCATTTTACTCCTTGTAAGATTGCCCAAAAATGTCCTATTTCTAAACATTAAGGATTTTGTCAAAAACAAAAACCTTAATGTGTTTCATTTTTCCATCCAATCCTACTCCAGAATTCCATGGGAATTGATGGCAAATGGAGTTTTCTGCATAGTTATTAAGACTGCAAAGGAAATAAAGTAGATCTTACAACTTCTGCACCACTTCCACCAGAACAGGCTTTGTGGTGTGCTAGAGGCTTGGAAAGGTCAGAAGGAAAGAAGTGTGATAGAGGGCAGCAGTACAGGTTTCCCACAGTAGCTGGGCTTGGCTAAAACGTTTTTAACCTGCCCAGAAAGCTAACAGTGGCACTGACATGGATGGAGTAGCTGCAAGCCTCCACCAGCTCCCCATAGAATATCCGTGGAGCACTCCTCACGGATCACTCCACTTGTTGTACCGAGTGGCTTCCAAAGCATCCACCCACTGAGGCGTTGCTGATTCTTATCAGATGGTGGTAAAAAGCACTTCACCAGTTTGAAGGGCCCATCTGCCTTACTGGAGCAGACGCTTCAGGGCCCACAGTGATATTCCGCTTTATGATCGGGACTTTGAGCTATGGGACTTTCGGGCTATGCAGCTTATGTTGGGCATAGCCAAAAGAAGGAGAAAGTCCTTACGCTACAAAGACCAGAAGTAATCTCATGAGCCTGTTGTGAGATAGCTTTCTTTGCCCTATGTCATGCAAGCAGGGTCCTGTTATACCATGCATCGTAGCAGGGCAAAGCTCTCCTTCTCGACACTTGTTGAAACCATCAGATCTGTGCTTTGTAGTAGGTACTAAGCTGAGAAAAGGTTACAAGAAAACAGGTACGATCAGCTACCATGCCGCATCTAGCAGTGGTGGGGAAAGAGCGTTCCTGCAGCTCAAATGTGTTTCCTTACTACTTTTTTTTTTTTTTTTAATAATGACATAAAAAAAACAGACTTCATTAAAGCTGTATGGCTCCTCCCAGTTGCCACCAATACTTGGCTGTTTTCTTCCCAAAAAATCAGGGAACAGAGCACGTCATCCTCAGTAGATTTCAGGAACGTCAGACATAGTGAGATGGTTCCTTATGCTCCATCTCAAAGGGCTAGAGAAATGCATACTAGAGTCTCAACTGGGAAGAAACTGCGTAATGTAGAAGAGGAAACTCAGACCCAAGGTCCATAATGTGTAGATCAGCTGCCTGCCCATTTATACCAACTGCTGATGTGGCCCACAGCATGATTGTTAAAAGCAATGTGCCATTAATAGTTACTTACTGTGTAAATTACAAACAAAACAAAACAAAATTTAAACCAGCATGTTTTAGAAACAATTAGTACTTAAAAGGCTTGTCACGTGAAGAGAGCTGGCATGGTTGCAGAGAAAAAGTTAGGAATTGCTGGCTCGCAGGACAGCTAACAAGGGCAGGGGGGTTTACATATTCTTAGAGAGCAATTTGATCTGGTTTAAAGATGGATTTTGACACTGTTAAATCTGATGTGAATAATGAAGTGCCATGTTTAATTCATTCATAAATACAGCCTTACCTTGGTTCCAGAGGAACAGCTAGAACGCCTAATTAAGTATGCAATAGTACAACACTCGGCTAAGTATAACCTAATGGGGTCAGACCAGCATAGCTCTGCAAGAGGAAATTGTGCCTGTCTAACCTGTTACAGTTCTTCTTTTAAAATACCAAGTAACATATAAAGGTTACCCAGAAGGATAATTTGCTTAGCTACTCCGACAGCTTTTGAAAGGGTGGAAAGAAATTATGGCGGGTGGTTCTAACTGAGGAAATTGATTTAGCAAAAGAATTATTAAGGAGGTTCTAATTAGAGAAAATTAACTGAGGAGAGGGGAAAAAAGAATTGTTAAGGAGGCTCTAATTAGAGGAAATTAATGTTTTAGAGAGAAAGACACAGAGAGGGAGAAGTCTAAGAAAAGAATCAACAACTTCCAGACAAGGAGAGCTGCTGGGTGACAGTGCCAACTCTCAGCCAAGCGGGCTGATGTTCTGCTCCTGATAGCAAAGTGCTATTAGATGTAGCAACAGAAAAACCTCCTATGACTCAGCCTTACACCGACAGGGAGCTGGATTAAACAGGGTCCTCTGATCTCTGTGGAGAGCTGAAAAGAAAGAGCACCCTAGATTAAAACTGGCTCACGCGACAGACTTGGAGTGAAGCATGTCTTCACATGTCAGGAGGCAGCTGCTGGCGTGTGCGTGGGAGGGGGCAGCCTGGTGGCAAATGAGGGCTCGTGCCAAATGTGCTCATTAACAGTACGGTGGCATAAAAGGTGTGCAGGCTGCAGCGAAGAGAGGCAGCAAAATGTAGAAGGGAAGCATCTGAAAAAAAAAAAAAAAGGATTTTAGAAGGGGAAATTTAACATCCATGTGCAAAGGAGGCCAAACATCTGCAATTCACTGTAGCTTTGAAGCACTTGGGAGCATTGATGGACACAGATGATCATCACAGGCACCAGAGTACAGCCCTGGGAGCAGCAGCTTGTTGAAATAAGACCCTTTACAGAATCAGCCAGGAGAGAATCAGGGCGTACAAGAGACCGAAGAAGATGACAGGGACTTGGGCAAAGTAGACTTGAAAGATTATAAGATTTCACCAAAAAAAGATAAAGCCAACACACACCTAGGTAATTTAACCAATGATGGAGGATTTGACAGAGGAAAATAGCCTAGCGTGGGCTGGAACACAAGGAAGCTGATTACTAAGGCTGGGGAAGGAGGAGGGAGGGGGCTTTTTGGCTTCGGGAAATCTAGGCCCATCATAAATAGCTCAATAAATAAAGGCATGCACAAATTCAGTCATGTTTTTAAGTTTCTACAGTATCTCAAAAAAGGGAAGCTAAGAAAAGGCAAAAAGAAAAATCCACCATTTTTTGGAATTACTTTGCAAAGCTCCAGTTTCCTGGGGGGAAAAAAAAAAAATGGTTTCCCTGCTATCAGCAGGGAATCCAGGGCATGGAGACATCCAGCAGCCATGTGCAGCCCCACTCAGCAAAGCAGTGGGAGCTGAGCCCTAGACCAGCATAAACCACCTGCCCTTCACTGCATGGTGCAGTTTCTGCCACCATGCTGGAGCAGGTTATGGTACCACAGCATCTTTCAGCCTGGGAGGGCTGTTGCCTTTTCACCAGTGTCTGACTGGCTCACTCCAGGGGACACAGCCTGAGAATGTGGGGCTGAGCCATGCTGCACTGGGCAAGAGCGATGGAGACACCGGGGTGTGGGGGGGCTGCAAGATACCTAGGTGGCTGCGCTGCCTCCTCCTCCTCTCACATAGGTTTCAAACTTTCTTCTCCACCTGGAAACTTGGTGGAGGAGGCACATACTGCCACCATCACAGGCCAACTCAGTGCTGGGCTTCCCTCACCTCCTCCCCCCTGCTTCCCAGGGAGTAGCGAGTCACCTTCCTGCCCCTGCACCTACAGAGGACCTCTATCAGATAGCTACTGCATGACAATTTTCTTGCTGGTGGCCCAAGAGTGCCTGATGCTGGCTATCATGGCTGATTCGGTTAGCAGAACACCACACATCCCAAATTAGTGAACTTGGCTGTGAATGTGGTCAGTTCCACCACTTGCTGGACACTCATCTCTACAGCTTCCAGGATGAAGAGGGTGATGAACTTACCTGCTATATCTGCCTTTAGGCACTGCTCCAACCTATGGGCACACCCCTGTGGACATACGTACTGTTTCAAATGCCTTGAAAACTTCATGTAGGAGTATAACTTTTATCCTGTGGATTGGAAAAAGCTCTCTTTCCAGCAGTGCCACAAATCCAGCCTTTTAGTACGAAACCTGTTGGATAAGCTGATTGTCTTCTGCCCTTTCAAGGCAGAGTGTCAGCAGAGAATGCAGTGGTGTAAACTAGAAGATCATCTGCAGAAAAGGTGCCCTGGTTTCAAGAAAAACAAATCTGAACTACAGCGGAAAAAGAGAAGGAAGATCCCTCTACCAAGGTGGAGAGAAATATACCCAAGGATCCAGACATACCAAGTGGAGGGTTGTCACTTGTGGCAGAAACCTCTGCAGCTGCTATGGTATCACCAGGGACTGCAGAGCCTGGACTGGTTAATCCAGCCTTTGAGGAGACTGAAAAAGACCTTCCTGAGAGAGTTAGTCTTATGGCTGAAAGGAACACAGTGCACCCTCAGTAAGTTTGCAGATGGCATCAAGTTGGGCAGGAGGGTTGATCTGCTTGAGGGCAGGATGGTTCTACAGAGGGATCTGGACAGGCTGGATCAATGGACCAAGGCCAGTGGTGTGAGGTTCAGCAAGGCCAAGTGCTGGGTCCTGCACTTGGGTCACAACAACCCCATGCAGCACTACAGGCTTGGGGAAGAGTGGCTGGAAAGCTGCCCAGCGGAAAAGGACGTGGGGGGGCTGGTCGACAGAAAGCTGAATGTGAGCCAGCAGTGTGCCCAGGTGGCCAAGGAGGACAACAGCATCCTGGCTTGTGTCAGCAATAGTGTGGCCAGCAGGACTAGTGAAGCAATCATCTCCCTGTACTCGGCACTCATGAGGCCCCACCTCGAGTACTGTGTTCAGTTTTGGGCCCCTCACTACACAAAAGATACACTGAAGTGCATCCAAAGAGCAACAAAGCTCCTGAAGAGTCTAGAGCACAAGTCTTATGAGGAGCAGCTGAGGGAACTGGAGTGGTCTAGTCTGCAGAAAAGGAGGCTGAGGGGAGACCTTATTGCTCTCTACAACTACCTGAAAGGAGGTTGTAGTGAGATGGGATTCAATCTCTTCCCAAGTAAAAACTGATAGGACAAGAGGAAAAGGCCTCAATTTGCTCCAGGGAGGTTTAGATTGGATATTTGGAAAAATTTCTTCATGGAAAGGGTTGTCAAGCATTGGAAGAGGCTGCTCAGGGAAGTGGTTGGGTCACCATCCCTGGAGGTATTTAAAAGGCAAGTAGACATGGTGCTGAGGGACATGGTTTAGTGGTCGATTTGGCAGTGTTAGGTTTACAGTTGGACTCAACTTAAGGGTCTTTTCCAACCTAAATGATTCTATGATTCTATCATTCTAACATCTGGCTAATGATGGGGACTGGAAATGATGATCTCAGCATTTATGTTTTATGGCTTTTGTTTGGAAGATGAAAGGAATTCAGGAAAAAGGTTGATTTCTCATTTCTCTGTCTCCAATTCCTATCCTTCCCCTCCAAATTATGCCATGTAAGGGACCATTTTTAGACTGTATGCTCTTCAGGGCAGAGACTCTCTTATTTTGTGTTTGTACAGGGACTAGCACACTAGGGCTTGATCCTTAACTGCGATTTCTGGATGCTACTTATTATAGATAATAAACAACAGTATGGACTACCTGTCTTCAACACCACTGTCTATCCATATCTTGTAAGAAGGCTAAAAATTGTCCTCCTTCTGATGATGGAGTTACTGGAGCTCGTTAATATTTTTATTTCCCCAGAGAAAAATATCTGGTTGAAAGTGAGGAAGAATGTTGGTCTGACATTTTTGAGGTGGGTGGGTGGTTTTTCGGATTTTTTTTTTTTTTTTTTTTTTTTTTGGAAGAAAGACAGAAGTTGCTTCAAATCAACACTGCTCAGAAGCAGCCTCTACCTTTTAAAATCATTATTTCTAATGCAAGATAAATACTTGCTTGGTCCCCTCAGTCTGTTGCCATTCTAAAGATGTTCCCCCAAGTATTTTGGCCATGGGGGGCGGGCATTAATATTTGGAGGACTTTATTTTGGCCTTTCTGCTCCCCATCGTAATGCTGGTGACTTTTGGGGTGATCATAATCCAAAGGACAACCCCAGCTCTGAAGAAGGCTTTTCCCAAGAGCCACCCGGTGTCCTGTCCCCAAGTTGTACGGAGGAGTGAAGGCCAGCAGTGTCTGCGTGGCTCCCGAATCCAGCCCCAGGTCCACACAGCCACGTACGTGAGACCTTACCTTTTGCTCCTTTGGAGAAGCATTCATCAGTTATACCTGACGGGCTAGAGAAATTAATTGGCTTCTCACTATCCACTATCACTATCAGCTTTGATGCTCCCCTAAAATCTCCCCTAAACATCCGTTTTACCAAAGGAAAAAAGAAAGGAAGCATTGGGGCTAATGAAAAAGCCCCCTCCCGACCATTAAAAGCACCACAAGGCTATCCTAACACACAAAGCACCACACAAGGCATGCCTGAGGATGGCCGGCGGCCCCAAAAGATGACTCCACCTCTCCTCTACAGCCCGTATGTGCTTCATGAACCTGTGGGAGATGTGGCACCGCCATCGTCTCACCTCACCCGCAACACGGAGGATGGCTGAGACACCTCCAAGAGGCCACAGGCAACGCCACCTCCCAACCCTTATGTTATCTCCTCTCCTTTATCTTTCTCTGGGGGCTTGTTTTCTGGGTTTTGTCCTGCTCCCCACCCTGTCCCGGGCCGCCCAAGGTTTTCCCAGCACACGAGGGTCGGGCTCATGGCACGGATGGGTGCCCAGCCCAGGACAGGTTCTCCTGGGTCTGTCCTCATGGAAACCATTAGGCTGCAGTACTGCCACCAGTGCTTGAACCATAAAATCATCGTATTTCTAACATGATTTCCCCCTGCTTTTCTTTCCCTACTTTTAAGTGCCAACGGGAGGTGTCATTTTTATCTGAAGCGCGGCGAGGGAGGGCGCTGGTTTCTGAGGAAGGCCAGGGTGCCAGTGTGCCCTGGGGACGAGGGGAGAAGCTCCCTCCAGGCACAGCTCAACCTGCCCGGAGAGGGAGAGGGAGAACCTCCCTCCTCTCTCCTGCACACTTTATATCCCTTCAAGCTTTGTCAGTTCCAAAAAAAATGTTAAAAACATGAGGTGGTGAAGGTGGGGGGGGGGGGGGGAAAAGAGAAAGTTATATTAAGTCGTTACTTTTTATATTNAATGAGGGTGGGAAGGGGGGGGGGGGGGGAGGAAAAGAGAAAGTTATATTAAGTCGTTACTTTTTATATTCCTAAAATAAATCCATTATAATTTGTCTTCCTCTTAATGCCTCAGATTTATAGGCTTTGGGAAGACAGAATTTCAGGACAATGAGCATGGCCAAAAAATGCTTCAAGCTGTGCGCCACGGGGCAAGCGGGGAGACATTAAGACTTCTGCCGGTGCAGCCCCAGCGTGGCCAGGATGGGGGCAGCCGCCCCGTGCCTGGACCAGGGTGACGGCCACACTGTGCCCGCTTGTCACCGTTGTCTCCTCTTGGAGAAATGGCATCGGTCGCCCGACAGCACAGCACGGCGTCTGGCAGCCCATTAGGGGCAGGAGGTATAATAACACGGCGAGGCTCCCAGCATTCCCATCAGACAAGGGTGAGGAAACCTTGGTACCCAGGGGGAATGCCCTGTTGCCTGCAAACCTCCAATAAAGAAGTGTGTTTGGGAAAGAAATTGGGGGGGGGTTGGGTTTTTTTAACCATTGTGCAAGAGAAAATTGACTCAGTTTTCTGTCGGAGGAATCTCACGTCTTTCAGGTTGCTTTTTGTTGTTGTTGTTGATTCTTTATATTGCTGCCTGGCATGATTTTACCCCTCTCTCCTTGGCTTTTCCCCTCCTCCCCACATCTTACAAGAAAGTAATGGAGCCCAGGCCTCATCTGTCCCAGCCACACTTCTGGCAGCATCTGAGCCCGTACGACAATAACAACAGCGCAGGATGGAAGAGAGCAACCAAAGCCTTGATAGTTGCTGTAAGCAGGTCGGCATAGCAACATCTCCAGAGAGAGCTCTCCATGGGGTCATTTCCGTTCACTTTAGAGCCCACTTGGGCTGCTAGAGTGCTATAAAATGGACTCAGAAAAGCTGTTAATTAGGATTAGCAGCTTCAGGAACATCAAGCCACAGTGCTCCAAGTCGAGCCATTTATCTGAGAGAACTCAAGCCTCTTTACTGCCTTCTGAACCGAAGCGCAGGACACTACATGTCAAGGAGGACAGCATCGAAATCAGATGGCAGAGCCGCCCGGTCATCTATGAGAGAAGGTTCCTACCCCAGCTGCTGAACGACACTGCAGCACCTCTCCTGCAATCAGATCACCCTCTGCTGGACCTGAATGGTTCGCGGGTCTAAGATGCACCAGCCAGCTGTGCAGGAGCAGGGGAGAAGGCACAGACCCATCTGATCAATACAAGTTGCCTGTGGTGTGAAATCCACCGGGCATACGGTGGGTGCTCCTGGGTGAGCTTTCTGGATGATACCTATGCCATAACAGGTCTGTAGGCCTCCAAGAGAAAGCAACCACTGTGGACAAGAGATGGCACCCATGGGTGTCAGCGTGCTCTTTCAAGGCCAATTACAAGCTCTGTGGAAAAGCAGGGCAGTAATTTGTGTTTCACAGCTGCTGGGATTTGACTTTTATTCTATTGCCATAAGCTTCCTGCCCTTCATCAGTCTGCAGCACGAAAGGTCCAAGGAAGGTGGTAAGTCCCTCGTGTGTAGCAGTAACACAGAAAGCCAGCTTTGCAACACACATGAGCTAAACAGGCTCTAGGGAAAGGTTCAGGCATTGCCAGGCTGCCACTGGGATGATTTGCATCTCTCATGTGTTTGTCACCCGGACGAACCTCATAAGGCAATCTTTTCTGACACCTCCCCTTTCCAAATGCAAGGTGAAACACAGATATCTACTTCACATTATTCTGCTTCTCTCGGTGTTTCCACCTCCTCAGTGCACAACACCACCTGAATCAGAGCTGAGCTGAAGGCAAAACTTGCATCTGGGACTGGAATACTAGCTTCCTTGCATATGTCACTCTTCCCGAAGAAATACATTAGGTTTGGTCAAAGACATACCCGTGGCAATCATTGCAATCTGTTTTTCAAGATCATGCAGTTTGGGGCTGCTGGAAACCATGCTTTCAGCTGTGTCCATCACAAAAGTAAAAGTCTTTTACTGTATTGACAGCTGGACCATATTCAGGCAGATCTGAAATCAATTTTAAGGCAGAACTGGGCCTACGCTCTTCTCCCATTGTAGCCACAGGAACTCACAGTAGCCTCAAAAAATATATATGGCAGCAGACACTCACCAGGCCAGAAAAACAGAAACCCTTACCCAAGAGTGTACAGTCAGCATCTTGAAAATGGTGGGTACCTGCTGTGGTCCTTGACATAATGGAGATCTATCGCTCCTCTCCAGGAAATGTCCTTCACCAACTAACCCTTCTGTCACAGAGCTTCAGCCAGAACCGGCAGCATCCAACAGAGATCAGCAGCTCAGAGAAAAAAGTTAAGACAATATGTGAGAAAAAGCTGTAGGAAGAATTTAGTAAGCTAGAACTATCATACCTCAGAAGAATATGTACAATACTAGGTGACTAAATCTGTGAGTAAGACCATATGTCGGTGCTTTGGCCAAGCAGGTAGAATCATAGAATAATAGAACAGTTTGGGTTGGAAGGGACCTTTAAAGGTCGTTTAGTCAACCCTTCTGCAATAATCAGGGACATCTTCAACTAGATCAGGTTGCTCAGAGCCCCATCCAGCCTGACCTTGAATGTTTCCAGGGATGGGGCATCTGCAGCCTCTCTGGGCAACCTGTTGCAGTGTTTCACCAACCTCATTGTAAAAATTTCATCCTTATATCTAGTCTGAATCTACCCTCGTTTAGTTTAAAACCATTACCTCTTGTCCTATTTTGTAACTAAACCAAAAAGCCAAAGGGACTGCACAACTCTTGTGGAACCATCTCAAAATCCCTGCATGCCCCCTCTGTCCATCACGAATGGGACATGAAAAGCTAACAAACAGCCAAGTGGAGAAATATACCAAGCTCATTCAGGCATTTCTCATTAGTTTACCAAGATTTCTCAATATTCTGCTTCTCAATATATTCATCTGGCAGCAAATTATAGATGAGGGAAGAGCATCTCTCCCTAAGCCATGCAGAGAACACAAAGTGACAAAACAAAATCATAACAGACAGGGAAACTTCTTGTGAGTCATCGTCTTTCCTCCTTTCCCTCTCCCTTTCCAACGGTGCTGGTAGCCCCAGGATTGTTCCATGCAGTCTGGAACCAGAAGGTACCTATTCCTGCTACAGGCATAAACCACTTCACCCCAGAGGAGAAAGGAATTTTTTAAACATGACAAGACTTTTACATTCATTTTACATATGTAAAGGAAGAAAACAGCAATTGCATCTTTGTATCTCTCTACTTAGGCACCTGTACATACTCTTCTGAGACTGATGGCCCAGTTATGCCACCCGTATGAAATAAAACAACTATCCCTTTCCCAAAACACTTGCCATCATGCCCAATATGATCCCCACCCCCCAAAAAAACCCAAACCATACCCAAACCAACAACAACAACAACAAAATAATCCCCAAACCAACCAGAACAAACCAAATGTCATGGTTTGGGCCTGACTGGCCACTCAAACAAATGACAGATCCTGTTACCCATCTCTCTCTCCAAGGAGAGAAGGGAGAGAGAGAGAGAGAGACTTAGGAGTTTAGGAAAAAACTAAACTACTTTAACAAAAGTATGAATAAATTAATAAAATATTAATAAAAGAAAATAATTAAATACAAAACAGTATCAGGCTCCCAGGTTGACAATTGTGTCACTGACAGGCATGGGGAAAGTCCCAAACTGAACTTAGTGACAAATAGGAGCTGGATTCCAGATCTGGATTCAGGAATGCATAGATTGGGATCAAAGGCAGACGAACAGAGTCCTCCTCGGATGCCAGCCACTAAAGAAAAAGGGCTGATCCTTTGGTCCCTCAGCTTTTATACTGAGCAGGAGGCAGATGGGATGGAATACTCTGTTGGTCAGTTTTGGGTCACCCNCCCCAAAAAAAACCCAAACCATACCCAAACCAACAACAACAACAACAAAATAATCCCCAAACCAACCAGAACAAACCAAATGTCATGGTTTGGGCCTGACTGGCCACTCAAACAAATGACAGATCCTGTTACCCATCTCTCTCTCCAAGGAGAGAAGGGAGAGAGAGAGAGAGAGACTTAGGAGTTTAGGAAAAAACTAAACTACTTTAACAAAAGTATGAATAAATTAATAAAATATTAATAAAAGAAAATAATTAAATACAAAACAGTATCAGGCTCCCAGGTTGACAATTGTGTCACTGACAGGCATGGGGAAAGTCCCAAACTGAACTTAGTGACAAATAGGAGCTGGATTCCAGATCTGGATTCAGGAATGCATAGATTGGGATCAAAGGCAGACGAACAGAGTCCTCCTCGGATGCCAGCCACTAAAGAAAAAGGGCTGATCCTTTGGTCCCTCAGCTTTTATACTGAGCAGGAGGCAGATGGGATGGAATACTCTGTTGGTCAGTTTTGGGTCACCCTCCTGTACGCTCCTCCCCACATGTGTGACCCCTCTAGGCTTTTCCCCTTCCGACCCTCTAATGGTACAAATGAAAAAGTTAACTGGCCTTGGTTGTTATAGCAATAAGTATAAGCATACCGTTCCTTGGCATAAATTACAAATATTCAAGTCTTATTGCTCTGAGAACAAACCACGTCTCCATAATATGCTGTTAATTTCAGAGAGTTCAGTTAGTTAGAAGAGGCTTAGATAAAAAGTAAAATTACTGAACAGAAAACTGGTTCTGTTTTACCTCAAACCAGGACACCAACGACGTGGACTCATCAAAGAGAACGCAAGCACAGTTTTGCACTGGTGCAAAACAAGCCAGGGTGGTGATATATGTATGAAATTAAATGAAAGGAAAACAGCCCAATGTCTGCAGTACAGCTAACATGTTTATGTCAAGTCTTCAGATCCATATGTCCAAACTGCAAGGCATTTTCAATAGCATTGATTTTGCTATATCTTATGATATATTTCAAATTATGGCTTGATCACCAACTTTCACTGCTCAAAAAGGAAGAGAAAAACTTGCTTTAGGCTGATACATTTTAAAGAACCATTTCTGATTTTTATGGCTAAATTTTCAGAACAAATAAATTTGTCCTTGAGATAGGTTTTATTTGAACTGCATTGATATTCATAAAGTAACCCACTTCTCCCTATCTGAAGAGACCGACACGTTTGCCACAGAAACTTCAGACAAGCCATTAATACATGTTGCTGACTTCAGGGGTTATAGGGTCACCATTCCATATGGACTATAGATAACTAACATTTCTGCAGTGTTTAGGACTTGAATTTAAATTCAGCACCAGTACCTATATTTATATTAGGGGAAAACTTGTCAGGTTGAAATATAGTTTCCTCAATGCATTCTTCATCTCTCAGGAAACCTCAGAATTTGGTCTAAGGGGAGGTCCAAGCAGGGACAGCATATCTGATCTGAGGAAGCTCTGCTCTTCCACTTCCACTTGGTGCACAGAGACTTCAGGCTTATGTAAAGGAGTTACTTGTTGGCTCCTATAGCTCCATCAATTATTACAGCCCTTGGTCTTCAAGAATCAGAACTCAGCCGTTTTTATACTGGATTAATTTCAGCGATAGGTCCATGCATTAGCTTACCAACATCATTATCAGACTCAATAGTATGAGTCTCTATAGCCATAAAAAGCAAGACCACCAAGAACTGTCACCTCTGAAACTGAACTAGTGGTATAAAGTTCTGCCACATGCTACAACCAAGTTTTGGTTGATCTTATAGAACCACAGATTACAGCTTGCTACACATTGATTCCAACCCTTTATTAGCTAAAGCAATAGAAACATCTAGTTTGGAACTCTTGGGATCCCAAAGTACAGAAAACTGAGTTCACATACACTGTCCCACACGTGAAAATATGGATAATAAGCATTGAGGCCCAGGCACAGCACTCAAGAAAGGGAATTCAGCTTGTCTCTGGTGCCTGCTACCTTGTCTCTGCTCTGCAATTCATTAAATTTAGGCTATTGCCCTCGCAAACTGGAAATTTTTGTTAAGTGATGTGCAGAAACCATCCAGACACAGGAGGTTGCCTTCCCTGTTTGTTCCATAAGCCACACACACACACAGAAATGCACACTTTTTGCCATCAACTATCTCTTGCAGAAACAGCTTTCACCTGCTGGCTGTCCAGGCTCCTCTCCAGAGAAGAGTTTGTCTCAGTGACGCTTGAAAACACCAAGTCAGGCATTTGTTCAGGCTGGGGCAGTGGAGTGTATGGGACGTGCTGGTTTTCACCATCTCAGGCCAGCCAGAGGCCCAGGCTCTCCAGGAGCTCTACAGAGGGAAGCAAGAGCAAATCAGCAAGGGTCTCAAGGGAGCGGAAATGCATATGACTGATACGTGCATTTACAGGAAGAAAGAGGAAGAGCAGAATATGAATTTCGAAAAAGTTTCACCCAAAAAAGGTAGCTGATGAAAGGCATGTACTCTCACATGTGGTTCATGACTTTGGATGGAGCAAGCACAGCAAAAAAAAAAAAAAATCCAAAAATAATATAAAATTTCGGCCACCTAAAAATGTATCAGAACAGAAACAATTTCTCACTGTGATCAGATTCTAAAGCAAAGCCAGAGCTCTCCTCAGAAGATCAGAGTCTTTGTAGTCTGCTTAAAACAGACTCCATGAGGATAAAGCACATGGAACTCACTTTCAAGCAAGTAAAGAGCCTATTGACCCCAAGCCATCTGTACCAGTCTGCTGTAATACTTCCCCGACCCCAGCCTGGCCAGAGTAAGCCAGTGGCTCCTACCCCATCCTACTGCATGGAGGCAGATTAAAATTGCTCCAGAGAACTCCAGTACCTGGGAGCAGGTCTCCTTCCCCAGCAATCCCACTGCTCGCCCACACTGTGCCCCAGGGGAAATTACTTTATCCCTATGCTGTATTCAGACATCCTGCTATAGATTACCCCCAAAAGGTCTAAATTGAAGAGCAAATAATTAGGTTCAGGCCTTGCGACCCTGCATTAGGTAGTCTGGGGCTAACACTACCCCACTCCTCCATACAAATGGCATTTAACCTCTCTGGGACAGCCAGGACACAGCCAAGCCCAAATCCCAAGGTGGGACAGGGTCCGTAGCAGGACCTGCTCAGTGCCTCCTCTCCTCATCTCAGGGACCGCTGCATTGTAAAGGCAGATTATTATTCTGCGAATTTTATTTTGGCTATAACTGGAAAAAGTAATCAAAGCAAATGCAACAGCTCAGGAGGAATCAGAGCAGGATTAGACATTTATATGAATAAGAATAGCTTCTGCGCTTCTACTTGCTGTGATAAAAATAATAAGAACCTCAGTTTTCATGCTCCCAGGCAGAAACCTGATCTCTGAACAAGGTGTTAGAAAGAAATTTCCTCTCCCAATAGTAGTTCCCAACTGCCCAGGCTACAGCACAGGGTTTAGTGGTGTCTAGTGGCCATCGCCAGAGGCAAAGCCAGCTGGAAGCCTATGGGCTTGTACAGGAGCCACTGCAGCAGGGAGGGAATGCAGTGGGTTGCAGTGTATTGGGTGTAAATTAAATAAGCCCATCACTCCCTTTTCTCTTTGCATTTCCCTACTGAATCTTAGTCCCTGACAATCAGCGAATTTCTATATTGGATTCCGGGGATCTCCTTGCTTTGTTTGGTTTGTTTCTGTGGAGAGATGGATCACTGCCGCCCCTTGCCTCCTCTGCCCCCTGCAAGCAGAGCCGTTAAGCTATAATGGCCTTAGCCCCAGCTGATTAATAAACTGGCTTGAGACTGCTGATCTCTTTGGACCATTAAACCTTTCCCCAGCGACTAGTCATTAATCCCCCAAAGAGCCATCCTCGATGAGGTGGTTGTTAGCCCTATCAATCCTTTTTAAGGCCTCAATTTGCAGCAGAAAGAAGGGAAGGGGGGGACAGTCTGCATTTGTCAGGCAGTGCCATCTGTTCCCCTGGGTTACAGACAGCTACACCAGCCCCTGCATGCCGGAGCTTAGCCTTTCCACCCAGGTGAGGGCTGCCACTGTGCAGCACAGACCATCCGCCAAAGAGCAAGCTAGTACCGCACCAGACATCTGGGGTGCTAAACAAGACCAGGAGAAAAAGCTGACATTTGTTTCCTTAATTGCAATGCCTTTGGCTGGGACCAGAAGGCATCATAACATACGGTCACCGTAGGAATACTTGCTGTATCAATTTCAGCCGAGATGCTTTCAAACAAACAGGTTTATGACAGGAATTACCCAGAGCATTACTACCTATAGAGCTGAGCAAGTCCCTTGGTTTCCCCAGCTTCTGTTTCTAATCCCAACGTCTTCAGTATTAAAACAGCCCACGTCTTCAGCCAGAAGATCAGATTTGCTTTAATGATGACTCTGGAAAGTGACATTTCAGACACCCTGGCCACAGCCCCCTCCCCCCAACTCTTTCAGCCTCTTCTCCCATTGTCAGCATGCTAACCCTGATTATCTTTCCTTAGCTCTTCCAGGAATTTTTTATATCCTTAAATCTCATTACTGTGAGCCATGGTTAGGGGCTTGGAAGGAGGATGATGGCAGCAGAGGTGTTGAACTTCATGCTTTACCCTCCAAAGTTCATCCTGCATGCAGCATAGAAATCGCATCTGCAAAACCACAGTCAAAATTTTCTGGATTTTCACCTAAAAACTTGGCTATTTTTTCCGTCCCCTGTCTCTTGAAAGTTACAGCTTTTGAACTCTGGGTTTTATGTCTATGTGAGGTTTTGAATGAATGACTGGTGCATATTTAAGATCAAGTTTTATAGAGATGAGCTCATATAAGCATGTCAGCTGGAACCAAGCTACATTTGTAGCTCCACACAGAGCAAACTGTGCCCCAATCTGGTCTGTGGTACTGCAAATTGCACTGCTGCTAATGGTCTGCTGGAGCAATCATAGAAAAGAAGGGCATGAGGGATGATGCTGGTACACAACTTATGCTATAGACAACAGTTTTCTTCTGCAGCTAGCTGTGTCGAGGATGGCCACTGTTGAAGCCCAATGTGTAGGCAACATCAGAGAAAATAGCTTCAAAGTTTAAGTTGGCAGCTTGACATAACCATGATGCTACTGCTCCCACAGCATGTCTAAAAGGGGCCATGAGAGGGCAAACCCCTGGCCCTAGCACTGCTTGGAAGAGGACATCCCCATCCTCGGCCAAAGAGCTGGTCAGTGCTATGCTCTTCATTAGACTTCCCCTGTGTCTGTGCCTCGGCTGCCAGCTATAATTTGGAAATGACCATGCCAGTACTATCCTTTCAGTGTGAGACTGCTTATACCGTGAAACATGTCTTACCATTAACAAGCAAAACTTTTACACGTTCTCATCAGAGGTCCTGGTATGCTGCTTTACTTCCAGCACAGTGCCTGACTTAGCATGCCAGCCAGCTCACCGGATTAATGTGAACACGAGTCTTCAGAAATTATTTTGGCTTTAGCAATGGCTTGGCTGGTGCTGAGCACACCAAGTATCGCCAACAACAGCTGGACTCCGTGGGGAGCGGGGAGAAAAGAAAACAACCACACACACATGCAAAAACCATCAGTCAGGCTCCTCTTAAATAATTAATGCGGTGCACAGTGAAAGGCTTTTCAGCTCTCAAATCCTCACACGATTATATAAACCTTAACTCATCCCAGCTACCGAGGACCTGTATTTGTTTGTGGGCATTCATGGCTGCTGCGGTGTTATAATTAGAGCAGAGAATGAGGAGTCCCATGGGGAAATGGAGGAAACCCCATATTGATCAAGTCATTTAAACATTCACGGAGATAAAACACCGCAGAGGAGTTCTGGCGGGAGCAGTGCTCGGAGGAGGGAGGGGTTACAGCCACCACAAAAGCTGTTTCTGCCTCTCTTGAGTCCATACAATTAATTATGGTTATTAATTATTTAGGATGCTACAATAATAATTAGTCCAATAATCATCTCAGCCACTGAAATAGCCCCTTCCAGCCCCTGAAGATCCTTCAGGACCTCACAGATTCCCATGCAGTCTCTTGCCTCGCTGCCTGTGGTCTTAGGCTCCCTGCTGCACCTTTGGGAAAGCGAAGGCTGGAGGCTCCAGCGGGGAGAAAGGACCACCCCAGCCAGGGCCCCACCACCCTCCAGAGACATGAGCAATGGCCTGGGGTGGAGGGTGATGGGAGCTCCTCCCACATGGGAGACTAGCAGGGAGCACCCAGTTTGGATGCTGCGGCTTTCCTGGGAAGACTCACTGGGTGCCAGCATGAAGTTGGGAAGGACCCTGGAGACCTGCCAAATGAAAGCTTCTCTGGGGGCAATGGGGACCCATGGCATGGTCCCGCTGGCCCTGTTCCCCAGCCCTCTCATGGGCACCTGTCCTAGAAGAATTTGCACATGACCCCATATTCATCCCCAGATAACAGCTTTCCCCAAATCCATCACCCATTTTTGTGCTGCTGACTCCCATGGCCTATCCCAGGAGTTTTCACGTTTGCAGCATGCTGCTGTGATTTCTACCTCTGTTCTCCCTGGCCATGGGCATCACGAGCCAAGAGACACCTGAGGACATTGCACTGATGCCAGAGGTTT
Source organism: Chionis minor (assembly GCA_013398295.1). NCBI lineage: Eukaryota > Metazoa > Chordata > Aves > Charadriiformes > Chionidae > Chionis > Chionis minor. The sequence continues at coordinate 1,365,869 of VZSF01001054.1, forward strand.
TGCTTCATCTCAGGGCCTTGTAAGCATCCTCAGTGAGCAGCCAACAGCCAGAGCTCACTTCTCATCCCACGGCCTCCCACCTCCATCCACCCATCAGGTGACCCCAAAGTACAGGAATGCCCCAAGTCCCCTCCAGCCCCTCCGCATCACATCACGTGGCACCTCATGCATAAGAATTTAGCTCAACTAAATATTAATATATTTTATAATGCCCACACCCTGAAGAAACACCGGCGGACCCAAACCATCAAAGAAATAACTCTGAAAACCAGGAATCAGCTCTCCTCCACATCCAGCCTCTTCTTCCTCCCCCAGGCAAGTCCCGACTGCTGCTCACAGCATCTGCAGTCCTCGGGTGCGAGGCCACATCGCCCAGCCTCCCGGGGACTTCTGTAATGGGGAAGTGTCAGAGATTAGAGACATGAGAGCAGCGACTGCAATATAAAAGCAAACTGAATAATTAAAAAGAGGAGCTGTTCCTCGCAGAGAACAAAATGAAAGAGTTGTGTGATTTGAGCAGAAGTGACCTTTACACTTCATTACAAGGAGGTGGTGTCCTTATAGGGTTATTAATATTTCCAGCTGAATTAGCTTGGTTTAAAAATGGCTCAGAGGAATGAAGAGAGAGAGGGAGAGTGTGCACAAAAATATATCATTCTGTCATTTTCTCCTCCTCTTTGCTTTTTACCTTTTTTGTAATTTGTTGACCAGGAACAAGGCTTCACTAGAAAGGGTGAGAAGCCACAGGACGGCCTGGCTGAGAGATCTTCCCTCCCCACTGGCTGTGTTTCAGCACGAAACCTTTGTGATGCCTCTGTGCCTGTTTCCCCATGTTCTCACCTAGGGCATAGATCATGTCACCAAGCTGCAAACATGTCATGAGACTGATGTCCAGGAGGTTTTGAGCCAGCAGTGGAGCTCAGTGCTGCTGCTGCTGAGTCCACATGGAGTTACTCACATCTCCTTGGGCATTGCAGGTCTCACACGTGTTCTCATGGTTTCTGTTCACCTCCCTCTAGGCCAACTGATTCCCCTTCCTGCTGCCAAAAAACATCTTCCCACTTTCATCAGTGGGGAAATGAATGACTCCGCTCAGCAAGCTTTACCCCCTCAAACTGTGGGGGCATTTATACATGACACAAGGGACAGACATACACCCTTCCTCCCAAATGGAGACAAAGCCAAAGCCTTCACTGAGATTATTTTAGCAGAGGACAGCCCATAAAAATGCCACAGAGCGCCGAGCTGCTCTGATGCTGTAGCTGACAGAAGCTCATGCACACACAAACACTTTTTTCCCCCAACGTGCACACAGAAAAGGACCTTTACTTCCACACGTCCCAGCAGACACAGGCCCATACAGCCTTACAAAAGCATGACTGTCAATAGTACCCCAAACCTCTGGATGAATTAGATGAGCAAAGCTGAACTCAGCGATCTGAACCTAAATCCAAGCTGCGATCTTGCTGCTCAGAGCCTCAAGGTGTACACAGTTGTGCTTTTTGCTCAGATCACTCAGTCTCATATTAGTCCCATCACTGACTTTGCAGATGCAAAACCGCTGCTACTTTGATAATGCATCCACCAGCCTGGTTGCTTCTCCACAAGCCTGACCTAAACAATTTCTTTTAGTGCCCCTCTCTGCCCAGCAACAACAGACATCAGGAAAACCTGCCCTAGCAAACAGAAGAAGAAAGAAACATGAAAGCAGGTGCACATCAATAAGGAATGAGGGTGCTGTGGTGGAGTCTGCAATCAGTCTCATGGGCTGCATCATTACCATAGTGGTTACTTCCACACCGTCCTCCCCAGAGACACAGCAGATCGCCTTCCCCTGGTGGAGGGGGCTCTTGTAAATTTAATGCAAAAACCCAAATCAAAAAGAGAGTTTAGGCTTTTGAAGCGATCATGAAACGGACACAGTGCAGCTGCTGCTCCTCCAGTGGTTGCTGAATCACAGCCCCTCACTTATTTATAGGCCTCCCCAGGGTGCTTGCAGCCGAGCTGATGACAAATACCAACGAACATCTACTCTCACCCCCACAAGGTGTTGTTATCCTGGCTGTAAGGGAGATGCAGAGCGACTAAATAACACATCGTCAGCTGCGCCAGACGGATGTAGCAGAGGCAGGCAGAGGATCCAAGACACTTCACCAACCAGCCAGTGCCTCCAGCATCATCTGAACGTTGTTCCCAGCAAACACACAGGTTCCAATCTCTCACCCAACAAGATGTAGCTGGTGTCCATTACTAAGCCACACAGTTTTTGATACTATATTCACTCTCACAAAGGGCAATGCTCATATGAGCACAGAAAAGCAGGCACTGACACACAGAGCAAGCAGAGGACTTTTTCAAGTTCTGAACCAAGCAGAGAAACATGCCAGCGATGGAGACTGAGATGCTGATACTCCAGAAGGAGAAGCAGGAGAAGATATTGGACCCAAAGAGCAACCAAAGTGTTCCCCTTTTTGCTGGAGAATATTGCATGTGGGCCAGGCAGAGGAGTTCTGAGGCCAAGAAAAGGAAAAATTCAGCCTTAATCTGGCTTTGGTGCTAGGAGAAGGTATAAACATGAAGGAAGGGGAACAGAGAGGCTGAACCTCCCCCAGGCTGGGTCAGGGAAGTAGGAATACCTTCCAGGGACAGTGAAGGTGAGCTGTACCACCTTTCTGCCCATAAAAGCATCCGTCCCAGGTGATCTCCATCTGGGCTGTGCTCCAGAACGAAGAGGTCGTTTCCCTCCCCGCAGTGCCAGGGAGCTCTCTCTGGGTGCATCCACGAACTCTAGTGCTGTACAGCTGGCAAAAGTAGGAGTCATCTGGGAGGATCGCCATTATCAGCGATGATTCACAGGCCATAGAGATCACAGCTTGCCTTGTAGATGTCACTGGAACCTGGCAGTCAAGGAAAAACATCTTATTTATAAACTGGGATGAATTACAATTGCTGAGGTATAGCCCACATGAGAGCTGCTGCCTGCTTTGCAGAGCAGAATGACTCTTTAAACGATCCGTGAGGCTGCAGGACCCCTTCACCAGGCTCGCTCGCTGGGAAAGGGCCACCCAGGCAGGGTGTGCAGAGCCCCATCTCTCCCTCGCAGACAGACTAGGGCTGATCCTCTCTTTAATAGGCTTCCTGGTGTTGGGTGACACTGTGCTGCTGTAGCTGGCTCTTTATTCAAGTCATCACTCATGTATTAAATCTGAAGTGGCTGTTTGGACTAGACATGTTTTCTGTGAAAATTTTCATATGGGATGAAAAAGCAAGGGGTTTTATAGGGAACCCCTATGGACTTGTTCCAGTGCAGTTCCAGATGGACCCAGGAAACCAGTGAGCTGCTCTGTGAGGGAAGCTTGGATCCCTGTGGAGTTGTCTCCGGGATAAAAATCTTTGACGTCTGATATAGGGTCTAGCTCACAGTGAGGCCAACAAGGCTACTGATAAAATCTCTCCCCTGACTCTTCAGTTTCACAACATTTAGAAGTAACAGTATTCCAGATTTAGGAATTAGCTAATGGCATAAAACGCTATTGAAGCAGGAGCTTGAGTCAGATAGGCAGAAAGGTTCTCTACATTTTGTTTGCTGTTTCAGCTTTCTTTAACCAAACCCATGGCTGATCTGAAAGGACTAGAGGAAGCAGCAGTCCCACACACCTGTCTGAGATCCACTGGGAAACGCAACAGCGGTGCAGTGGAGAGAAAAAGAGAGGGAAGTTTAGGAAGAGCAGACATGAGGTGCAGAAGATCTCTTGTTCATCTCAACAAACAAGTGCCACTTTAACTCTGCTAACACAGAAAACAGTAACAGCAGTAGCTCATCATCTGAAGACTGTGACATGAAATTTATCTTTTTTTCCTTGCTTCCACAGCAATTTTGCATTATGTTTGATAGCTGATGTGCATATCCAAATTCATACAGCCCTACCATCCCTCTCCCTCTGCCTACTCACACTCACCCACACTCCTTCCGCGTGTGACTCAGGATGAAAAAGGATTTAGAAAGATGCAAGGAACGTTTACAAGCCACCCACCATTTCATCCTCAGCCTGGATGGGCACAAATGCACCTTCAGTTTGCATTTAGAGGCCATACTGGCCAGTATTTGGGATGAATACCTGGGACAGGCATTTCTTCTGTCCCCAGCACTGAAAAGCACAGAGCAAAGCCACTCAAGGCCTGCCTCAGTGATTACTGTTGGCTGGACATTGCAAGGGTGGATTTGCTTCAAGACAAGGCACGGTTCCTGACTTCTTGCTCGATGCCTTGTCCATAGGCTGCGTTGTAATATCCACCCAAGAGCAGTCACTGCAGCAGACCCAGGAGATCTCCTGAATGTGGCCCCACGATGAGGTACCCCAGTCACACCGGGTAGTGTAGGAGGTGGGAGACACACAGCTCTGCCACATTTCCAAGACAGCCATAGCATGTCCCATTCAGGAGAACCAGTAAAATCGTGATTGTGTGGCTTCTTCTGGGCTGGCTGAGTGAGGTGTGAAGATCTAAGTCTGTGAAATCTCCAGCAAAATACTCACAGCACAGGGGCACTCGTGCAGGTTCCACCAGCACAAAACGAGCATCAAAAATCCCCCCAGCAGCAGCCGTCAGGGGCTGACAGGGGACAAGCTAACCAGATTTGGGTGACAAACTAAAGCCAGGCTCCCGCTCTCATACGGCTGCTGAACAGCCATTTAGGGGAACGCATCACCACCAACATCATCCTGTTTCCATGGAGACCAGATTAACAGAGCGGTGAAGAGAAACTGCACTCCTAATCTCTCCCAGAGAAAAGAGGTTGCTGTTACAAAAGACTTTTAAACATCTTTAATCCAAACTCGGGGTTCTCCTTTCCGTGTTCTCTCTAATCCTGCTAGAGGTTAGTAGCCCCGCACAATAGCACCAAGCAGTGCAGTTATCCACAGCCTCTGCCGGCCCTTACTAAAACAAAATCTGCCCTCTCTCGCTACAGAAGTTTGGCTGTCTTAAAAATAACACTAAAAAAATACCCCAGCCCATCATGTGCAAGTGGCCTGCAAAATGATGTCTGCACTGGCCCATGTGGTCTACTTTCTGGTGACGGAACCAGACAGAGATGGAGGCACTACCTCCACCAGGGAAAAGATCCAAGCTGCTGCCTTCTGTATTGTATGAGACACCTTTTATTGACTTTCTTCCCCTGAGCTTTTGTCTTTCCTGTGTAGGATCCCAGGTAAGAGCAGATCCCACGAGGGCAGCAGGTAGTTTGCCCAGTGGAACGGTACGCTGCAGCTGCACAGTTTTACCCAAGGATTTGCTGATAATGACTTCCACAAAACTATGTTTCACCACTATCTCTGTGAAGAAGTTCCCTGCTATACCTATAGTCTCATGTGCACTTTGGGTGTGTTGATTTTCTGCCCATTCCATGAAGGGCAGGGTGGTGGGAACATCCACACAGCAGCTAGCAACCCACCTACATCCACCCTGCCTGGATCTTCACAATTTGTCCTGTCTGTGGGAGGCTTTGTGGGCCTCAGGCCAAGGCAAGGTCTGGGGGACTAGAGTCCAAAGCAGTCTCCAGCCTGGTGGTAAGAAGCCTAAACCCCTGATGAGAGGTGAGTGTTAGCAAGGGGTCCTGGATCTGGGGTGTGGATCTCAGCCTCAATGGGCCAGGAAATCTTCCTTCCCAAGCCCTAACCTTTCCCAGGGGAAACTCCAAACCCCAAATTTGATTCTAGTGTGGGAGGTAGGAATATAGTTACCATGTTCTCCACTTCTAGCAGCCCTGCAAATTTAAATACAGCAAAATGAGTTCTGCTTCCCCTCCAGATCATTTTGGCTTGGTCTGTCCTTTTCCTCATGGACAATTCATATCTCCAAATGCTTCAAGAATTCTCCCCACCCTCCCTGCACATCCCAGGCAGGCACTCACATTTTCACACAATCAGGTCTTCGCCACCAAGCTTTGGTTAGGGGTTTTTTTTTTTTTCCAATGGGATTCATTCTGATAAAGCCTCAGCTACTTCTCTAAAAGTCCATACAGGTGGAATGGTGCACACAGCGCTTTGTGCTTCCCGTTGAGGGGTACACTGAGCCCCCCGGATGTGGCTCATACACTGCTCTGGCTGTGCCGAGTCTGAGCCACGTGGAACAGCTCTGGCTGCTGAGCTGAACAAGACATCGAAGGCTCTGCCGCCTTCCTGTTGCTTCCAGAAATTGAAAGAAATTTTGACTACTTTCTTTTTCTCACCTTTACCTCAAAACTTTGTCAGGAGGTTCTTGACAAAGTTTGATAGTGCCAGAAAAATGAAGAAGGGGGGATTGTGACTGGGAAATTTCAGTTCAATCTCAATTTCATTCCTGCTTCCCTTGCCAGAGGGGTTGACGATGTTCTGCACATCTGGAGGCATAGCTACTGGTTTGCATAGCCTTGTCCCAGAGCTTGTAAGTCAGCTGTACTACAAGGTCTCACGCGAGTCAGCCCTCTGGCCCTCCCCTGGGACCCTACACGTGCTGAGGTTTCTCTTGGCAGTCAGTGCACTTGCAAGCCCGAAGCTTCCCGAAAGCACAGCTTTAACGCAGCCACAACATGTCTCTGGGAAGGGCCAGGCCTCAGCACATCTGTGTCCTACAGCTGTGGGCAATGAAGGGTTTGTTCCCTCTCCAGGCTCTGAAAACACATCTCTGAAGCACCAGACTACTTCTGATCAGCATCTCAGATTTCAGATGAGAGCTCTGCTGTGGGATAGAGCTGGCGTGTGGTGTAAGAGGGAGCATAATTATATGCAGGATATTTGGGGACAGGTTTTACTACATTTACTTCCATGGTCCACCTTTGACTGAAGGGTCTTTGCAGGGTTCATGGCTGCATGTGGAGGCTGGAGTTCGGTAGAAGTGGAAGCAAGGGGCAAGTTAAAGCAGAGCACTGCAAAGGCTGTGTTTGTAGCACCTGCAAATGATTTTTTTTTTTTTTTGGTCATCCAGATGATGGGCCCCTGCCCTCTGCCTCATATCCACAGCCAGTCTGGGTGAGACAACCAAGACGATTTCATCTGAATGTAGCCCCAAACTCCTCCCTCTCACCCCTCCCACTGGTCTCCCTGAAAACATGATGCCCAGAACAGAAGATAAAGCTGCACAATATTGCCATTTGTGTGCAAACAGGCTGTACTGTTGCCGCCAAGGCCATGTCTGGAGGACCAGAGACCACACTCAAAGGCTTCCAGGAAGGATGCTCTGCAGCCTAACACTGTCCGCTGGGGCCAGCACCGCGCTGGATCTGCCCCTCAATCTGTGCGCCTGGGGCTGTCGGGGGAGCACGCGTGAGAGGAGGGGGCAGGGGAGGACCTGGCCTGAGCATGCCACGTCAGTAGAGGAGATGGCAACTGCCTTCCTACCTGCAGTTTTTGGGCACCTCGGTTGTCGTCGCAGAGCGGAAACAGCGCAGGCAGGACGGCGGATGTGTTTGAGGTGCTCGCGGTGGCCGGGCATCTCGGGAGTTTCCTCCCACGCGTGGGCTGCATGCCGGGGGACAGCAAGCGGGGACCAGCTTTGCTGACTCGGCCTCGGCTGTCGGGCCCGATGTGTCTTCATCGGGCTCTGTCACGCTCTGCCGCTGTGGCTTGTTTTTGCTGGCGGCCAAGAGCTCAGCAACGGACAGGCAACCAGAGGGAGGAAAGCGGGAAGAAGAGGGGGCAGATGAGATAAATAGGTAGCGTGAGGATAATAAAGGAGGACAGCTGGCCTAGAAAACTCAAAAGATAAGTCGGCAACAAAAAAACTGAAGCTAATTCCAAAGTGTGAGGTTCATGCTGAGCCCATGGGAGAGGCACCACGTAGCACCGGCTCCCACTGCAACTCCTCGCTGCCGAGTGCACCGGTGGCCAGTGCCAAGCCACAGCTGGTGCTGCCAGAGTCCTTCATGTCAGTGTGGTTTATAGCCAAGGAAAAGCAGGTGGCTGCACGGCTTTCCCCATGAGCAGGGGACCTGCTCTGCAGGACAGGGGCAGCTGTTCAATCTGCAATGTGCCATGTTTGCAGAGCGGATTCACCAACTCAAGCCATACCAAGCCTCTGCATGCTCGCAGGACACAAACAGAGCTGAAGCAGACCAGCAAGGACTTGTCTTGGCCTCTATACTCCAGACCTTTCCTTACATCGTCATTATCCAAGACTCTCAACTCCACCAAAGGAGCTGGGAAAGAGTCTTATTAGTGCCTTTGTTATTACATTTAATGAGACCACTTATTGCCATGACCATAGGCCTGACACTGGTTGCACAAAGAGCTTGGTTGCAAGAGTCTTAGTAGTGCCTTAGTGCAGCCCTAAACCCCACAGAGCTCTGGGGAGGCCAGAGATGGTGGTTTGCCACCTTCTAGGCTGGGCCAGTGGGTCTACATGAAGCATGGAAACAATATACCAGTGGTCACCAAAGCACCTGAGGTACATCCTTTGGGTCCTCTGATGTACCACGGTGCAAGAGGCAGGAAGACTCTTTGGTAGCAAAGAAACCATGAAGTGTGCCCTACTGACCTGAGCAGGATCTTGGGGGAGGTCCATGGCCTGGGCAGAGAGATGAACCCATGTCTCAGCTCAGCGTTTTTCCTGTGCAAATGAAGCCAGAACATAAACACACAGCACTGGTGTTTTCACAGATGGCATCAGCAAGTTAAGTCATTTTCCAAGGTCATAACCAAAGATGGAGGGAAAGCCAGAGCAGGAGGAAACATGGGACTGGGGAGCAGCCTGTGCTTTCCAGGTTGACAGAAAGAGCCGTGGGGGGTGGGGGACGATTAACAAAGAAAACAGAGCATAGCTTTAATTCTCTTCTAGCCACCCTGTCCACAAGCCTCTCTCCCAGCATCGGAAAGAGAGGTCGTACTTAATCCTCCCCACAGACATTCACTCCCCTCCCTTCGGTGCCTGGAGCCTGAGCTGGAGAAGTAAAAACAGCCGCTACAAAGTCAAAGCTAAGTGGCAGCTTCCCCATTTAACCAGCTCTAATTGCCAGCTGAGCAGACAGTTAATCTCCAAGAACGTGCTGTGATACGGGTGTTGCTGAGTCCCCATAATTGCTTAAGAGCAGCCATCGAGGATGCCGGGAATCGGCCAATTATTCTCCCCAGTTGCTTTCCCCACCTCCCCCACCCCCCCCACCCCCCCCCGCTTAGTTCTGTGAATTAGCAAAGAGCTTTTTTTGCGCAAAAGCAGCCAGCGCAGGATCTCTCAGCAGTTCACTAGGGATGAAGAGATTATATCTGGGCTGGCTAATCCTGTGCCGGCAGGGAGAAGGAAACAGGGGGGAAGCAGTGGGGATCCCGCTGTCAGCTGGGTCCGCCGTGGGGAGGGGGAGGTCTCCATAAAACCCTTCGGTATTGTTGTTCTGGAAGCCAAAGGAAAGGAAGGCTGCAGTCACAGGTGACCCCTTGAACAGAATTCATCCCAGCAAGCCAGCGCTATCCCCGAGTACAAATCACATCCAATTTTCAGCTCCTCAATGGCTCTGTTGAGTAATAAATCAGCTCTACGTCCAAGCTGGCTGAAACACTCACGCTTGCACAGTTATCTTATTCAGCGCTAAGAAGTTAAAGCCTTCTTGCCAAGGCCAGCGGGCTGGGGAGAGTCAACCATCCAAACCCCTTCAGAGCTCAGCAGTAAAAAATAAAACCAAAAAAATGCCAAAAACTGCAAGACAGAAAGCAAGCCCCTGAACTGCAGATCACCTGCACATCTCCATTTGTTCAGATATTTTTCTCCACTCTGGAAGAGATGATGCAGTGGGCCAAGTATTCAGCTAGTATGATCAGCTCTCTGCAAACAGCCAGGCCTCTGTCTAATTCAATGCTCATCTACACGTAGAGGTAACAGAGCTCAGCTCCCAGTCCTTGGTTGTCGTTGAAGCTATTTGAAGTCTGGTTTTTTCCCTAGACATTTCACGACCATCCCTTAGAAGCCACTTTTAAGTCCCAGCATAGCAGCACTTCTTTAAACTGACCATACAGGCAGAAGTTTTCAAAGCCACCAAAAGGACTGAGGGACTCGGTCTATTTATTTTAACAGGATCAGGTTTGTTGTTCTGTAACTAGCTCCTAGAAGTTTGGATACAGCCATATTATAGATGCAGCAGTACTGAAGCACCGCTGACCTCCTGCAGCAGGCCCAGTCTGCCTGGGCCACTTTTGGGTAGGGATGGGACACCCAGCTGGATTTGGGGTTTTTGTTGTGCTTTGCACTGCCAGCACATATCCTAACCCAGCTGCAAGCCACAGCAACCACAGCATCTCTACCTCCATCACCTTACAACTGTAAGTGGCTCTCCATCTCACATCCCATCCCTCTTGTTATTATTCCAGCCCTTGAAGACACCAGGTAGAATCAGTGTTATGCCAGCTCCTGCATTGGCTTAGTGTTGGAAACCTCTTAGTGTCCCCTCTCAGCTGCGATGGGACTGGGGAGCTAACACTGACCCCAGAACACAAATCCACCCCATCCCACCCACAGCAAGCTGGAAAGGTCCTTGTGAGCTGAATCAACAGAGGATCTCAGCAAGGGAAAAAACAGAGCAGAACAGGAGAAAAGACGACTTAAAATCCCACAGTGCATCTTCAACTGAATGAATGCCAACCACAGTGTTGCAGGAGAAAAGTCACAGATCACTCAGACAAATCTGAGCTAATAGTTAGTTTATTGAGTTCTAATTAGTAAATTTAGATATGTAGAATATGTACAGAAGTACATATGAAGTACTGAAGTACATACGAAGTAGAAGAAGTACAGATGGATTGGCTGTCAATACTCTACTATTTACTACACTTAAAGTTAGTATGAGTTACAAAGATTATCACTTAAGCTTACTATATGTATCTTAAATGCTACATGCATACAAAAAAATGTCACTTACCAACCCATCAATGTCTGGTGTCAGGTAAGGGATCTCTCAGCCTCGAGGGGTAACCTTGAGATACGTCTCTACTCAAGGGGAGAAACCGCCGCACAGCCAGCTGCGATGGAGGGAGAGCTCAATGGACCCCGATGGCTACAGTTATTTATAGCATGAAGTGGTTGATCTGTAGTCAGATTTTCTGCTTCTTTGATGCGGTTTTGGCCACTTATCAGCCCAGTGTCCAGCCAAAACATTTTTTTTGGGGGGCTGGTGCTGAGTTCTCACTGCTAGCCTCACACAATGGGATTAACTTCAGTTAGGCCTGCTTGCTGAGCATCTGCATGGACCGAAGCTCAGTTAGTTCAGAGAGGAGGAGTGCATCGGTCACACCACAGTCCTAAAGCCATTATCACAGCAAATCGAGAAAGACTCACTCAATAGCGTGCCTGATCTCTAGCAGCATCAAAACATGCTATGGGCACTGCCAGAACTTCTAGGCAGTGATCAGGGGAGGTCAACTCTGCTCTGACCCATCAGCCACCCCCCATGGCAGGGGCTCTGGGGAGAGCAGCTGCCCTGGGGACGGACCTGTGAGTGACCAGGGCTCATGGGCAGCCACAAGCACGTCTCCATCCTGCCTTTCATCTGTATGCAGCAGAGACAGCATCAAATGATGGACCATGAACTCAACACCAAGTGACAGCCTTCCTACAGGAAGATTTTGTGCTTACTCAGCAAGGCTTCTGTTTGCACTGGGAAAGCAAGAGTCCTGGCGCTCCCCAGCAGCTCTCTGGGGACAGGACAGAAACCAGGGGAACAGGACAGCAAAGCTGCAGAAGGCTCCCATCCCAAGTAACGGGCTGTCTTTACCCACAGCACACCCCTAATCTGTAATCTCTGCGCCCCCTCCCTGGCACCCACAACACTCTGGAGTTCCTCACTTCCACACCGTAGACATGTTGATGCAAGAGCTACAATCAGCTCTGATCCAGCAACTTCCCAACCTAAAAAGCCCCAGGGACAACTTCCTTGCTACGGCTAGGCAAAAATTACTTGGGGGGCAAAAGGGCAGAACAAGAAAGTGATGGAAGCCTATCCCATGCACCCCATTTGCCCCAAAGCTGGATTGTTTGTTCCTGCTGAGCTCTGCCTTGAAATAAAGATTACCTCCCCTGGTTTTCTGCCTCCTCTCCAGGGAGGTGGCAGGATGAGGCTCAGAGAAACCAGGGCAGCCTCAGACATGTGCTATCCTTTAGTAGCACCAGCAAGCTGAGGGGACCCTAGCAGCATGCCGAGAGAGTGCCCAGGGAGACATCAGTGTGCACGCTGCTCTGGCAGCCCAGTCCCCAGCTGGGGAAGAGTCGGGAAGAAGCAGCCTGGGACACACACTTGCCCTCCCTCTCCTCCACAGTCACACACCATGGGGAGCAGGGTCTGCTCTGTTCACAGCGCTCATTTACGCTTATTCTCATGCTGATACAGGGGCTAAGCGCCCTTGCAGATGAAGGTCCCAGTCCCGTGGGTTATTCTGTGGTCTATGCAATAGCCCCAAGAAATCTTCCACCCGATAGCTTCCTTCAGGCTCCAGAGGAACCAAGCCCTACACCAAGGGATTGCTCAGGTTGCTGCAGAAGCAGAGTGCCCTGCCTGGGATGAAAAGATCACAGCGCCTTCATTTTGTACAAATGTGCAGCCGAGCCCAGGAGTGGTGGCCCAGACCTCCCCCTGGCCCTGCCTCTCTCCCCCTGTCCTCATGCTCTCCTGCTGCTGCCCTCCACCCAGACCCAGCCGCGCTTCAGCAGCGTCGCCCCTGGGCAAGGAGGAGAGCTGCGCTGGAGCCACAGAGGTGCTCCTGAGAGCCGTCCCTACCCTCCTGCTGCCTCGTCTTGCCACGCAGTTGCCTAGTGCTTTTCCTTATGGATATTACACTTGGCTGACCCTGGGGAGACCCACTAAGCCTTTTCACAGCTGCTCCCGCTGCAGAAGCCTTTGCATGGGGCAGCATTAGGGCAGGAGACCATATGCTCCAGCACGGAGGACAATGAGCCACTGACTGCGATCAGCATCGCTGTGACAGACCCTTGTCATGACTGATGGCACGAGTACGCTGGGGGAGTCGGCGGGGGGAGCAGATTTTCGCAGTGGATAAGCCCCAATGAACAGAGAAATAACTTCCTGTGAAGCGGGGGATTTACAGCGTTACAACAGATATGTCTGGCCTTGCAAGGAAGGAAGCACTTGGGCTTGGGAGTGGGGGAATGAGCAAACACTTTTACATGGAGGAGGAGGAAAAAAGCGGAGGAGCAGCAGAGCAAGCTGATGGGGGAGTGGGCTGGGGGCTGCAGTTCTGCCCAGGCACCGCAGCCCCCCCTGTTGCAGAAAGAGCAAGAAAACCCTGCAGCTAACATGCATCCACCCAGACCCCCTTGCAGAAAGAAAACAGGCACGGAGAAATACGAAGCCAAGGAGTCATTTCTGCAGGGCAGGGCACCCCCGTACTAGGGAGAAGAAAACTTCAAAACTCAATATTGGCCTTTGTGCCTCACGAATCGGTTCCCACAAGGAATCTCTGTCATCTAATATTGGCTTCAGCGCACGCTACAGCCTTCCCCATCGCGTTGGAGGAAGCTTCGCCATGGGAACCGCTGCCGAGCCACCTTATATTAGAAGTTACTACAGCTCTGCCAGGAAGCCTGCTCCGTGCTTTCTATTTTTAGCTGCAGGCAGACCTATTCATATCAGTCACTGCTGAAACTCAGGTCCTTACGCACAGATTCGGTGCAGTAATTCAGGGGCACGGAGTCAGGTTCTCAGGTTTGAACACAGCTCACCAAGATAAATAATAAACCTACAAGCCGAGCACTCACAAGCCTGGGGGGGATACAGAGGCAGGGTCGGGGAGCATTGCTAAAGGCACTCTCATCACACACATTTATTCCACAGGATCACACCACTACTTACATGCGGAGTGAGACACAGGCCTGAATGTGATTTGCCAGCTCAGGGCCATAAACTGCAAGGGAAGCAGGATAAATGGGATGAGAGAGAGGAAGGGTCCTGGGGGAAGCGTAAACAGCTTCGCAAGGCTCCAGACTGGTGGTTGTTTTCCTGCTTGTTAATTATTTCGTCTTAAAAGGCTTTTAGAAGGGAAGCGCTTCATTTGTGCTTAACACAGGACAAGTAAAAAAGATGTCTCCTTTTACAGCTAGCCACTGTAAACATAAGGAGAATAAACCTCAGAGGTGTGCAATAACTCAGAGTTATTTGAGTAAACTGGTGCAGGGACAAGGTACATACGTTTGGTGATGGAGCTCCCAATCAGCCAGACCTTGTTCTAATGACACTTTATCTTGCTTCCTCCCTTCACACGCGTGATTGCGCTTGCCAAATCTACCCAGGTAACTGATAGTTTGAAAAATAAAAAAGCCCTCGGCAGTGAGACTACACACCTCCTTCCCAGGAGCACTAACATTGCCACCATCAACCTCCCCCTACTGCTAAGGGGCTGCAGAGCCCCCAGCCGAGGAAAATTGTGGCATCCACGTCCCCCCGGGGAGAGGCAAAGCACCCCCTGCAAGCTGCCCCCCCTTCCTCCACCCATAGCCTGCCTCTTCTGCACCTCCTCCCTGACCTACCTGGGAGAGATTTCCCCCTCTGAGCCCACAGCTACGTTACCACGGGAGTAATGTAGCAGTAGTAAATCACTGCAAGCTCCCGGAGGGTCCCCTCTGTGCCCCGGCGGGAGCGCTGGGTTAAACGGCACAGGACCCCAGGCCTCCAGTGCAGACACCTTAAATCAAGAAGCCCTCAGGTATGAAGCTACAGACGTTCATAACATCCTTAATTCACAGTTTACCTCCTGGAGCTCTCAACAGGTGCAAAAAGCCTCTGCAAGGCCAGGAGCCCCCAGCCTGGGTGCAGAGCTGGGCTCCTGCTTCGGAGGCAATGAGAGAAGCCCCATGAAGATGAAGGGGGCAACACTGGCACTGGACCCCGGATTTCCCTGTAGCTGCTTTGCAGCTGGTTACAAAATGTTAGTTACCAGCTCTTTCTCTTCCTCAGTGTCTTTCCAAGTGACAAACCAGAAGATGTAAGTACCCCTGTGAGCTCCTAACTATAACTCTGCACTTGGGAGAATTGAATTGAGAAATCTTTTGTCCGATTTCATTCAAATTTTGTAGAAAATACTATCTGGAGCTCTGCTAGCTATTTTGAGGCTGATACAGGCTGTCTTTATGGTTACACTTTATGGCAGCTAAACTCAACCTTGACAAAGGAAACCTGAGTTTCCTGTGAGAGACTCAGAGAGAGATCTTCCTCCTGCAGCGGGCTGGAAGGAGAGCCACAGCCAAAAACTGTCAGTCCAGCTGACAGGCATTTGTATGGTCAATAGCTGTGGATATAATCCCACCAGTTTCCACATGAAGGAAACACCGCAGAGAACAGCTAACAGGGATTCATCCTTCCTGGATGCAACGCCGAATCGCTCCTGTCCGTAGCGAGCAAGAAGCCTGAAGGTCTTCTGCTACAGGGTGCTGCAGTTAGAGGGGTGGCAGGAGGGTCTCCCACACTTGCACAGCTAAACCCAGTCCCCAGCCACCACCCTTGGTCACTCAGCATGGGACTTGCTGATGGCAGCCCCAGCCCTCCTGACCAAGGTGTTAGCAGAGCATATGGAACACACGAGCAAACACTGCTTCTCCCATGCACATATTTTCCAGAAGGAGCAGTAACAACTTAATAGACAAAAAGAGCCCAAAACAAAACAACAAAGAGTGTGAGCGTATTAAAGTCCTATTCCATCCCCAGCTTATGCTTCAGCTGCTACCTCGAGACTGGTATAGAATCCAACGTGCAGTTCGCTTCACGCAGCTCCTGGGACCTCCATGGCACAGTTTCCGCTTGGGTGACTTAACTTCTGGAGACCATTAGGCAGGGTAATTTCACCAGTTCCTAAGCAAATGCCTGGAGGGGTCTTTGCAAAGCCAGTTCAGCACAGCTAAAATATGGAGGAAATGTTCATTTGAATCCTAAAGAGAAATGTAATGACTGCTTTGTAGTAAAGCACATTCAAATCCGCCCCACTTTGGCTGATCAAGGCACGATCTCATCAGCACTCTCCAAGAAGAAATACTTCTGATCCAGCAAGTGAGTTTAACACCTTTGTGGAAGAGTTTTCATCAACTGACAACACCCAGTTTGGGAAAAATTAGCTCACAGCATCATTCAAGCACAGACTTTAAAAACAAGAGCATTTTTTCTATTTTTTTTTCCCTTTTTTTTTCTTTTCTGGAAAGGTACTTGCAGTTTGATGGGCCCAACTCCACTGAGATGCCATCTGGCTGAACACATCAGCAAAGGTTTGCTCTGTGAATGGCTGTGACCTGTTTATTCATTGACGTGTCGGTGAAAACGGTGCTTTGCAGAAGTGCTCTTGTGAACAGCAGCATCCGCACCTGTGTGTGGGTGCTGTGTCCCAGCCAGGGTAGTTGGGAGTGAAATTAAAATGAGAAGAAGCAGACCTTGGTCATGGCGGTCGGGAATCTAGAGCCTTTCCTGGAAAGGAAATAAGTAGCAAGGTCTTGGGTCATCGAAGCCCACCAATACAGCATGGAGGGCAAAAGCATAGAGCAACCATTTTGGGAACAAGCACCCAGGGTAAGTGTCATTGGTGCCACCAGTTCAGCAGCACCACAGGGAGGAACTAAGTGAGAAATCCCAAGGTATCCCTGTGGATTCGCTGGCAGCTTGCAAAGCCAACAGGAGAAATAGTCCCTGGTGGGGTATCTGTACTGATGTCCCCAGAAGGATGGAGGGGCTCCCCACAGCCAGAGGAGGCAGGAGGGATGTTCCCCAGCCCATGCTGGGGAGCAAAGCAGCTTTGGAAGTGGCAGTGGCTGGTAATTTGTTGGACCTTACTCTTATGAGGTGCATATCTGCAGGTCTTCCTCACCAGTGCTTCACTCAGGGGGATCGGAATGCTCCTCGCCCTGCCTTAGAAACGGGAAAACAGAAGCAGAGAGAGAAGCAGCAATGGGTGAAAATAGCCAAGTTTATCCCACAGATGATGAAGCAGAGCACACGCCTGCAGGCTGTCTCCTTTGGCTCATTCCACTTCATACCTGTTCCTCTGCCCAGCCAGGCATCTGCAGAGGCTGCTTTCCTCCTGCCCCATCTCTCGTTTCAAACCCTGGCTTTGCCACCTGTGCCAAACAAGACTGAGGGATAGCTGGCAGGTGGCTTGTTAGAAACTGTTCCTGCAACATCCAAACCCGCGAATACACAACATGCATTGCATTTTGACAGATGTCTGGAGACCTGATAGAATTAATTCAAAGAAAAGGAGACAGGATGAGTATGTGGAAGGTGCTTGTGAAGAGGGAGTGGGCCAGCGTGTGTGCAGTGTGTATCAGCAAAGGCTGCGAGAGCGCTGTGGGAGGGAGATGGGGGCTACCAGTCCTCCCATTGCTGTCTAATCTGGGCACAGACTGGCACTCAGCCTTGGCAGCTGTAAGCACTTGCCTGTGCTCATCTGTGCGTGCATTCCTGCGTGTGATGGCATATAGGTGTTCGGCTATCAAGGGCACTGTATATTAGCAAGCTTGTGCCCTGAAATATGCTCGCACTCATGCAGAAGCGTATGCCAGTAGAGAGCAGGAAACAAACACACAAGAAATCCCATTTCCTCTGGCTGCCAAAACACGGGGCCACCTCCTGCAGGGCTCTCCAGCCGGGAAGGGTGCTGCTCCGGGGCAGAGCGGGTCTGTGCTGTGCGGCTGCCCAATAAATACCCTTGGCGCTGCAGGGAGGAGGGCGACCGACTGTCCCTGCAGAGGAGCCTGTTCAGATGAAGGCATCAGGCCAGGCACCTTGCCGGCTGCCGCCTTTGAACAAAGGGCTCCACCAAAGCAAACTTAGTGTGCAAGTTTGGGGGAAACTCAAGACGCCAAAACCTCAAAAACTCTGGTCCCCTGCAGATGGGGATTCTTTTGCCCTCTGCCCCAGACTGATCCCAAGCAAGCTCGAACATCTGCCACCCAGTGGTAACTGAGGAAGGAGAGCTTGGCCCCTAGCTTTCGTCTCCTCTCCTGGGTACCAGTCGTTGCACTGTGCTGCAGCCACCCCCTGTTTCAGAGTCCCCAGTGCAGAGGGGCTGCTGTTATCGGGTAGAAAACTCAGCTCCAAGGACTGCACATGGCTTCCCTTCCGTAACTCCTACCTAGCTTTCCCTGACATTTAGGGAGATGGGCTACTTGATCTGCGTGGGATGTTTTCATCTCTAGCACCGACAATCCTCTGATACTGCCTGTGCTTTTTTTTTTTTTTTTCTCTAACCAGAGCCCTGAAGTTGTTTCTCATATCAAAAGCTCCCAGTCAATCTGATTTTTAGAAAACATAGCGTGTCTGGGGAGAAACCTGCAAAATATAGAACACATTCCCCATTTGCATCCAAATGTTGAAAAACCCCATCACTCCTCCTCTATGATACATCATATCAGCACTACACCCGCCATGAAATATTCATGGCCATTTATTATGATGTTTTTTATTATCCTCGTAAAACTTTCCAGCAATCAGTGTCTCTATTTGCTCAGCCTCCAGCATAGATGGGTGCTTTTCTCTCTCCTTCAGTGCTGACAGTGTTCGAATTAATCCATGTCCCCTGCCAGTGCAAGAACGACCCCACTGCCCTCCCTGGCACGAGGAGGGGCTGCACTCCCGAGGCTCAGTCAGTCTATCCCATGCTGCTTCCCTCCCTGTGGCATCAACAGAGCTCTCGCTAGGAACGGGAGGGCGACCATGATGCACTCCACCTGCACTAGGTTGCTGGAAAGGAATGAAGTTCAAAGCGAGATTGACTTCCCGAGCCCCGTGTGACAGCACACAGAGCAGAGGAATTAAATGCCGTTGCCGCTCCTGCGTGGGTTGGGAGGGCAGGGGGAAAAGCTGCTGGTCTCACCGTCCACGCATCCTCCATGCGACATTAAAAAAACAGAAGGGAAGCGCTCTGTGAGGACGGCTCCTGAAGGTTTTATGGCAACTGCCAGATTAATTTTATGGTAATCTGCTAAATGCTTTTCAAATGGGTACCTCTCCATTTCCTCCTCAGCACCCTGCAGGGTCTGGTATGGGAAGAACAGCCCTGAATTGCCTCTGCAACCACCAAACTGCCCTCCTGGCAATGAAACGGAGGCAAGGATTGAACCCGGAGGGAGGGTGTGAGAAAGACAGAGACAGTTTCTGGAACAGGTGCAGTTTCTGATTCAGTGCAGTCCTTTATAGCAGGACACTTTGTAAGAGTCCCATTCTGCAAACCTTTTATTCTTTCTGCAAAAGCTTGCAAGACCTGCCTTTTACGTGTGGAGGGGAGTAAAAAAAGATCTACGAGAACAGTGAGAGCTCTCCTTTCTGCAGCCTCGACAGAGACTGCAAAGCTGAATCGCGGTGGAGTGACCTTGATGCGACCTCTTGCTTCAAACACACAGCAAACAGTTCTGCGTTGAACAAACTGCCGAAGAGGATTCAGGCTCCTCGCTTGCCAATGCACTGGCACTGCTTTTCCCCAGAGCAAAGTGTCTTCCAAAAGCAAACTGCATCAGCCTCAGAAAAATAAATAAATCTACTTTTCACATCATTTCATCTTCTGATAACAGTAATGAACTCAGTCCAAGGCATTACTGGGAATTAATGACTGCCTACCTCCTGACTCACCAGCTCTTTCCAGGCTATCATAAATTCCCGGGAACTGTTGTGAACCACACATCAACGAGTAAGCTGAAAAGAAAGCAATTGTCCAAAACCCTGGGACAAATATACAACGTGCCAGTCCCACCTGGAAGCCTGGGAATTGAGATGAGCTCCCAGATGAATGTGCTCGCTCTGCCAGGATGGCTCACTGGCGGCAGGTGGTGGGAGCTGCTTCCTGGGACTCCCTGCAGGATCCTACCAGCGGCTCTGTGTCACTTTTCCAAAATAAGTCTGGTTGAAAGCAGCACACATCACCCCTGGGGAACTATTCCTCTGGATAATTAAACTCACGTAGCACACCATACCTTTAGCGTTTTTTCTGGCCAACTCTCTTGTCTGGAAGACTACAGAGCCTCCCAGAAGCTGCCCCTGGATGCAGGTACTTCCAGACCATGATCACATCACCTCTAACCTACTCTTAATAAATTAGAAGAAGATGCTTCACTGCTGAAACCAAGCTTCACAGCTCATACCTGCATGGCAGTTAGAAACCCAGGTACGTCACCCACGCGAGGCCTCTCGGACTTTCTTCCTTTCGGATCACACCGCTCTCTATGGGGAGAAGAAGGGTTAATAAAATTGACAGATCTACATACTTATTTAAACATCTAGATTTCCTGCTCTCCCAGTTGCAAATGTAAATTTGTATGTAACTAGCTCCGGTAATTAGGGTTAATGACTAAAGAGCATTTGGAGATTGTGCAATTCATGAAGTTCTCCATCAGAAAGGACAGATTAGATTTGCTGCTCTTTTTGAAAAATACAAATTTCTGGCATCATCTGTGCATTGAACATGCCTATCCGGACTGCTTGTCTCAAGAAATTTAACTAAATTAACACATGATTTTGTTATCATTTATTAAGTACAGGCCATGTGCAAATTTGTATGAATCAGAGCATTCAACTGGCAGAACAGATAGAGGTATGGCAGATAGTGGAATATGTTTTAATTTGGAGAAAATATAGCTGCTACAATAAACTAAAAAGCTGAGAAGCTCCACTCCAGCCCATAGCTGCATTCATTTACTGTTGGGTCTCACTTTTGCTGGAGCCATACATCCAAACTACTTAGGCTTCAAGGACAATCACTGTGCAGTACAGCCCAGTGCAGGAGAGACACTTATCTCATGATGGATTATCCCCAGGCAGAACCAGTGCGACGCTCCAGGGGCTTTGAGAAGACAAGCCCTGAAGAATAATCCTGCACTACAAATGCGTCCTTCTTCCCTCCGCAGGCACCAGCCCTGTCCTTGGATCCCTCAGGGCAGAGCTGGGCACCCAGAGGGTCGTGGACCAGCATTCATCCCACCTTGGGATCCAGGTCACAAGCACTGCAGCGCTATCCCTGGTTAGCCCAGGAGCTGTAGCTGTGTCCCTCCAGGTCTTTAATTAAGGCAGTTTGCCTTCCCAAGCAGTGAAGTGTGAAAGCAGCACCTCATAAAAACGTCCCAGTCCCAAAAACACTTCTAAATCAGCTTCTCGGGATGCAGCCGTAACAAGCCACATGGAGAAGCCATGGCAGCAAGGGAAAGGTTTTATCAGCTTTTAATTATGAGATTTGACATAACTGTCTGCAGCTGATTCTCTGGAAAACAGCAAGGAGGAGCATTTCAGCACTGTGCCACCTCCACCAGCTCCAGCAGCAGCTCCCCACTGCTCCCACAACTTCCCACACATGGATGCAGACACTGCAACAACCGCATTCCATTTCTATTTCTCCAAAGACTCACAAACCAACAGTTTTGGCTCTTTCCCTGACATGCCAGCTGCTCCCAGGTTCCTTGTCACAACCATTTGAGAAAGGTCCCACAGATTAGCAGACCACAGACTAAAAGCTGCTGAAGTGAACAAGTCCCTAGACGGGGAGCCTCCTGATTAAGAGCTCTTTAACCTAGCTGAATCCCTGCCTGCAGGATCGAAGGTGGCAGCTGGAAGGCTTGATATGTTCAGAAAGACATGGTTAATTGTGAGAGCAATTAGCCTCTGCAAGAATTCACCAAGTACATGATGGATTCTCTGTGCCTGGAAGTGTTTAAATCTCAGCAGAGATCCTTTGAAAGATAAGCTTCTGTTTGGCCAGGGTGGATGGGGTTGATACAGGAATAGCCCATTTTATGCAAGAAGAGATGAACAGAATGGTCTTTTGAGCTGGAAAATCTCTAAAATCTATGCAACTATTAATAGAGAGTGAGACATTTCCAGTGGGTTTGACAGCTAGATGACAAATCTGTGTTAAATTCCACAGGATCCAAAGAAACTGCTCAGCCTCATTTTCTGATATCCTCCAAGGGGTTTCCCAGTGGGGGATTTTAGTTTTCCATTTTTTAAGCTTTAAAACAATTTTCCAAACTGGAAAACTTCTCCAACTCCCCTCCTCTTACCTCCCTCTACTCCTCCATCCTCTCCTGTCTTGGAGAGTACGTGCCAAGCTGTGTGTGGGTGAACCCCTGGGAGAGGCGGCAGCAGAGAGCTGTCCCATGTGTGTGATGAACAAGGAGCGGTGGGCAGGAGGAGGACGGACCCAACTTTGCACTTTCCCACCCCAGAACAATCTCAGAGTTCCAGCATATCTCCCTTTGCTGACCCTGGAGAAGCCCCATAGCATGAGGAGCCCCGGAGCCACTACGCTGCACATATTCTACAGCTCCCAGAATAGCTTGGTTTCTGAGTATTTCCATATCGCTATTTCCCTTTTAACTCTGCTGTGAAGCTTTATCCTCCCAAATTCAGCAGGGCACAGCAGCGCTCAGTATCTGTTGTCGGGGGCATGCTTCTCGTGCTGTCTCGCTGCCTGCTATCTCATCCGCCTCAAATAATGCGAGCAGTCGTGAGGCTCATTACATGATGCAGGTGATTAAGAGTTAATAACTGCTTCCCAGACCAACCGTTTCAGCTAAGACTGCTGTGAGTTTGTTATTTTGTATGTATGCTTTGAAAAAGATGGCAGATAATTGAAAAAGCAGCATTATTCCCAATCATTCATCATCTCCATTGAACTTCCACCCCCACTGAAATATAAAATCCTCACTTAGGCATGCTGCATCCTAGCCTTCCTTTGCTGTGCTTGCTTAGTAGGGAAACTCTTCAGGGAAGCCTGACTTAGAAGTTTGTACAGCACCAAGATAACAGGCAAAATGCATAACAGGAAGGAGAATACCAATACCTTATTTGTTTGCAAGACGATTGCATCTACACATGATCACATCTGCTGCTTAGTAAGATCAGGGAGGAGAAAAAACCCAATGCCATCACTATATAAGCAGATATAAACATAATAGCGCTAACAACGAGAGTAAACTTCAAGTGTGGCAAGGCTAATGGGGCTGTGGAGAGGAGAATGGGATACAAATAAGGGATAAATATGCCCGCTGCTGACTAGGCAAAGGAAACAACAGAGCAAAAACTCCAAAGGACTCTTCAAATATTAGTGGATGCGCTACAGGGTCTTTTGGGGGGGTCAGAAATCAAGAAGGAGTGGATATTTCTTCAATGGGAAGTGTCAAATGAAAGTGGAAGAAATTAATGAAAAGGTGGCCAGTCCCAATAATAATAATAATAATAATAACAACATTTAGGACATGAAAAGTGGCAGCAGTCTCTGAATTCTGGTGGGACTTTCTGACAGGCGTGAAAACAGTACCCTGTACTGGGAAAATCTGCTCTCTTATGAGGCTGCTAGTCCTTCAGAAAGCAAAGAGGTTAATGAAATAGAGGTAGAAAAGATTTTAATGTTTCCTGCACTTTTTTGTCATTTACATGTGTGCTAGGGACTGCATTCTTCCAGAAATCCCAAGTGGAAGAAGTAAAATAACAGCTTGGAGGATTTAACCCAGAAGCCCCCAGTTTAATTCATATTTATAATATGAAGTTTGTATAAACCTGTGTAAAGCCTGAGGAAAAAGAATAAGCGGCAGCCACTGCTGGAACTACTCAAAGAGGAGTAAATTGCAGAAGGATCCAAGACTCGTTCCTCTTGGACATCCCTTTTGAAGACACTCTTCCTTCTCACAAAGGGGCTTGTCCCTGTGCTCATACGCTGCACAATTCAATGCGTAACACAGTGGGGATGATGGGAAAGGGGTCCCTGCGACACAGAGTTAGATGTCAAAAGCATGCTGCCAAGGAAGGCGCAGCCTGGCATTTGAGCATCAGCAAGATCTGCAATGGTCTCCAAACAGAGCAGCAGGGTTCATGTTTCTCGGGTGGGTGCCATCACTCCAATCCCTGGGAGAGCTCTCAGCACCTGCCACTCTCGGTTCCCCATCAGCCCCGCGATGCTCCCAACCACCCTATCATTGCTCCAGTGCCTTTGGAGAAGACAACCTTGGCTAGTCCCGCTTGCAGGTTGTAGCTGAGCACGTATAGGTGGCTGTGTCAGATTCCCAAGACACACATAAAGAGCAAACACCACAGAGCTGCCGTCTACCTGTCTGCCGCAGAGCAGCTCCATCAGCCGGGTCTGAGCCTGCCCCCCCACCGCCGCCACAGTCCTTGGAGCTGCCCACCCTGGGAATCCAACACCACCGAGGTGATTTACAGATGCGGTTTTTTCCCCAGAGCCGTGCTTTGCATGAGCCCCAGGTACGGCAGCATTAAATCAGTTTGCAAAGGCAGAGCTGTGCCTGGCAGCATAAGCAGGACCTGAGAGAGATGTGACAGCAGGAGGAAAGAGCCAGTTAGTGCCTGAGCCCGGACTCTTGTGTCCAGATGCCAGAAGCCTCTGCAGCACCCCACTGACCGCCACAGCTCTGCCTGCCCAGGGACAGCAGTCCCTCTGAGCACGAGGTGTTGCAGGATCAGAACATAAAGATTACAAAAGTGCGATAGAAAGGTACCCGTACAGCCAGTCCCGGCAACTCTGATGCCTATATCTGGATGGAGCCGGAACCGCAGGATTCAGTGTTCATCCCTAGAAGGGCTGATCCCTTCACTCACCTCTCCGCAAACTTGCTTTCTCTGATCTCTGCACTGCCAGACAGCGTGCCTTCTCTGCCAGTTGTAACACCAGATGCTTAATAACACAGGGAGCATGTCATCCAGCCAGGGAGATACTGTCACACTGTAACAGCTACACTTCTCTCCTTCCCCTTTATGCCACCCTAATGTAGTGCAAGAGACTGAATCCTGTAGGTTTTGCCTCCATTTCCATCTACGACCAAGGGAAAAGTCCTTAGTGCTCTTTCTTGGGAGAGCACACGCAGTTTCCCAGCAGCTGAAACTACTTACATCAAAACATGGCTAAGGAAGGAGAGTCCTGTCCTAGGCCAGCTTCCCCCGAGACCCCCAACCAAGCCTACCGCACTGGTGACCCAGCTAAGGCTGCAGCAGTGAAGGGCTGATGTCTTATTCCAAAGTGCCTGTTGTTCCATCTGCTTTACCAGTTCAGGGGTTCTGGTTGCCTCCCCAAGACCTCTCCCACCTGCTTTACGCCCTGAGATCTGGTCAGCATGTCTGTGACCACAGAATTGGTTTTCACAGTACACAACCACAGAAGGGGCAGCTGTGGATATGGCCTCTGCCTACATCTGCCACAGAGGCTGCTCTTCCACTGCAGAGCAAACATGGGAGGTGGGACCCATCTCCCCCGACGTCAGGTGCCTGCACACAGGTGACTCTAGACAAGCCAGTAACCATATCTCCCTTTGCACTGAAAGGTGAGCCAGACCGTACTGACAGTCAGCGCAGGGGAACAATTTTCCAGACCCACTGCATGTAGATCCTCCTACTTTAGGAAGGGATGTTTCCTGCCCTCATGTCTTGATGGAACCAAACCTGATCTCTGTGCAGAAGCCACAGACAGAAGCTGCTGTTAGATGGATCCATTCAGCCCAGTTGCTCCAGGTTTTGGTGTTTTTTCTGGAGAGGACACAGAGCAAAAAGGAATCAACATGACAGTACCCAAAAGCACCTTTGCATCCCGTCAGCTAGGGAAGCGCACAGATTGTGTGCTACCCCAAGGCACTGTGCTGCTTTGCTCTTCCTGGCCCAGCCTGTGCCAGTGCTGCTTCTCCTAAGCACCCCTCCAGCACAATTCCAACTCAGCTAGGACCGCAGGCACCCTTGAAGGGAGCAGCCCCTCAGAGCATGCTGATCCCCAGTACCAGTGGGAATCACGCTCTGTCCCACCACACTGCGTCCCACCACCCTGCATCAAAGCCTCTGGCTTTTAATTAAGCTCTTTGATGCACAGCCTGAGCCTATACACACTCGGTGTGATTGCGTAGCCAAATTAGTTATGATCAAAGCCCACCTTGCCCCGCTGAGAGAAATGACACTCAGAGACATCCCTGTGTTCACATGATCAAATGCTTCGAGACGCCTGTCATCCGGATGAACTCCTTTGCTCAGTAAGGGAGAGGTGCTGCTCCCCAAGGCTGAGTACCGGCAGCTGGAGCCACAGTCCTGCATGTGCAGAATCCCATCACCACGGCTCAGGATGGGATGGCCGTGACAGGTGCCGAGGGAGGGAAGAGGATCTGCTCAGGACGGAAGTTGTGAGGCAGGAGGGCAGCCCAGCACCAAGCCTGCAGTAGCAAAGTCGATGGAAAAGGGGCCGTGCGGTTTGCAAATGGGGGCAGCTTTGGGCAACACTGAGCTGCAGGTGTCATGGGCTCACTGGCAACGTGGGAGTGAGCAGGCAGTCCACAGGGGACATCTGGGCACATCAGTTGAAACACAGCTTCAGTGGCCATTAAAATCACCCCCTAACACTTCCGCAAGCGTCTTGAGGCATCTTGTGGAGCAGCCCAAAGCAAGAGAGAGTTGGGAGGGGACCTCCTGCCATAAGGAGACCATCCAGCAGTGCAGATCACCCCAAGGGTCCCTTGGCTCTCTCCTGGTGCATTCTCTGTGCAGAGATACTCACCACCCAAAGGGTCAACCTGTCACTCCCCATCTCCTCTCCCTCCCTAATACTCTGCAGATGACCATCCATGGAGCAGCCAGGCAGAAGCCTGTCTTGCCTACTAGCAAAGCCAGCAGTGCCGCCCTCTGGAAACCTTGCCTTGCTTCTGCAGCAGATGTGTTTTGTCAGTGCACTGACACCAAGCAGCATGGCAAGAGTTTCTGTCTGTTATTCCATGGGACCTGTTCCTGCTGCGAGGAAGAGCAGAGCTGAGAGATGAATGCCAAGACACAGCAGTACAGGAATGAGGAAACCACACACACAGAGAGCTCCCAGAGGGACTATCATGCTCAAACTGCAGCTGAGATACTGATGGGTCCCCTGTCAACACACTGTCACCTCTTGCTAGTTGCTTTTCTGGCCCTGGCAGCCCTTGTGAGATATTCAGGACCCAGACGTGCCTTTCCCAGGTCCTAAGAGATACAAACACCCTGGCTCTTTGCTGGAAAAGCAAAGCTAGACAAACAAACCCTGGCCACGCTCCTGGCTTTGCCCACAAAGAAACTGGCTGATATTCATAGAGCTGCTCTCAGCAGCAAAGCTTTTTTTTTTTTTCTTTTTCTTTTTTTCACTTTTCTACTTGTATCTTCTCTTCATTCTTAGCTGGTACCAAGCACAACCAAGAGTCTGCAGGAGGGGGCAGGCTGCAGTTGATCCACATCAACACAGCCCTGCTAATTCAGTGACCGAGCATCTGGTAGGAATCCTCCCACATCAGCAATGCCTGCTTGGTGACTACTGGCACGGCAGAAGTCGAAACCACACAGAAAGACCCTACCATCACATTCCACTTCTTATCCCTCTTTGTACACCTCGAGCCCTGGAGGCACAGCGACAGGCAGCTATGCCCACCATTCCCAGCCACGTCAAGGATGAGGTTTGACTGAGCAGAGGGAAAGGCAGATGCTGTACCGTCTCCCCCTGTCCTGACAAAAACAGAGTACCCCATTTCAAAGACAGCATGAGATTTGGGACCCTTCAGGTCACACTGGATGTGGCACTTACCTCCAGTTCAACTGGTGCCTGCTGCCTGACTGATGGAGCAGTGCAAGGTTTGTAGAATAGTTTCCCTTCAACAACCAAAGGCTTAACAAATCTTCCTGTTTAACTTCTCTCCTTTTGGGAAGGTGTGTTGCTTTCACCCAAGCTGAACTATCAAGGCACCGTCACCAACAGAAAAATAACAGGTTCCTGTAGAGCTCTTTAATGAGGTTCCTGATCTTACAGAGAAGACTTTCTTTTTCCAAAGAAGGCTAGAAAAAACCCTGGTGAAGACTGTGTCCACCCATCTATTGCTGTTCCATGTCTATCTGCTCTCCCTCTTGTACATTAGCTGTGAGCAGCCTGCAGGGAAACCATGCCTGAAAGCTCATGTGTGCTCATGACTTGTAGCTGGGAGACACCTGTAAATCAGGGCTTTGCCCAGTGGATCGTCCCAGTCCTTCATCTCTTGCAAGCGCAGGAGAGGGGTAGTGGAGGTCAGGCCTTTTAAGCTAGAGGACAGTAAATCCACATGGCACTCACTCCATTGCCTGAAGATTCATGTCTCTTGTTCTCTGAAGGTCAACTTCGTCTGTTCTAGTCAATTAAGAATAATCTATCGCCTCTCCCTCTGCACCCTCCCTGGCCGTATGGTCCTTGTCAGCAGGAGACCATTGGTCAAATAAAAGTCAGAACTGCTCAGTGTCCCAGAGATATGCAGCAAGAAGAGAAGTAGAAGGCAGATAGCTCTTCAACTCCTGATGGGCTCCCAGAGATCCTGCTTCTCTGAAAGGCTGAGGACTGGCAGAATGGGAAAGTCCCCAGAGTGATACAAACACCAAGGAACAATTTGCAGTGTGGGGACAGGAGAGGGTCCTTCTGGCTACATCACAAAATAACCCTGACACATCGCAATATACGTCACAGCGCCGTTCCCACAGATCTTACGGGGATCTCTCTATCACCCAAGTCCATTTGCTCTCTCCACCACTCTCATATGACCCCACGTCCACCAACCTTGAGCGCTGCATCACTGTCTCACAGCCAGAAATACAGCCCACTGTCCCACCTTCCCAGTCCTGCCTGGAGCCTCTCTGTTGTCTTCTCTGCTCATGGCCCATAGAGCCTTCCTCAGAGGAAGGACTACTCCTTCCTGCCCCTAGTCTCCCTCTGCATCAGCTTCTTTGAGTATGTCACCATTTGGAGGCAGAGATGGCAGTAGACCACATGCAGTTCCCTCCTTTGAATGCTGGAGGTGGAGGAGCTCAGGGCAGGCTGGGAGGAAGCAGAGTCATAAGGACAGTAGAAGGCAAAGAAGGGCTGTTAGGAAGTGGAGACACAGAGGCAGGGAGAGGTCCCAGCAGGTCTGCGAGAGCCCCAGATGCCTCACAGACCCTCGTGCCACACTGAATGTACTAAAAGCTGGAGTCAGGAACTAACTTTGAGCTTTGCATTTGAAACACTTGACCTAAAGTTATGTTCTCATGGTTGCTCACTCAATGGCATCTCTAAGCATGGCCAAGCAACTGGTCTCTGCAGTTTGCAGGAGGAGTCAATGGGCCTTAGGATCCCGCATCATTTATGCCAGTGAAACCAGTAGTGGAGCCAGGACTACAACCCTGACCTGATGACCCACAGCTGGGGCCAGAGTCTAAGGGTGCCCTTCCAGTGCCTTTGGGTTCTGGGATTGCAAAAGGTGTCACAAAACAGCATATCCTGAAAATTAAGCTCCCATTCGATTTACAAGACTTTTCTTAAAAAAACCAGCCCCAGGTGATGTGGGCAGTTTTTTGTCAGGGTGTAGAAGCAGGCCAGAGCAGGGGCAGTGGAAAAGACGCCTCTGCTGGAGTCACTGGCAGCAGGTGGAGGGATGAAGGCACAGGAGAGATGGTGACCTTGGCCATGCTCCAGGACCTTGTGCAGCTGACTCCATCTGTCCTCTCGGGCTCAGCAGGGACCAGGAATTGGGGCACATCCTCCCTCTAAATTTTCCTTACGGGACAAGAAGGTGGAAGAGTTTCCAGCCTCCCTGATGCTGTGTCTCCTTGTCCGCTTTGTTAGCTCATATTGTTTATCTGCTTTGTTTTTGAGCAACCCCCAAGGCTGTGTTTTGAAAAGAGGGTTTCATCAGGCAAAAGAAAGGTACAAAGACGAGTTAATGAGAACTATTACTCAGTGACAGCTGCTGCTGCTCACCTCCTAACAAGTGAAGGCAGAGCCTTGCAAAAACAAGGCTTTCTCTGATGATTATGTTCAGGGGGATTAATTTAGGAAACTTTGCTTAAGACCTGCAGTGATCGTATTGGAAACCTAGTCAATGAGCAGGCAAGTACAGGGGAAAAACACACCTTGTTTAGAGTTCATTTGCTGGGAGCAGAGAGAGCCTGGGGCTGGATATTGGGGCAGACCAGAGATGTGAAGTCCTTGCTCCACTGTCCCTGGGTTACTCACTGTCATCCCGGAGATGCGCAGCCCAAGGTGATGGCCCACCTGTAGTTCAGCAAGGCACAGTTCATTTGCAGAAGCATTTTTTCCCCCAACTGCTGCAGTCCACAAATCAAATCCTCTGTCTCAAGCCCAAACAACTCGGTCCAGGACTGGTGAAGGACTGGACCACAAGTTCCTGTGGTGAACACTGGCTCCGTTTCTCACTGCAGATAGACTTCTCCTCTGCGACTACAGTCAGCTCTGCTAATGATTATCGCTCTGTCCATGCCCGAAAACTGCTCATCATTGGCCTCTCCACACAGCAATATGATGCCCCAGCTTGGCACATAATGCCTGCCATTTAATGTCCCCATCAAGCCACAGAGGAACCAAATGGACTGGAAAACTGGCCCGGGATCGCTGCTTTCCTTCCAAACTGGCACCCACAGAACACAGGACTCCGCTCCGTTTTCAGCCTGGCATCCCAACCGGCCCCCTGCTCCGATGGCGGTGGCCAGGAGAGCAGCGGTGCCAGACACGGTTGCCTCTACCTGTGCTGCTGGTGATGGGACAGCCCTGTCCCTGCTGCCTCGTGGTCTGGCACAGCTGGCTGGGGGGGACACCGGCACCGGGGGGCGCTGCCCCAGTGCAGGCACGAGGCTCAGCTCCCTTTGGAGCCAGTGTCACAGCCCTGCCACTAGCTCAGACAGATGGTGAGCAAGCCCAGCTCCATCTCCTGTGGCTGTTTGGCTACTACAGAGAGCTGCTGAGGCCAACCCAAATTTGGCTGGCAGGTGCCTGTACCCCAAATGCAAATATTTTGGCAGGGGCTGCTGTGAGCCAAGTGGATGAGACTCTGCGTTCCCCATCAAGGCCAGGGAGGGGTGTCTGCCCCACAACAGCTCCTGGGATTTCCTCACCTGGATGCACCAAATCCGGTGCTCAGCAGCTCTTCCCTCCACTGGCTCCCATCCTCAGTTGCATTTCGGGCATCAGTGGCCCCACACCTTCCACCAGGGCTGGCTCTGCTCCCAAGGCAGCATCCCAAAGCATTGGCTGTGGCTCTCTACGTTTCCCCCTATTGGTCCCTCTTTGAAACCGTTCTCCTTGATACATGGCGGTTTCACCTCATCTCCTCCCCCAGTGACCCCTGAGCTCTGGGGTCCCGCTATGGTCTGTAGCTAGCAGCCAGTGCTAATCAACTCCTGGCTGCCATTCAGAAAGCTGTGGGGGTTTTCTGGCTTTTTCTGCTGTGCTGTCTTTCATTTCGACCCCTTCAGTGCCTCCTTCACCCCCTCTTTTAAATCTGGCAGCTCCTTGTTTGAAAGGGCACCCGCAGGGTCAGCTGCGAGCCCGCGGCCAGGCAGCCCTGCACATCCCCATCCCATCACCAGAGCTAACCATTAAAACAGGCTGCAAACCGGTGACCCAGGTGCTCTGAGGAGGGGACAAGCTTTGCTTCACCACAAGTGCATCAGCGGTGAGGGGTCCCACCACCATAGAGAGTCTTCTCCTCTATGTCCCGAGAGGGAAGCCCCCCCATGCACTCTCCCATCCTGCTACAAGGTCAAGCAGCAGCTGAGATGCATCAGCCCCATGATCCACATTGCTTTGCCCAAGCTGGCGCTTGGAGGGGCTGCAGGGGTCTCGAAAACAAAATCAGAGTCTTCCCCTGCACAAACCTGTAATATGCTTTGCCCACAGCCAATGCCTGTGGCAGTAAATGTCCCAATACTACTCCATACTGCTCCCCTTCCTAGAGAAAAGAAAGGAGTGGGGTTACTGTGCTCTCAAGGGATGAGGAAACCATTATTGTCTTCTCTATATACCCAAAAGAAACCTTTACCAGCCTGTGTCTGAGGCCAGAGGTCTGCAAAAAGTAATGCTCTTAAAAATGACGTAAGAAGTCTTAAAGAGTTTTTATTTGCCATCTCTGCTCACAGGCAATTAGAGGAGTAGGACATAAGGTCTGGCTTTATGTGGAGGCTTTTTTCCTTCCTTTCTTTTTTTCTTTTTCAGTTTGTTTTAATCGTATAGCTCTTGTAGCACAGAAATGTGTCTTGCATGATAACTAAATACAGGAAGAACACTCACTCCATAAAAAGTCTAATCAATACTACTGGGCAGCCAGAGCCAAAAACATGTCAAAAATGAGTTGGGAATTGGAAGAAAGTAACAGATGTCATTCAAAACCTCAAGGCGTGATGAAGGGCCGAATCACGCCTTGCCTGACTGAACAGGGAGCTGTGAGACCAGTGCCTGGGAGAGGGGAATTCACTGGCATTTGACATTAGATGCAGGGGTGGAGGAGCAATGGGAAACCATACTAGCAACAACAGGGAAAATTGCCCAGCCAGCGCTCTTGCACCTGCAGAGAGTTTGGCCCTCTTGCAGGAGAAATGGGTGGAAGGGACAAGACACCAAGTGCACAATGGCACATGGAAGTGGGGGGCAGTGGGGACGAGCAGGAACCGTGGGACATGGGGAGCCGGGGGAGGTTACCTGCTGCTGGATTCGGAGAGCGGCCACTGCGTGGGTGACGGCAGGAGCCCGCCCAAAAGAGGATAACAGAAGGATTTATGAGCACAGCGATAATGAAAGCCAGTTATCCGTGACCATCTTAAATCTTGTCAGAGGGAGGATGAGAGGGGCTGTCTCCGGTGGACAGGTTGGAAGATTTATCACCACCGTTCCGCAGCATAATCGCAAAATGAGTCCCCCACGCTGGCTGCTGCCCCACGGGAAGGGGCTCACGCTCCTGCCTGCACTTTCAGAGCTGGTTAGGGCTGAGTGCCGGCCACCACGGTCAGAGAGGGCCAGCTCTCAGCCAGCCGCAAAGGGAGGGAGGTTAAATAACACAGGAGTCACTGCGGAGAGGCTCAGCATCTCTCCCAAAGACCAAGGAGGGTCAGGACGCCACCAGGCTGCTGCAGCCCAAACGCAGGATGCAGCAAAAGGCTCAGCTCAAAGGCTTGAAACACTGAGCTACCAAGGACATCGCAGCAGTCCCATCCAGTGGCACACACCAGCAGCCCTGCACATCCTTGCTCCCGCAACCTCAATTAACAACGTCACGTTTCCAGCCCAGCGGGTGCAGTGCCCCTAATCCCAGCCACCGGAAAGAGGACACAGCCCTGCAGCACCTTCCCAGGGCTGGAGAGGGCCAGATTCTGAGAAGTGCCTTTCCTTGCCAGCACAAGGTGTACAAAACCTCTGCCGCCTCTCCGAGCCACTCACCTGTCTCTGCATCGCATGGATGCTGCTAAGCAAAGCCCACGCTCCAGCCAGGGACACCGGGGCACAAGGGGACAGGGGAAGAGCAGCCACAGCCACTGCAGCCCCTGCATTCCCAGAGTCCGGCCAAGGAGCTGCCTGCTTCCCGCTCTGCAACCAAGCACCTGCATCGTGCTCTCCCTGCGAGGGAAGGAAATCAGGTAAGCAATGTCTACAAGCCCATATGGAGGGGCTGGGATGCTGCCCAAGCTTCAGCTCGAAAAAAGTGCACATTTTATGGTATAAATATTTTGGTTTGCCTCCTCCTCTCCAGCCCACGAGCTCCAGCACGAAAACCACAACAGCAGCCCTCATCACAGCCGTTTTGGCAACCAGCTCCCTCTGATGCCCACAGTAACCGATGTTTGCTGCAACAAAAGCCTACGCAAACTCACCTGGCTGTCTGGGTCTGAAACCCCCAACCCTACATGCAAAGGCCACACGTCTCCCAGGCACTGCCGTGAAGGAGAGGGACTTCTGGTGGAGCAGAGGGGGGCTTTCAGCTCCTGGAAGGTGCTGTTCCCCCTAAGGACCACAGTGATTACCACTTTTAGGGCCAAGGAGATGGCAGGCTGCCTTGCAACACCACCCAGCTCTCATGGAGCTGTTTGGTACTTTTTGTTCCTGTTATCCCCTGTGATAGAAAAGAGCTGAGTCCACTCAGCCTTTCCTGTTAGTAGCTGAAAAATTAATGCTTGCTCTGACATTAAAACAACGGCTGCAATGCAATGGGGAACCTGTCCACCCTGCCAGCCACGCTGCCTCACGGTGTTCCCAACATGAGCTCTTCCCATCCACAGCAGAGCATCTCCCCAGGATGCAGCCCCACTGCTGCAGGTCCTGCCCTCACCCCACGCAACACGTCCGCCGGCCCACCACAAGACACAAGCCACCCCATTTTCCAGTGTCTCCCTCTTTTCCTCCTCCCCATGCTGTGGGAAAAGCAGTCAGGCACCAGAGCCGCTCTCTGCCATGACAGGCACAGTGTCTGTACCGCTATGTGCAAGTGGTGTGGGGACGGTGGGGATGTATGAGACATTTATGTCCATGTCTTACCATCGCTGAATGCAAAGGTGCAGGAGCTGCCACCTCCCACAGGTGCCTGAGGAGCACTGCCATTAATCCCAGGTGCAGCCCCAAACCTTTCACCAAAGACTCAGTCAAGTCTGACAGCCGTTTGGTGGTGTGAAAATGTATTCATTTGGTTAAAATGGAGAGAAGAGGAATTCCATCTGGGGCTTTCTTCACCAAGTCCTCTTGGAACAAGAGAAAGAGAGGGGTAGAGAATTTGCCTAATAAAAATAATACTAAAAGCAATTTTTCACCAGTGTATACTTTATGGCTCTTAATTCTTGAGAAATGAGATTGGGTCCTGCCTCCCCCAGGCCTGCTTTGGTTGTAAATGCAGCTGACTGGGGCCAGCCCTTCGCCCCACTCCGTCTGCGCAGCAGGTGCCTGAGGAGAGACCTTCAGAGCTCTTCAAGCCACTGCTTTGCCTTCAGACGCCCGCAGCAGGACACGTAACCTGCTCAGGCAGTGCCTCCCTGCGCGTACGCTTCAAAGCCGCACATCCATTCCAAAATCCGGGCTCGGGATCTGCACTTACCTGGGCAAACATTTGTTTTGTGCTCTAATAGCAAGGTGAGCGCGCTATTCCCCTGTGTAAACATCCACTCTCCAGACATAAGCACTTCTGAGCTGTGCTGCACTCCTCTGTTCAAACAGCCACTTTCTAGGTGAAATCTGCTGCGTTCTCCTGTGTCAACAGAGTTGGTGCTTGGTCCTGGTCTCCTTTTGTCTTGGATTGGAACAGTCCAAGGGTGGCTATTATCCATGCAAATGCATCCCCTGTTTTTAGGTGCGCTCTGGTTGTTGTGCCATCTCAGCAGATGGGGCCGCAAAGCAGGAGTAGTGAAAAAAGGATGATGGACAGCATAGATGCAAAAGAAAAAGGAGTTAAAACACATTGTAGTTTTGTCCTCCCAGGCTAATGCGATAACTGTCTTGAAAGAGAAAGGCAAAGGAAATAGAGCAGTCTCACCTCTCTGGTCTTAGTGCTGGTGCTCCATGGGAGATGATGACCAAAGCAGGAACACACAGGGAGTGGGAGAACCCAAAACCAGCCAAAAGTGAGTCTTGGAAACAATGGAAATAATGAAGCTGGAGGGAAGGCACCAGCAGAACTCCCTGAAGAGCAGGTTTGTGACCCATGCCAATTTTTTCATTTGTGACCTCACGCTGATGACATTTGAGGTTGGTACAAAGCCAGGAGGCAGCGGGAGCAGATGGAGGGTGCACAGCCCATCACCCAGCAGAAGACAGCTTGTAGCCCACCAGGAGCGATAACGAGGAGTGCAGTGTGCAGGGCTCAGGCTCATGAGCGTGGGGTTAGGCACACTGCCCATCAGGGGCTCATCAGTTGGGAGGGGCCAAGGAAGAAAACAATCTAAGTCTATGAGTCCAGGAAAGCCTTGATAAACTACGAGTGTGATGGCACTCCAGAAGAGAGAAACGCAAGTCTAGGGGAGGTATTACAGTCCCACTCACTGCAGTCTGTGAGGCACTGGTTAGATCCTCAGGAAGACCCTTCAACATCAACGGATCAGAGAGGTGGCATCGCATAAGTTCCCACCTGGTGGTGTTTTCCCTGGAAAACTTTTTTATGACTTTTTTCCCCCCAGTTTTAGGTTTATGGCAGGACCTAGGATGTGTTTGGTCGTGTCTGGGTGAGTCACCAGCACCCAGCCTACTCTGGATGCTCATTTACACCACTCAGCTCTTCTGAGGCCATCTGCAACAGTCTGGGACAGGATTCGTGTCCCATATCACTTCAGTTTATGTTACATAAATTCACAGAGTATTGAAATGAGCACCCAGAAAGGACCAGGCCTGGGAAGGAGAAAGCTCCTATAGCACCTAGCCCACCCCATGCTGCAGAATGAGGTCACTCTCTTCTCTCTATAGGTGGGAAACTGAGACAGGAGAAGTGAAATTATTTGCCCAGGATCACTCACCACATGGTGGCTAAGCCAGAAGGCTATCCACATTAAAGAATATTAAAAAGGAGCGGAGAAGGGGTCTTGAGTGAGCTGGTGAACGGAGTGCACATGGTATAAAAGCAGTATAGAAGGACATAGCTTGCTCAGCCTTGATAAAGCAAACTGTCTGTGAGGTGATTTTTTTCCTCTATAAATACATCTGGAGGGTAAACACCAGGGAGGGGAGGGAAAGCTATTTAAGCTGAAGGCCAATAGTAGTACAAGAAAACACCCATATTAATGTTTGAAGAAGTAAAAGAGCAGGTGTGGGGAGAAGGAAAGGAGGAATGAATAGCTTGAAGGAAAGACAGGAGAGATACACGTGGGACAAACCACAGAGCTGCCAGGCAGGGGCCGAGCAGGAGATGCCTCTCCCAGAGGAGGATTCTTGTGGGAGCAATGCCCTTGCAGAGCTCAGGGTTCACACGCTTCCCACCTGACAAGGTGAAACGGAGAGGCAAAATTAGACAATCTTTAGCTCCGGGTGGGAGAAGGAGGGGAGGGCAGCAGCAGGGTTACAGAGGCATGGCCGCAGAGATGCTCAGCGCAGGACCTGAGCAGAGGGCACAGGGAGCACTGGGGAACAAGCTGGCTGCTGCCCTGCTCCCCAACATGAGCAGCAGGAAAACGAGTGCCTGGGCCCACAGAAGCAGCTGGTGCCTCCTGCCCTTGCCCCCTCCCCAGGCTTTCTGTATGCACAGGGAGGTGCTGGGGAGAGCCGAGATCCCCCCAGGTTGTGCATGGGCCAGCAAGGGGTACAGGTGCCCCAAAATGTCAGCAGCCAGTGCAGCAGCCCCAGCAGATCCCATATGCTCTGCTGTTCAGAAGCAGAGCCAGACATTGCTTTCTCACCTCCCCTTCCAGGAAGAAGCTGGGATTTCCATAACCGTTAAAAACAAGCCTTTGTTATTAGCCATGTGAATTATTTATTCTACCAAAATTAATGCAGGACTGTTAACGGCCACGGCAAAGCTCCCCAGCTCACCCGTCTGCAAACACTGCTCCGCTTCTGCTCACCATTTCGGCATTAAATATGCATCAGGACTGATAAATGGCTCCAGCGCACTGATCAGCACGAGCCTGTAGAACAAAGTGCTCTGAGCACGGATACCTCCCTGGGGAAGGGCTGTGCTGGGGTAAACCTTTGATATGAAGACAGGATCTTGGTCCCTCATTCCCCCATCCCTTGTCACAGTGGGCTCAGGTGCTCCCAGAGCAGCACCGGTGCCGGTCACTCCACTGCTTCTCGCCCTCCCAGCCAGCTGCAGGGTGGTGGAGAGAAGCCCACCTCTGCAGAGCATGGCACACTGTCACTTGTCCCCATCCACGGTCATTCTCTTCTGTCTAGCGGGCAGGCTGTGGGTCAGAAGAGCTGGAGGCTCTGGGTCTTCTGCTGTGGAGGAGATGATTGAGAAGGGAACCTGCAGAGCCAGAGAAGATGCCTCCATCACAGCCCCCGGTGGGGGATGACTGCTTTGGCTGGGCCTCCCAGAATGCATGAAGAGAAAGGGTGGAATTCGGTTGCCTTCAGTGGTTTCACAGGGTTTAAGCAAATGGCCAGAGAGAGAGAGAGAGAGATGGGGAGTAGCTCACCTAATTAATAAAAACTAGAGGAAATTAACAGCTGCTCTGAAGATGCTGAATTCTTTTGCTCCTTTCTCAGACCAGCCCTTAAGAAGTAACGCAGTTCCAGAGTCTGAGGCTTCTTCAAATTCAGTCAACTTTTAGGCAGAAAGCCATGTGGGCATACCTGGGGAAGAGGATCCCATAAGGGCAAGTATTATAGGATGCTTTAGGGATTCCCTAACAAGCTCACTGGTCATTAGATTGGTGAAAAACAAACCAACCCAGCCAAATCTAGGCTTGGTGCAACAAACCAACCTGCCAGGGATCAATACCTGGGAAGACGTTACTCCCTACCGCACCAAAATCCCCTCCTGTTAACATCCCTCTGTCAGGCTGTGTCCTCCAGGACACCCTGGACCTGAGCACCCCAATGCTGCTCGTTCTACACTTCTTTCCTTTTCCAAAACTGCCACTCCTTCTAGTTGGCAGTGACAGGCTCAAGACAACAGCAAGTTTCAATTATGGCTAAGTTTGATTTAAATCTGGAATACGGCTATACAGCACATAGCACATGATCAAGAGACCATAAGAACAGCAGTTACGCAGTCCAGCTCCATGAGATTGCTCCAAGCAGGCTTTCACTGGCTAAACTGGTGCCTGAGAAAGGATTATTTCAAAACATGCAGCGGGCTGACTCGAACATGGAGGTCTGTATCCAGCAGCTGAGATTGGAGCTAGTGGATCTGCTCCCATCCCACCACTCAGGGATTTTAAAGCAAGGAGAGAAAAAAGGAAGCATTAAACACATATTGTCTGGGCTAATCCTGGCCCAGCAGTAAAGTGCACTTACAATGACCCTTCTCTGAGCTTCATCTCTCTCATTTGATGTTCCTCTGATTCGAGGATCTTTCTGGCTGCAACATCTATTTCTCTGTCAACAGCCCTCAGTGCATCTCTCTTGCTATCTTTAGTCTCGGTTTATTGATCCCTCATTCCTATCTATCCATCTAATTCATTTGTGCTTATTTCTGTCTATCACTCAATTCACCGCAGTACACCTGTCCTGTTTTACAATGTGTAGCTTGTGTCGGCCTCCGTTTTCACATTTCCCCTTCCCCGGTGAGAGGGGACACCACGCAGGGAACGGCATGGCAGCCTGCAGTGCCCGCACAGCTCCTGGGCAGGGGCTGGGAGATGAGCAGCCAGAGCCCCCTTGGCAGGGCTGGGGCATCCCCTCGACAGTGCCTGGGAAGAGGATAAATACAAATCAGGCAGCAGCCACCTGAGCTGCGATGTCAGACTCTCTGTCCTGCGACTCCTGCTCTGACACACCTTATCAGGGAAGATCAGTCAGAGCCTCAATCCTAACACCGTCTCTGAATCCCAAAACACCAGCCATACCCTTGGAGATAAGGACATCTTTGACAGCAGCTTCAGCTCTCTGCACTGGCTGGATCAGGGCAAAGCAGGGAAACAGGGAAAGGCAGATAAAAGGAGAAAAGAAAGACTGAGAAAAGGGGGAGGACGGAGGTGTGCCCTCAGAGCTGCTCTTGTTTTATTTTCACCTTTCATGTCTTTAAAGGTGAACTGGGAAAAAGAGAGGCCAAGAACAAAGCCCTATCATTTACCCTGGCTCGTTAACTCATTATCATTAATGTGGTCCATGCTGTGGCAAGCAGAACAAGGGGAAGGAGAAGGATTTTCTGTCTCAGAGCTGGTGAATAAAGTCCCTCCTTACTCAGCAGGTAGCCACTTTTCAGAGCGCTTAAGCTGATGGATGCCCAGATTGTCCAGCCATCCCTTCACAGGGCTTGGCAGGGCTGAAACCCTTGCAAAGATTCTAGTCCATATTGTCATGCTTTTCTGTGGGACCAAGCACGCTGGAGGCCCCATCTCTGGACATCACCAAAGCACATATTTAGTGTGTGCATAGCATACCAAGAGTGACACTCAAAACTATTGGGACGTCCATTGGTTGTGAAGGGTGGCAATCAGAGACTGGCTTACCTTCTGCTGGGGAACTGGGCTTTGAGCACTAGGAGAGGCTCAAACTCATCAACAGGCACCACAGCTACATATGGTGGACAACATCGGTTGGAAACCTAGATCCTGGCCAGAAGGTAGGTCTGGATCCAAGGCAAACATCAGTCTTCTGTGTCTATTGCAGCTTTCCTCAGGATGGCTCATAACTGTAAACTGTCCCGTTGTTCTCCAGGCAATGTTAAGCAACTACACGTACAGAGTGTGGACTCACGTGGAAAGCCAGCAGAAAGACCAGTGCCCTTCCTGAGTGAGACTGAGGCCTCAGAAAATCCTCAGGAATCCCCAAATCCTGATCCCACCAAGCAGTGTGAGATAACTGCTCCCAAGAGTGCTGGTAAAGGCTGAAATGGGAACATGCAGCTCCATGGGAATGTGGCAAAAAGGGAACTGCCAAACCTGACACCCCTCTCAGGAGCGGGGACAGATACACATCATGGTGATGATCACAGGAAAAACATATGGATTTTCACTGAAGGTTTTCCTGTAGGATAGTATCCAGGAGGACAAAGCACTGCAGACATGTCCCAAGTCACCACAGCCTTGTGCGGCAGAAATCCTGGGGCTAAACCTTGGTTGCTACGTGGCCCATAGCAGCTCAGGGACAGAAAAGCTTCTGTCTCCATTTCTCAATCTGACCTCCAAGATTGCCCCTGCTTGGGCAAGCAGCAACCAAGACACTGATGCGAAGACCATTTTTTGCCCTTCTGCCAAAGTCACAAATGAGAAAGATGAGGAAACAACCACCAGTGGCAGACAGAGATTGAAGAAGATTCACGCCTCCAATAAAAACTGCCCCCGTGCTGTAGTCCCAGCACTTCAGCTGGAAATTGCTTTCACAGAAAAAGGACAATAACAGCAAGGCTGCAAAGACACATCCTTATTTAAGAAGTCCTGTTGGGTTCTTGAGAAGGTCAGGAAAAAGGGCTAGGATGCAAAGAAGGTTTGTGTTCTGGCTTTGGGTACTCCAGCGTAAGACTGCAGTCCAGGGCTTCAAAATCACGGGTTCAAATGACCCCCATGATCTTTGCAAGCTGGTGGGGTTTGAAGATGCACGCTTGCACTTCCTATGCAAGAGTTTCATCACAGCCCTGCTTGGTGGCCTCTGACATGCTCCCAGGCAGAGAAACTGAGGCCTGGGTGGCTAACAGTGACTGGACTCCGTTGCTGTCCCAGAGGGATGCTCTATCCAGGCTTCAGCAGGCTACACAGCAACGGGTACTCCCAGTACCTCCAGCAGGAGCCAGGCACTCACCAGATGCCTCTTCCATATCTCCTTGCCCCATCTCCAGCAGCAGCGTGAGGCGAGAGGAGCCAGATCCTGCCATACACAAGGGCAGGCTCTCCTCCTCCCTTATCTGGTGTTGAGCAGCTCATTATTGCACTTTTTCCCCTGAAAGCTCGTTGGCACCTCCAGTGTTGCCATGTGCTGGAGTGGAAAAGCTCTACAGCCTCCGGGCATGAGTCTCACTTTCTCAGACATGTCTCACCTTCAGTGAAAGGGTCCCAGCAGCTCTTCCCTCTCCTCCCTCCCAAGTTCACACCATGTTAAATGCCGTGGTTGTCATAAGTAACCTCCAGCTTTACTGTGTAAGTACAGCTCCCACGTGGTGGGGAAATCCTTCCAGGATTCCCCAAAAACACTGGCTCTTGTCTGAACTAATTGCTGCAGCAGCCAAAGGCTGAAACAACTTTAAATCCCACCAGTGCAGAACCAGGACCCTGAAAATCTGTGGCTTTCTAACAGGCCCCAGGAGAAAAATGGGTGAGAATAGGAACAGAGGAAGGAGGCACAGACACTTGCCCCATGCTCCCAGCCTCCGGCAAGTTGTGGTTCCAGGGACTTCTCAGGCTGACTTGTTTGATTTAAAAGCTGCTGTGCTCCAACACAG
This sequence comes from Chionis minor, assembly GCA_013398295.1. NCBI lineage: Eukaryota > Metazoa > Chordata > Aves > Charadriiformes > Chionidae > Chionis > Chionis minor. The sequence continues at coordinate 1,407,599 of VZSF01001054.1, forward strand.
GCCGTGGCTGGTTCGTGACCACCAGAAGACCAGGGCTTTGGGGACAGGACATGTTAGGGAACCAAATGCTCACCCACACTGGAGAGAGACCAGAGGGAAAGGAAGGAGGAGTGTGGCAGTAACTCAGCCTTAATTAGCCTCATCAAATATTCATCTGGTAATTTCTTTGAATTTAGAGAGAACGTTAACAACATCAATGCAAGTCATTGACTCTTTGAAGATCCCACAGTGTAAAGCAGACCCGCTCCAAAAAGAGGGAACAGACTGGGACAGAAGGGCATGGGTTGAAGCAGGCAGTGAAGTGCCATGGGGATGGGAGGACCCAGGCGCTGGGATTTGCTCCAGCCAGGTCTTTGGAGATGCTGAGCTTGCCTGGGACCCTCCACCTGACACAATCCCCCTCTCCTGCATCCCAGAGGCAGCTGGCACGTGAGGATATGGTGCCGGGAAGGCACAGGACCAGCCAGCAGCTGCGGAGCACAGTGGCACCCGGTGTAACGAACACTACGTGGCAAAGTCACAAGCTGCTGGCTGGTTAGAAGAAACCAACACAGAATATCCTGTGCTGGAGCAAGAGGGGGAGTTCAGTGGGTCAGTGCATGGCAGCGTGATGGTCAGCTTGGGTAGATCACCGGAGCGCTCACCAGTCCTGGCCAGAAATGGGTTTGGATGTGGCAGCTGAGAAATTTTCTGAGCTGTCGCTTGGCTCTGGAGATAACACGACCTGTGCTGATGAGCAGCTAGGGAACGTCTCGGCCTGAGGTCTACCAGCAGCGGAGCCTCGCCATCCTCCTGACCCGAGACCAAGGCTGGAAAAGGGAAAAGGAATAATAGCCAACTGCTCCATGCAAACAGGTCCATAAGCCTGAGTTCTCACAGAAACCACAAGCTATGCCCTTCGTGTCTGACAGAAAGCAATCAAGCCAAGGCCAGTTTACAGGGAACCTTTGCCATTGCTTTGCAGTAGAAAGATTTCCATAAACTGCTGGGTTGTTTTGTTTTGGTTTTTTTTTTTTTAATGAGACATTTTCCCTCAATTTGTCTTTCACAAAAGGTCATTTTTAAAGACAGCAGCCCACTGGCGCCCATCACTCAGAGGCTCTGACAAGCCAAAGGAACTGTCAGACCACATTTTGCCTCCCAGATACATTCAGGGTTTTGCATTAAATGTTTTTTATTCTCCTAATGGAGTTTTCCCTTCAAGGCCAGCGCACTGTCAGAAACCAGAGAGCACCAGCACAAGGCAGAACTTCACAGAGGAGAAGTCTCGCAATTCAATTTACCGCCAGGGAGATGCTTAATAGGTAGCCACAGTAGGAAATCTTAAAGTGGACATTACTCAGGTAGCAGGATACAGAACAGTCCCAAATTTAGGAGAATCCAGGTAATGGTGAGATTTGCAGGGATCAAAAGGAGCTGGATAGGAATAAGACTCACTGTGTCCCGGGCGAGCAGGCAGGGGAGAGCATCGGGAAATGGCAGGGCTCCTGAAGCCTTGTCTCAAAGGAGGGCATGTCTGCGTGTCACCTGCAGGCTGCAGAGCAGGAGGGAGGGCTCGGCCACTGGGTCCAGGGTCGTCCTTCAGTCCCGAGCATGGTGAAGAAACTCCGTGAGAAACTGGAGACGTCACCCAAGCAGGGACCACAGCTGACACAACCCAGACCAAACCATGCACAAACCAGCGTCATGAGGGAGTAGCTCCAAGAAGAGTTTGTATGAGCATGTGTTATTAAGAATAATCATTTACACTTCTCTTTCATTGAGGGGGCTGGGAAGTGGGCACGAGCCATGTACGAGCTCCGCAACTAACACCAACCGAGACTCTTGAGTCCAGTGAGGGGTGGCCCAGGGACACCTGCTTGGGACAGCCATCAGCTGAGGACCAGAGACCGGGTAGGAGGGAGAGAGGACCGTCAGGGCAGGAGGGGAGCAGAGGAGGCTCATTCTGGAGTACAGCACCTGTTGTTCTTAATTGTGATATAGATAAATGATTAGAAAGTACTCAGTTGAGGTAGCGTGAACCACCTAAAGCCCCAGAATAAGCTGCAGTGGCCGCATGACGAGCCTGAGGCTCGAAGATGTGGGCACAGGTGATGCAAAAGACCCCGGAGCCACCCAAGGGGACTCAAGTGAGAGGAGGAAGAAACCCCCATGGTGAATGGCACATTGCTCCTGGCAAAGTGCTGAGGAGAGTGATGGCTCATTGCCCCCTCTGCCTGCACCCCAAGGTACATGGGGGAGCCCAGTGCCAGGGGCACAGAGGAAATACTGGCTTTTATTTGCACAGCAGCTTGTAGCTGCAGTGGTGCTGATGGCATTTGTTAAGTATTGATTGCAGAATCGATAGGCTGTCAGTGTTAGTATCATTTCAACGGGAATAATAATAACAACTGCTCATTGCATTTTTGGTTATCTTGTTAAAAGTTTCAAATAAACTAACAATAAATCCTTGGTTTGTCACAAGAAGGTGTGCTTGGCTTTTGGCGGATAACATCCACTGGCTCAGCTAACACATCTGGGTCCTGCCCTGCCTCCCCGGGTGGATGGGGTGCGGGGAGCTGCCGTCCTCCCGATGGCTCAACACCACCCCCTTCGCAGAGACCCTTCTCGGGGCAAAGTCAGAGCTAACACCTCGCAGCTTCCCACCCTGCAAACCAGCGTTCGTGGGTCAGGGCGCAGACTAACTCACCGCCTCCACCTTGCACCGCTGCCCGCCGCAGCCACCGTGACTTCCGAAAGCTCCTTCAGCAGCCAGTCCCCGCCAAGCATCAAAGGCCTTGGCACGCGAAGGCGCAGCGGAAAAGCACAGAGCTTCAATCTCAGCCTGTCACTGACACCGCTGCAGAGGCAGGTTAAGGGAACAGCAGTGCCTGGCTCACATCACCTGTGCTCCAGGTAGCCAAGCCACATCCCCAGGAGCAGCCAAGGTCAGGGGCAGCAGTGGGAAGCTTCAAATCTCTGCAAAGGAAAGGTCTGCCCACAGAAAGCATCTCTCTGCCCACACAGACAGCAGTGTGTTACCGATTCGTGTAAGCTTCTGAGAGTATTACACCATGCTGAAGCCCTGGAGCAGCAGGGAGCCCTTTGCTCACAACATACGGGGATCAGCAGGATCCCTTTTCAGGGTGGAGGACATCCTGCTGGGGCTTGCCGCCTGCAGACACCAGGTCTCTCACCACAGCGTTAACTTGGCTCTGAGCAGGACTGGAAGGATGCTGCAGGGCTGAGTTCACAGCACCTGCCAGCAAGCACGAGCTCAGCCCCACACCTACCCCAAGCAGTGTCCATCCCCGTTTGGTCCATCCCCCCCGGCTTTCCCGAGGGTGCTCCTGCGAGCAGATGTCACAGTCCTGAAGGCTGGCATGGGCCTGACAGCCTCCCAAATTCTGCTCCGCTATGCAATCCCCAAACCCCTTTGCGTGGGGCTGCTTAATCCTGGCAAAACCCCTCTGTGTGCCCAAGCCAGCTGCACCTTCTGCATCCAGAGGCTTTCCCCACCATGACAACCGGGTGGAGAGAAACAGAGGAGCTTGGCAGAGCGCTAGGTGGCCCCAGGTCCCTCATCTCAAGCAGGGGCACTTTGCCCTGCTCCCCCCAGCACCCCAAACAAGGCAGGCATTTCTCCAGCTCCTTTGCGTGCCCCCCTCCTCATCCGCCCCTTCTCCAAGCCCCTGTCCCAGTGCCTGTGAGCCTCCCACATTCCCCGGGGGCAAGAAACAGCCTGTGCTTACAGCCCACCCAGGGTAACAGTTCACCACAACATGCTCACTTTTAATTTGCTTACCCAAGCAATAAAGCAGAAATGAGGAATGGCAGCTAATTAAAAGTATCGATTCATGTGGCATTCAAAACTATCCTGAGCACGCCAGGAGGGAAAGAGGGATGAGGAGCCTGGAAGAAGAAGAGGGGATAGCAGGGCTGCAATGCACCAGCCTGGTGTATCCTTGCTCCCTGCGATTTCTTACCATGGCGAAGACTCTTCTGCTCTAACAATCCTGCTCCTACAACATGCTGTCCCCAAGACACTTGGTCTTTTCTTTACCACAGAAGCCTCCAAGTTCCCCACTACATCAGCTCCATGTACATCACTGACGCTCTGCATGCCCTATGTATGTATTTTTAAGACTAGCTGATGGTAGGCAGGCAAACCCCCTGAAACGGGGGGGAAGGGAAGCACATTTGGGATGTGTTTCTACAGCAATGGCACAGCTCGCTCAAAGGTTACCGCTTGCAGTTCCCTCTGACCTTCACTTCTGCGAAGCCGAATGCAGACACACAGACTACGCTGCCTTTGTGAGTCAGGTACAGGCAGGACTAGGAGGGTGCCTGGGGTCAGCAAATCCAGACAACTTCCAGTCTAGCTGGTGCACAGCTCATCCATCCTGCACGCTGCTGAATCCTACCTGCTACAAGAACATGGTTTTTAGCACCAAAGTCATTGCCTATAGCTTGCATGAGAATGGGAGCGGGGGAGATGGAGGCCCCCACCAGGGGCTCAGATCTCTGCTGTAGCTAGGTTTCTCTCCATACAAACACCCAGTTCATGTCACGAGGAAAGTGCTCACAGCAAGACAGGAGCTGAGACTGCCTGTGCCTGGCCAGCGTGGGTCCGTCTGGAGAGGAAGGTAGCTGCTGAATCCTCGCTTCTCAACAACAGCAAAAACTTTGTATCTCAAGAGACAAGCCAAGTGAAGAACATCTAGACAGAGCTCTGCCAGTGACAGAGCTAGGAATAGACTCAGAAGCACCCGCAGCCACCCATGAGGTGAGAAACTGCTGCTCTCTTGCTCCGCATTACCCATGTCACCATCTCCCCACCCCTCTGTCTCGTGTAGCTACTGACAGCTGTCCTCATGGGGTTGGAAAAGAGCCAGAAACTGGGACTGAAAGCTTGCTCCCCATCCCTCTGTTCACACACACCAAGCAGATGCCACCATGGCCTAGATTACAAAGGGAGCAGGGTACACGGGTGCAGCATCACCATCTGAGGACTCAGAAGCAAGGATGATCCTGCAGGCAAGGACTTCCACTCTGGATATGCTCCAAAAGCTTCTCAGAGAAGTGCCAGAGTACCTTCAAAACTTCCTACCTTCAAAACTGCATTGCAGCCTCCTCAGCAAGGTTTGCATCCACATCATGGGCATGGACCCTGGGAGGATCTTCACGCTTTGCCTGGTGTGTTGTCAGGGCTTCCGCTGAGCTCCAAGGAAAGCCATAGGGGATTGCAGGTGCACACTCAGGCTCCTTCTTCTCTATTCCCTCCAGCCTATCTTGTTTTCCCCAGACAGAAGCCTGCTCTACCCAAGCTATCCAACCTGCCTAGGAAAGCACCCAGGCTTCCTAGAGCACAGCCAGGCACGGGAAGGACCAGCGGCCACTACCCCAGCATCCCTCCTCCCTCCCCCCACACCCTGCATCCTGCACCGCAGGAAGGGATTACAGCGCTGGAGGAGATCAAAGGTCCTGCTATATTCGCAGGTAATCCAGCCAGGCAGGCAGAGGGATTTGCTCCCTGTTGCAGACTTTATCTGGCTCCAAGGATAAGCCTAAATCCTCTACTGTATTTCCCCTCCCTCCCCTCCACCCTCTAGTCCAGAAGATGTAATGTGACATGTGGCCGAGACCAAAAGGCAATGTTTAGGAACAGGTCCAGGAAAAATACAATGCTTGGGGCAGAGAGGGGACAAGGGGGACTAAAGTCTCAGAGCAAGGAGAGGGGAGGAGGAGACCTGCAGTCTACAAATATGGAATCATAGAATTTTTTAGGTTGGAAAGGATGTTTAAGATCATCAAGTCCAACTGCATACCTAACACTGCCAAGTCCACCACTAAACTATATCCCTCAGCACCATGTCTACATGCCTTTTAAATGCCTCCAGGGACAGTGACTCAACTGCTTTCCTGGGCAGCCTGTTCCAATGCTTGACAACCTTTTCAGTGAAGTAATTTTTCCTAAGATCCAATCTAAATCTCACCATGCAAATTGAGGCCATTTCCTCTTGTCCTATCACTTAGTACTTGGGAAGAGATTCTGACTCCCCCCTCGCTACAATCTCCTCGGGAGCCCCAGGCTGGTGGGTCAAGGGGAGAACGGGTGTTGGGAAGGCATTCCAGGGTTTTCACTCCACCCGTCTGAGGGAGATGGCTGAGGTGGTTTCACCTCCTGCTCACCCATCGCCTTGAGCTGCTGTCATGGCAACACAAGCTCCGATTCCGGAAGGAATGGGCACTTCTGGTTGTTTAACCAAAGAGGAGGCAGCACCCTGGTATTTTGAACAGGGAAGGAGGAGGGGAGCAAGTGAGACAGTCGGCACAGGAGCTTGCTGAGAGGCTGACCTGGACCCGCACAACGTGCAGGTCTGCAGCCTCCTGCCTCCCGCAGGAGGGGTGCAACAGTTAGTCACTTCGGCTCTGCTCCTCGTGGCTTGGAAATGCGCTCAGTGGTAATACTGCCCCCATGCTGCACCGAGACCCCACAGGGAAACAGGAGTGACAGAGGGCTTGAGCTCAGGGCAAAACTGGGACTGAGCACCCACCAGTCTGTATGACATGGCGGGTGCTCAGCACCAGCCTTCCCCTTCAAAGGGCAGATCACATCTCAGTGAGTCAAGACTCGCTGAAACACCTCAGGAAGGTCCTCAGATGCTCATTAGGGGCTACAAAGAAAACACACGTTGCCTAGCACCGCCAAAAACCCTTTGGAGTGGCTCATAACTGATGATTTCCAGCCATTTCCCTGGAGTAGCCCCAGGACAGAGCACATCCAGGATTGCCCATGGACCACAAGAACAAGCTGACCATAGAGCCTTTCCTTTGAAACCCCACTCATACCTACAGGAGAAGCAGGCAGGCGATGCTTTAATTTCAGAGCTATCAAATCCAACTGATCGTGAGCAAGCCATCCTCCCTCCAGGGAATGGCTGCATGGCAGTCTGGTGACCTTCTACACCACCTCCACATCCCAGCCCCTGGAGAAGGGGTGGAAATCTCACTCCCAGCAGCCCTTTGTGCGCAGTGTCTCACTCCTGGGAAGGCTGCACACAGGCACTCCTGATTCCCTTGGGTGCAGAGGAGGCAGAAGCTGGGGGAGGCAAAGCTCAGAGGGGCCCGTGCTTGGAGCTGCCTCCAAACTTTCCTGATTTTCAAGAGACTTCAGTCCAGCTGAGCCCTTAGGAGAGACACGATGCAATCCGAAAGGCAGAGCAAGACTGGAGCTTGCCCACCGCTTTGCACTGATGAGGTCTTGGCCAGACAGCCAGACCCCATCTCAGCAGTGCAGAGCAGGCTATTGCAGCCACACAGCACTATGGAGAAGACCATCACCAAGTCCAGCAGCACCAAGAGCTGCCCCTTCCATGCCACACAAGAACAACAATCATGGGGGGTCCTGGTGAGCCAACCATGCCCACAAACCCTGTGCTTCACAGCTCTCCCCCAGAACTACATGCACCACAACAGATCTTCTCACCAGGGTAAGCCTGCTGTGCTGCACGTCTCAGAGCCTTCAGGCTTCATGCCAGACCCACTCTGCAATCCCAAAATCCAGTAGTCCAAACTCATATGAAACTACCTTGCAGCTCGCTGACCTGATGTAGCTAATTTACCTCTGGAGAAGGGGCAAAGCCAGAAGGTCTCCTGTGCTGCAGTTTCCAGCCTTGTCCACAGCTGTCCTGGTTTCAGCTGGGATAGATTTTTCTTCCTAGTAGCTGCTGTGTTTTAGATTTAGTATGAGAAAGAATAATGTTGATAACACATACTGCTTTAGTTATTGCTAAGTAATGCTTATATTCAGCCAAGGACTTTTTCACCTTCCTGTAGAAGCTGAGAGGGACCACAGACAGGACAAGCTGGCCAAAGGAATATTCCGTACCATAGACATCATCCTCAGTATATAAATGGGAGTTGGCCGGGGGCAGGAATCTGCGATTGCTGCTTGGGATGGGCTGGGCACTCGATCATTGGGTGGTGAACAATTGCATTGCATCACTTATTTTGCATATTCTTTTACCACCATTATTATCATCTCTTCCATTACTGTTTTNAGAGGGACCACAGACAGGACAAGCTGGCCAAAGGAATATTCCGTACCATAGACATCATCCTCAGTATATAAATGGGAGTTGGCCGGGGGCAGGAATCTGCGATTGCTGCTTGGGATGGGCTGGGCACTCGATCATTGGGTGGTGAACAATTGCATTGCATCACTTATTTTGCATATTCTTTTACCACCATTATTATCATCTCTTCCATTACTGTTTTATTAAACTGTCTTTGTCTCAACCCAGGAGATTGGGTGGTTTTTTTTTTTCCTTTTTCTCCCTCTTCTCCCCATCTTACTGGGCAGGAGGGGAGGGAACGAATGGCCACGTGGTCCTAGTTGCCAGCTGGGGTTAAACCACGACACCAGCCTAAGGAGAAGAGGTTATTTGGGTCTTGCTCACAGTCACCAAATGCCCTCTTCATAAACATCTTCACAGGCAGCCAGGAGGCAGGAGTTATCACCATTGGGTCCTGGCAAGCTCCATCCATTTCCCCCAGCTGTGAAATGGGTACTTACATTTCCCCGAGGCCCACAAGAGAGCTTTTTCTGGGTATCATCCAGCAATGATTATTTCATTCCTAGAAGTGGTGCTCAGAGAGAAGGAGGGAAACCCAGTACCACACAACGCACTTACGGTTGATTCACCTGAAAATCCCAGCCCTTTTCCTGCAGTTCTGGTAGAGGCAGGCAAGGGCTGAAGATACGTCCCCTGGTAGCAGCAGATTTGCGGAAAACGTCATCCACAGAAGTCAGGGGGCTTCCCTGGTTCCATGGCACTGGAAGAAAGGGTGGCTGCCTGGTGAGGCCCTTACGTGGAGGTCAACAGATTTGCTCTGTATTTGGTGTCTCCCACGCACAACACACAGCCAAGAAAGCTTCTGTTGTACAGGGGATTACTTTTTGCAATGGGAGAGATCTAAAGGAAGGAAACGATTGATATATATCAATATCCAGACAGAGCAGTGTAACGTATCGTGGTGCAGGGGCATGTCTCCCCAGGGCGCTGGCAGACCCTCACAGTGCATCTGTGGTTGCACCCTCAGCTTTTCCTCCTGGGTGCCAGCCCTGAGGAGCAGCGCTGGGCAGCCCTCTGCTCCCCAGCTCCAGGAGACCCTCGCCAGGGAAAGGTATGTACCAAAACCACCTGTAAAACGGGCAGCTGCCAAAGCTGCATCTGCTGTGCCCCGTGTCCACTCTGCCAGGAATTTAGGCAGCCCGTGAGTGCAGCTGTGCCATCGTGCGCTTCTCTCCAACATCTGCCTGTCCTGCTCACCAGAAAAAAATCATGGAGCTGCTGCTAATTTCATTAGCAGGCCCGTCAAGCGCTTCATCAATCTGTGATTTCCCGGCTTGCCGCTTTGAGGCAACAAGCGGGATCTGCTCTGAATTCGCAAAGCCATCCTCTGGGGTAATTTGTCTGGAGGCTTAAAGTTTCCCGTGTGGATTATTATCTCGGATTAAAACTGAGGGAGGGAGTGGGTTTTTGCTGTCTTTTTTTTTTTTTTTTTTT
>VZSF01001054.1:1417192-1441321 GCA_013398295.1 Chionis minor
TTTTTTTTTTTTTTTTTTTTTGTGTGGAATAAACCAGAACATCCCCTAAGGTGCCAGGCAGGAGTTGCCCTCCTGTCCCGGAGACAGGCAGGGCCAGGCAGGAGGACAGGGACCGGCTGTCCCGAGCCAGCCCTGCTCCGCACCGCCGGCTCCCGAGGAGACGGGCAGGGATCGGGTGCGTGGGGCCGGCAGAAGGGAAGGGAGGGTGAGGGAAGAGGCTCCATCGGGAAACACTCCGGGCTGCGTGGGCTCCCCGCACCTGCCGGAACACGAGTGGCTGCGCACCCCCAGCCCGCAGGGAGGGCGCCGGCTGCCGGGGTCGCATCCAGCTCCCCCGTCCCCGGCTCCGGGTGCCGCGGCGGTTCCGCGGTTCACAGCACCCTCTCCTGGCTCCCGCGCCGCATTCCGCAGGGCGACGGCGGCCGAGGGGGGTGCTCGCCCTCCTCCGGCCCCCCCCGAGCTGGCGGGGAGGGGGACGCTGTGCCCGCTGCCCGCCCGCCCGCCGCAGGCAAAGACCGAGCAGCGAGTGCAGGAGCCGTAAATCACGGGGAAGGGGAGAGCTGGGAGCCAGGGATCTCGGCGTTATAAGAAAAAGCAGAACGGAAACTCCCTCATCTTCAACAAAAATCTTCATAGTAATAAAAATTAAACATAAAAATAATTTTTAAAAACCCACAAAAAAACCCCCAAACAAACAAACAAAAAAAAAACCACGACAAAACACCCAGAAACCCTGTAGTTTAGAGGTGACAAAAAAATGTTTATCTTACGCCAAATTCTAATATTGCTAATTTAACCTTCCCACGCCCACTCATCCCAAAAAGCAAGGCCATTCGTTTTAAATGGAAAATCCTCATACAAAACAAAGAGAGGCAGTCTTAACGTTGGAGGGAAAAGAAAGGACAAAGCAAATACCCTCAGTTTTCCACCATGAACCTTTCTGGGTTGCTACTTCCCCCTACGTCATCCCATTATTTTAGCCAAGCTATTGGCTCAATTTGACCCAGAACATCAATTCCTCCAAAATTCCCTGTTCCACCAAACATTCTCCTCCTGGGAAGCCAGCCCCACCCCACCCCACAGACTCAGTGGGCAGGAGCAGAGGTCCCAGATGTGGTAGGACACATAGGCCAGGGCAAGCTACGTGACATAAGCAAGAGATTAGGTTGGACCCCCCAAGTCCCCATGCCTGCAGAGTACCAGCGAGCACGGGTGGCATTGCTGCTCCTGCCGAGGTTGCTGCTGCTGCTCACAGGGTTTTGGTGGCCCTTCCTGCGCTGCGCCCCTCGCCAACAAGCTGCTGGCACTGCGGAGCCCGCAGGGCTGTGGAACAGCCCGGCAGAGCTTTGCCAGCACGTGGGGTGGTGCCACATTTTCACCTGCACACGTGTGTCCCCGCGGCTCCGCCATTCATTTCTCCTTCAGAGGGCAAATGTCCTGCGAAGCTCCAAAACTCCCACTGAGTACAGGAAAACCTCCTGCCTAAGAAAATAAACGTGCTCTGCACTCTCTCTGAGCTACCCACAGCAAAGCAAATACAGGTACAGCTAGGTCCCACCACTGCTTTGTTCCTTAAAAACGTGTCATTTCAGCCAAACCCTTCCTGGCACATCCAGCTGTTATTAGAGAGACGAGAGAGACAGTAGCTGTCTTCCTTCCGCACACAGCGCAACAGGCGCTGTCGGGCCAACGAGCCGCGGTCTTTACCTCTGCATTGTACTTGTCATCTGAGACACCCATAGCCCAAATGGAAATCACGCTGCTTTGGCAGCAGGAGGGCTTGGGAATGCATCCCTCAGGAAGGTGCGGTGCTCTGGGTACCGAGCCACCTGCACCAGGCGCTATTTGACGGCACCAAATCTAGCAGAAGGGAAAAGAGAGGCAGGCAGGCAGGAGAATGGCAGCTGCCTGCCCTTCCAGCTAGATGTCCAGCCTCAGCGTGGGTGGTGGAGATGACCTAGGTAGTGACAGTGACCCAGACAAGCCATTTGCAGATGTAGGAGGCACACATTGGGCTGTCTTAGTTGAGTTTTGGTATCTTGCAGGTAAAGAGTCTCTCGGTGCAGGCTGGGTGTCTGCAGACGCTCAGTGGAGACTCTTTACCTAAAGTGAGTTATAAAGGTTGAACCCAAAATGCATTTGTAAACATCTGGCTTGTGTTTTGGTCTCTCTCATTGCAGTGGTTTTGTTATCTGCAAGGAACGCAGCATCTTCCAAAGTCCTTCTCCTCCTTGGTCCCTGTGTGGATGGGTAGGTGGCACATGGCAAGCTCTCTCCACCATGATTCTGCATCTCCTCAACACACGTGAGGTCAGTGTGACCACGTACCCCTCCATGCAAGGTTCATGTCCCACCTTCTATTAAGGCAAATAAGAGGAAGGCAGTGTGATGGGCACAGACCTTCTGCAGAAGCTGGAAGGAAATATTAGCAGTGGCATCAGCCATTCTCCTCTTTTTAGTGATCCAAGTCAAAGGTCTCAGATCAAGGCAACAAGAAAAGGGACAGGCCAGAGGAGGAGCTAGGACAATCACTTGATTTGAAGCTATCTCAGTAGCTGCCATCAAGGCAGCGGCAGCAGGAATGCTAAGGACTAGAGAGAAGTCCCTGAAAAGACCGCCACAGGATCTGCCTTGTGAAATAGCAAACACTGTCTCAGCACAATGCCAGACATCACCTAGCTGGCCTTTGCACCCCCTCATTGCGTCCCACCAGATAAAGCTTTCTCCTCATCCTCAAACAGACTGTCTGAGCTATCAGAGAAGAAGTCCTCCAGATCCTGCTGCCTCATCTTAGACTCCAGAACAGTGATGCGCTGCTTGAGCTTCATCTGGGCATCATTGTACTCTGTCAGGAGCCGCCCAAAGCGGGTGTGCAGTGTGTCCAGGTTCAAGGCCAGACTGTCCAGCTTCTCCTCCACACTCTTCTCTTCTGTGCTTGCCTCTGCAGCTGACTCATCCAGCAGCCCTTCCTTGATCAGGATCTCCCGGCCACGCTCCTCCAGGACCTTTTTGGCATCAGGATACTCTGTGACTGCTTCCATAAGATCTTCCTTTGACAGGCAGAAGAGATCAGAGTAGCCCAAGCTACGGATGTTGGCTGTGCGCCTGTTGCCCATTTTACTCCCTTTAATGTTGAGGATGCTGATCTCACCAAAGCAGCCTCCTGCAGTGAGCAAGGCATACTGTGTTATTCCATCATCTGCCACCACGGCCAGCTTCCCCTCCTTAATGATGTACATCTCTTTCCCAATGTCTCCTTTCCGGCAAATGTAATCCCCTGGGCTGAACACCTGAAGGCGAAGCTTCAGCACCAGCTCCACCAGTAGACCTGCCTCACAGTCCTGGAAAATCCTCACCTTCTTCAGTGTTTCCAGGTGAACATTGATGGCAATCTCTGCCCTTAACTTATCAGGGAGATTCTTGAGGACTTCCCGTTCGTCTACTGCCTTCTTGTTGGTCCACAGGTAGTCAAACCACTTGATGACTTTGGTTTCCATGTCTTTGCTCACCTTGCGGAACTGCATGTAGTGTTTGATGGCATCAATTTTTGCCTGAAATTCTGCCCTGGTTGCATTCATGTTGGATATCATGGATCCCACATTCCCCACAATGGTGGCAAAGATGAGGACACCAATGAGGAAATCAAAGATCACAAAGAGGTACTCTTCATCACGCACAGGGGGAGGGGTCTCTCCAATGGTAGTCAAAGTCAATGTAGACCAGTAGAGACAGTAGACATACTCCCGGGTCAGATACCCATATTCAGGGTCTGTGATATTGGGATAGACCCAAGTGTCCTCTCCAAAGCCTATGGCCTTGGAGATGGCATAATAAATGCATGCATTCCAGTGGATGATGACCAGGATGTAAAGAACCAAGTTGCTAATGCGGAAGATGTTGGGGTGGCTGGTTCTGGTCTCAGTCCTATCAAAGAACTCAAACATGCGGGAGAAGTGCAGCAGCCTGTTGAAACGCAATTCAGGGCAGTGCAATCCCACAGCAAAGTATGCCACGTCTGTGGGCAGGATGGAGAGAACATCCAGCTTGAACTGTAAGGTGTGGATGTAGTTATCCCGTAACTTCTTTAGGTCCTTAACCAGGAGGCCCTGTTCCAAGAAACCTAACAGAGAAGCAAATGACAGAATTAACTTGGCTTATGTTCAACTCTCCTGCAGGCTTTGCAAGCACTTCTGAAAAACATTGTATGGTACGCCACACACATGTGTGCATATACACACCAGGTCATCTCAATATTACCAGTTCCACCCAATCTATTCAGTTTACAAGCCTTTGTTATCACTCAAGCCCTTCATCTGGCAAAAGCCACCTAAGATATCACTTAGGGATTTACTCTGTTGCCACGAAGAAACGGGGACACAAAGGTTTCCATCCTCCAGATCAGGAATTATTGCAGTTCCGACAGAAAACGTACAGCCACCTGCCGCGTTCCGAGAACATTAAATTCTACCATTTTTCCATGTAGATAATTCATTAGCTGAACTGATGCAAAATCAGAGATACAGACCTTCAACTATGCCCGAATACTAATAGTAATGCAGGTAATTTTGTACAATTATTCAAAGGTGAAGTCGAAAGCTGAGATGATTAATCTTTCATTCTCAAACTTACTACATTTCTCAGATCTTTTAATTAGATTCTTTCTCTGGAGACTGCTTCATACTAGCAAGTGCCAAGGTAGACAAAAACCTTCTTCTAATGGAGCTGTAGATTAGGCCTCTCCCTTGCAGCTCATCTCCACTTTTAGGGGATTAAAGCAAAGCCCTCACAAGCCAGGATGCTGCTTCTGCTTACCTGTGCGCAGGCGGATCACTATGTCCCCAATGTAGATGGAGTCCGAGATGTAGTCTAACACCAGCCAGAGGACAACATAGGTCTTTTGCAAGTCACTGAAGCAAGCCCTGGAGGAAGGTCATAAAACAGGGTGGTGAGACTAAAAAATCTCCACATCGTTTCCAACTATTACAGCTGAATATAGGCTGATTCTGAAGCTCCTAACTCTGCAACAGAGCTTGGTTGCTTGCCCTTCTTCTCCTAGAAATCAAAACCCCCTTCTCTGGAAAAAATCTGCTCTCCCTTGACTTAGGTAAAGCAATGTCTTGAAACAACCTCCCAAATGCACCTTGCAGCTTTACCCTGAAATCATGGTCCTTTCCAACTGCGGCCAGAGGATGGATGCTCTGCCTTTGCACCGCAGAACTCACAGTGATTCCACAGGGGTCCCTTTACCTTCAGCTTCCCACCAGCCCCAGCACCACCAGTGTCAGTTGCCCAGCCCTGGCTGGGCCACGACAACCAGGTGAACAGGAGGATTAAGGACACTTGGACCCTACAACCTCCCCGCTCACCTGGCTACAAGGAAGCACCAGTTATAGAGGACAGGAACTGCAATGACAGCCAGCCAGCGGTAATACCAGTCCCCTGCAGGGTCCACGACAAAGTTCTGCCATTTCTTCCTGTAAGCAAAGAGAAGCCAGAGCTGGCAATGTATGAATAACAGGCCAAACATAGAAAATAGGGTTGGATGGAACCGTCCAAGCCACATCCTTCACCCTTGCACTAGACTGGCTCAAGCTGCAGCTTGAGTGCCAGCCTGTAAGCTAAAACCAATCCCAGTGGTGCTGAGCAAAACGTCCAGTACTGTTAAAGCCCCTTTATCCCCAAAACTGGGCTTAGTAATGTACCAGAAGATGAAACTGTAGGACAGTAAGGCAAAGCAGGTGGCCTACATGGACACAGCACCCCAGCGGCAGAGCCAGGAATTCTTCTTCAGTATTGAAGAGGGTGATCAGAAAACTTCTCGTTATGTGACATTGCCTCTCCCAGATGAGGCATGGATTGGTGCCAAACAGATCTTAAGAGAAGATTAATTAAAGCAGGAAGGAAAGCGTGCAGCAGACCAGTGGGAGCACCAGGACGGGATGCCCAAGCCCCAGAGCAGCGACCCGGGGGGTGGCTGGCATGGCAAGGCTGCCATCACCATGCTGCTCGCAGCTGCCTGCCTGCAGTCTGCCCAGTCTGAGGTCCAGCCTTTGAACCGCTCCCAAGTGTTTGATCCTGCTCATCTTGGGGCTCTGAGATAAGATGCGTGTGCTCCAGTTGCCAGATCTCACTGGAGAAGCCGGGGAAGACAAACTCTGCGGCTGGGCTGATAGGCTTAGCTGCTGCAGCCTGGTAGGGCAAAACTCCCTCTCCCCCTCCCTCCTTCCTTCCAGCTTTTGAACACGCAAAACTCCCTCCAGTGATTGGGAAAAAAAGAAACAACCCACTTGCCAACAGATTCCCCGTGCCCACCCCACTGCTTCCGACAGCTTCAAAAGCAAAACCTCTGCCTTGAAGTCTCCTTTCCCCAGCGGCACAGGCAGAGGCACCCGCAGTGCCCGGAGCGTGGGGACCGGCACTCAGCACAAAGCCAGCGGTGGTCCTCCACATTCGCTCTGGGTACAGCCATAGACAAGCAGGAGGTCCAGCCTCCCCATTAGAAGTGCTTATCTTTTGCTCAGAAAGTATGACTTAAATGTTTTTTGAGAAAGGGACTCTGCGGGAAGCAACTGACTCACCTGCAGCCAACCAGTACTGTCGTAACACCCACAAGCAGTAATAACCTCAGTAACGTTGTTAATTACGTTGGCAATTTCAGCTTTAAATCACCAGTGCTGCCCATGGCAGGTGGCCAGAGTCATTGACATTATGCTGACAGTGGGGCCAGGGGTGGAAAACCGGGGGTATGGGTTAACTTAGGAAGAAGGAATAACCATCTGCCTCTTCCTGAAGGCTTTGCACCCAAGCCTGCAACAGTGGAGGCTCCCACAGCCATGAACAACAGCTCGCCTTCAGAGCTACCAGACTTGGGGCTCTTTTCACCTGTGGAAAAAGAGGACCTAGAAAGCAGCAGAAGTTACCACTATCTCCCCAGGAGCGCACTGGCACGGGGCAGCCCTTTCACGGCACGCTTCAGCTCCCTCTGATAATTAACAAACTCCCCTTAACCTCAACAGGGCAGAACGTTTTTTTCCATGACTAGTAAAGACCCAGATACAAAGCTCAGATATTTTTCTCCTACAGAAAACAATCGGGTTTTTGTGGTTTAATTACCATGTATAATGGTAAGGTCCAGAGTAGTCCACGAGCTTTGCCCTTTAATTAGCCAGCAGAAGAAAAGCCAGGTTATTGCTTTTCACCGGGAGTGTGAGCTGAGGAGATGAAAGGGCTGGATTTGAAAGAGCCTTTTCAGAAAGCTGCTGTCACAGTGTCTGCTCCTGGGGGGGTCCATGGGCAGCAAACGCACTCCCTTCATCTCCCTTCATCCTGCAGATGATGAATGAGATGGAAAATCCCATGCGCTTGTGCTTGCTGTGGTCTCCTGGGTGGCTTGTCCGCAGCTGAAGGTGCATCTCTTTACAGAACCAGGGCTGGCTCCAAATGCCAACCCTAGTGCTGGACTGCTCTGAGAACGGGGACATCTGCTAGCTGTCACCAGCCATGCAATGTGTGTTTCCTACCAGGGCAGAGGAGACCCCACGGGTGAGGGACAGGCCAGGTCTTTTCCACAGGGACAGACTCCCAGGTCCTGTGTGCCTGCAGGACAGGAGCTGGAGAGGGCAGGGAGGACCTTTCCAACACTGCACCCTACCTCCCCCTTTCCCATTCCCATACACCTCCATCAGCCACCACTGCTGGGAGTCCCCAAGTACCATGTGCAGCTGATCTCCAGCCAAGGACCGCTGGGGCCACAGGGAAGGTACCCACTTTTTGTTTTCCTCCTCGGTCTCTTCATCCTCCAGATCATTGCCAGCGCCTGCAGCCGCTGTCTGGAACTCAGGGCCCTGGAAGCGCTCAAGGAATGGGTCTGGCCTTTGCTGCTCCTCGTGTAAGCTCTTGCTGGCCCAGTCCCTCAGCACCAGCACCAGCCGGACTATCCTGGATGGGGGAGAGAGGTGGAGTCAGGAGGTGTCTGTGGAGCAAGGAAAAAGCAAAAGGTTGAGAGCAAGTAGGGGGGCTACAGCTGAGAAGAAAACTCTCATAGCTCCCTCTCAAGCCCAAACATTTCCTTTTTCCCCCTCCTTGTAGTGATAATGTGGGACCAGGAATATAGAAGCAGGAGAGCCCCCCCTGGCAGAATCCGACAGCTTCTTCCCCAATCCCGCTGCCATTCCCACAAGGACAGGAGGAATGTGTGGGTGACTGGGTCAGAGTGAGGTTGCCGGCAAGGGAAAGCAGCCCCCGCGCCCTCCCGGCGCCCCAGATGTGGCGGAGCCATCCCCTCCCGCAGCCCTCTCCATGGGCACCGGCGCACCCAGAGCAGCACTCACAGACGCTGGTCCCTGCAGCCCTTGAATGCCATAAGCAGGAGGATCCTGACCCCACACAAGTCCCCAGTGTCAAAGCCAGGCACAAAAGGCTCGGGCTCACCCTGGGCTGGTGGCACACACAGGTACCTGGCCAAGGCTCCCCTGCCTTGGAAAGCGGAAGCAGCTGGCTGCTCGCCCTGATCCAGGGGAGATCCTCTCTGCAGCTCTGAGGAGGTTCCATCTGGCGTTGAGCAGCTCCTGCAGTGGGGAAAAGGCTGGGGATGTGGGGGGTGGTGTCACAGCCACACCGCGCCATCGTGGCACCTGATACAGCCAGGTGAACCGGAGGAAGGAGGCAGCTGAGGTTTGGCATCGCAGCCCTGCCCACGCCACGTCTTGGCAGACAGACCAAGCTGGCCCTCCCCTCCCCTGCCTCCCTCAACCAAACCAGCAACCAGCCTGACCTCCTGGTGCTGAGTCCTGTCCCCTCCGTGTCACCCTCCACTTGGGCTTGGGCGGGTGGGCATGGGTGGTGGTTGGCCGGTGAGCTGTGGAGACCATTACTCTTGGCCGTCATCCTCCATGTGAGGAGACCCCAGGCACGCACCCTTCCCCAGAGACCTGCAAAGAGCAGAAAACAGCCCCAAGGAGAGTCATGCAGGACACATCACATGGTTTGAACACAAAGATACAGCACAGCATGGGAAGAGAGAGGGTCAAACCCCATCACGTGTGCCCAGCCCATGTTTTCCACCACCAACCATCACTGATGCTGCAGTAAGAGTCCTGCAGAGCCTTTTACCCTCCCCGAGAGATCTCATATCTGCCTGTGGACCATGAAGGATGCTCTCCTTGTCATTCAGGCTCCTCAGCCATTGCTGGGGCAACAGCATCCCCAGTGAGTCCTGCCATAACAATGCGCCCATGGCTCTCGGCACCATTGCCAGCCCAAGGACACGAAAATAGACTCATAAGGGATGTAAGCACAAGGCCAGCCCGGTCGGGGAGATGCTGTTGTGCAGCAGCACGGGGTAGACTTTGCGTGTATAAAGGTGTTTGCACCCAAGCAACCGCCCTCCTTCCCCAGGGCACAGCAACCTGCTGGTGTTCTGCCGAGCAAGCCCCACCTCTTGTCACCACAGAAATCTCCCCTGTGTTGGAAATTGAGGCTTACTATTTAAAAATACCATCTGTTTTTAGAGAGAAGCAGAGAAGTCCCCACATTAACATGCAGAGGTTGCTGTGGAGCTGTTAAGTGTGGGATTTCTGCAGGGTTTGTTTATCTAAAAAGCAAGAGATGCCCACGGGGCTTGCCCAGACCCAGCATCTCATGCAGTCCTCGCTGTTCTGCTGCACCCTAGTATAGACCACACCACGCAAAAGCACCTCGCAGAAACACAGACTTGCACGTGTAGGGACGCAGAGGCACACAGGCGTTACCCAACCTTACCTAGACCCTGTATTCCCACCCTGGCCACCCTACCTGCTCCCCCGGGGGCACAGTACACCCCGCCATACCTGCGATGAGGCAGGTTTCTGGAGACAACCCACTCGTGCTCTCACACAGTGTAGCCCATGGCCAGGGCTCTGCTTGTGGAAAGGCAATGCCTTGTAGAGCTCCACCAACACACACAAAGACGACATCCGCACTGCACGCACAGGGACAGTCATGCACACACAGGAGAGCCACCTCCCCAGGGCTGCGGAGCCACTGCCAAGAAGCCACCACTGTCCACTTACGAGCCTGGTGTCCCCCGAAGCCTTCAACGCTTGGCCGCTGCCTAACACAGGCTAGCAGGGGTGGCTGGGGAGCATCCTTCCCCCGGGAGCCTCCTGGGCTGCCTCCAGAGCACTCGGGCTTTTAAAACGCTTGTTGAGCTGCAAAGCAAAGCCAGGACAAGTGGAGCTGCCTGCACTCCTGCCCAAGCAGAGAAGCAGAGAAGCAGGCGAGGCGGTGGGGCAGCACGCCAGCAGAGGGGTCTCCGTGGTGCACGGGGAGGACGCACACGCACGTGTGCCTGTGCCCCGTCACTACAGCACGCCCATCCCCTGAGCATCCTCGATGCCCGGAGCAGCAAGGCGCACGTCAGAGTAGTTAATAGCAGCCAGCTTTGTCTCTAGGGGATGAAAGGGGAGGAGGGAAATGCACTGCTCAGGGATGCTCCATTTCCCTACCCACACGTCCCCTTCTCCCTCTGTCTCCTCCTCGATGGCGGGAGGGACCCCAGACATCTCTCAGGGCAGATCCTGGATGGAGATCACAGCCATCCTGATCAGCTCTGGGTCCGGCAGATCCCGAGTCCCCAGCAAAACCTGGGAAAGGGTCACCGCTCACCCAGGGATGGGCACAGCCAGCAGACCCCCAGCTGGGCTCAGGTCCTGCCACACGAGGGGATGCAGCGGGATTGTCTCCCAGGCCACCTGCTTCTTCTTCCTTCCTAAGCCTCTGCCCTAGGGAAAAACAAAGCTGGTGACTATTTCCCTGCTTCACCGGCTGTGCCACAGCTATTGCCACGATGGAAAATTTGCAGAAGTAGCCACATTTTAACACCCTCCAATCCAGTCACCTCTTTTTAAACTAAGGGAGCAGAAAACCAAATGTGCTGCTCTGGAGTCCCATCAGGGAGAGCTGTAGGGTTTGAGGATGATCATGAAATGCATCTTTCCCTCATTTCTGCCCTCGTATTTTGTTCATAAAGCTATTCTGATAACCAGTTAGCAAAAAATTTACCTCCCCAAGGCAATGTGGAAGGGGTTAAATTTTACCCCCTTCCTCCAGCATCAAGCCACTTGCAGTGGCTGAGGCTGGACCAGTCCCAGTCCCTGCTGTGCGCATGGAGTCCTGCACCGTCTGCAGGGCTGATGAAAGCATCAGCACCGGGAGTCCCTGCGCTATCAAAGGTTTCCCTTTTTTTTCCTTCAAAGCCTTAAATTCCACTTGTTCTCATCTCATTGAAAACCCAGACAGCAGGGAGCCCCAAGGAAGAAATGGAATTTTTGCAGCCTTGATTGGGGCTGCTGGTGGCAGAGTGCTGCCTGAGTGAGCACCCAGCAGTGAAGGACATGTCACCTTGCTCTTGTCCCCATGCCACGGAGCCCAGCGCTGGGGACAGCTCACAGACCAGGAGCACTGGCAGCAGCACATGGCCCTCTTCCACTTCTCCTTTTGCTCCCTGCCTGCAGCTGCCTTCAAAACCAACACGGGAACCCCAGGAGCTGTGCCCTCGCACCGTATTGCACAAGACACTTTATTTTCTGTGTACATTGTTGTGGCAGTGACCCCAGGAGACACCCAGCCCTGCCACATGTGCTGTCCTGGGACAACGAATAGCCAGGACGAGGAGGCAGGGAAGAGGGAAAGGAAATAAATAAAAGCATTGCACCCAACAGGGACGGCATTAACCACAAACTCTACTCCTCCAGATCTCCTCCAGCCAGGGTGGCTGGCATGTCTGTTTTACACCAAACGGCCTGTAGCTCTAGAGATTCCAGAAATCCAGCGTCTGATTAAATAAGCACATGTGGCTGAGACATCCAGCACCAGGTCAGTCCTGCTGCCAAAGAAATAAACCTTACCTGTTCCCATCCACAGGGATGCCAGGATCAGACTCCATAGTTGGTAGAAGAAACATGTCCAGAACACACGGAGTTTATTAAAATAAGCATTTTATATGTCAGTGTTTCCAGGTTTACACCAGGATTTATGCCTTACATTAAAGTCATATTGTATTCCCTAGCACCTGGCAATAATTAGCCTTTCAGAACACATACAGTTTGATCACCTCTCCTCCAAACATCTTCGATCGACACTTTGAAGGTGGCATGTCCCCCCAAAAGGGTAAGCCGTTCTCAACCTAAAATACAGATGCTTTAAAAAAAGACACCACAAGCTTCCTCCCAAACACATTTGCACCTCTCAGAGAAGAGAAACCAGCCAAACGATTTACCTACTTTCCTGGCATGAGTGACACAGCAGCAGCCCCCTTATACAGACCCGTTGTGTAAGGTCCCCTGGTAACCCTGACCACGTCCCTGAGCCACAAGAACCACCCCTGCACCAGTGCCCACAGCCCTTATACACCCTGCCGTGGCGTGGCACGGCACACCAAGCCCACCACACCATCCCGGCTCTCGTCTGCAGTAAATCCCAGCGCTCTCCTCGGCTCAGCTATCAGGCACAGGTTCAGACCTGCAATTACTTGTGGGACAGTTATTTATTAGTCAATGTCCAGCTGACAGATTTACAGTCACAGATGCTTGATGCAGTTGCAGGCAGAAAACACCCAAGCATCCACGTCTGTAAATAAGCTATTGGGACATCTGGATGACCTGCAGATCCAGTTACAATTACTTATAGGTAGAACATAAAGGTCCTATTAAGCTGTGCCACAACCTGCCCCCAGAGCCTGCAAGCGCAACTGCAGCAGATGTGCTGGATGAGCCACCAAAAGCGTCTCAAAGTCACCTCAGATCCAAGTGCAACTAAACTCCACAGAAGGAAAGAAACAGCAAAGCTGTGGAACTGGGCTTGTTTTTCCGCTAAAGAGCATCTGGGCCAAAAATTCCCCTCACCTGCGTTCCTACACTATTGCTGAAGTTACAGCTTGGCAGCAGACCTGGGAGTGATCCTGCCCTCTGGCACTGGCAACCTATCAAATATCTACCGCTGCCCAAACAGGCAATTTTCCACGGCCTGCCTGGTGCTAGCACTGTTGGTACAAGGTCTTATAATCCAGAGAGTCACCATGGGGAGGTTTCCCATTTAAATCTCTCTCGGACAGAGCCAAGACCCTCAATAAGCCCAGACCTCAGCAACGCTGTTACAGTCACTTTGGATCCGAACATTTGCAAACCCACTGCTGAACTGCCTCCAGCAGGATGGAAGCCGAGGAGACGGTGGCACAGCAGCAGGGATGGGAGCTCCTGGCTCCTCCAGCTCCATACATCCTGGAGCAGGGACTACAGCACAGGAGAACTGGCAGTACTACCTCCACCAGAGAGCAGTTACGCAAGGGAGAAAAGAAAACCCCCCACCAGCAGTTTAAAAAACACTCAACCACTCTACACAAGCTTTTGGGGTGGAAGATAAGCTCCTCTTATGAGGAGCGGCTGAGAGAGTTGGGATTGTTTAGCCTGGAGAAGAGAAGGTTGAGGGGAGACCTTATCACTCTCTACAACTACCTGAAAGGAGGTTGTAGCGAGGTGGGGGTCAATCTCTTCTCCCAAGTAACAAGCGATAGGGCAAGAGGAAATGGCCTCAAGTTGTGCCAGGGGAGGCTTAGGTTGGATATTAGGAAAAACTTCTTTACCGAAAGGGTTATCAAGCATTGGAACAGGCTGCCCACGGAGGTGGTGGAATCGCCATCCCTGGAGGTATTTGAAAGATGGGTGGACGTGGTGCTGAGGGACATGGTTTAGAGGTGGGTTTTTGGCATAGGTTTATGGTTGGACTCAATGATCTTGAAGGTCTCTTCCAACCCAAGTGATTCTATGATTCTATTCTATAAGGAACAGACCACAGCAGTTGGCTGAGGACTTACGGGGTCAGCATTGAGTTACCCAAGCTGGAACGTGGCCAGGGGACTGGGCCCACCACAGTCCAAGACTGTAAGAGGACCCCACGTCCACAAACACCCAACGCCTTGGTTTTGCGTCTCCTCTGGCAGACAGCTCAAGGGCCAGAGGGTCTCCCATCGCTTTGCACAGGACAGACACCCCCTGTGTCACCCACCAATTTCTTAAGGTATCTGGGCTCTTCACAGCAGCTTCCCACACAAGCACTGACCCCATCAAACATACAAGGTGGCTGCCAGTGGGCACGGAGCATTTGCAGACACAACCCAGCCCGGGACTACACCTGTTGGGCCATATTCCTTGTACCCCACCTCTCCCTGACACCCATCTCCAGCTGCTGTGGCACGAGGTCCAGCTTCATCGTTTCCCTCGCCCCACCTCTGATTCTAGAGCATGGGAGAGGGACGGCACCTTCATTGTGATCAGAGCCTAAAGGACACAGATCCTCAAGGGCCTACAGTGCAAAAAGCAGGTCAAGTTAAGAAGAAACACATAGTTTTGCTCTTCGCAAGTACGCAAGCAAGGATCCTCGCCCTGCCCTTGCCCACCCTGCCAGGGTCGGGAAGGGGAGGTCAGGGCACGGGAAGTCATCTCCTCAGCCAGAGCCACGTGTTGATGAGGCAGGCGGAGATCAGCACGGAGTAGACCACCGCCTCCTTCTGCCGCCAGGCGCTGCACTGCTCCTCCAGCACGCGGAGCCTCCCCGAGATCCTCGTCAACTGCAAGGGAAGCAGTGGGGCCGCCGTCAGCCCTGCAGCAAAGGGCAGGACACTGGCGACACCCCAGAGGTGTGGCACAGCAAGGGATGGAGGGATGGGAGCTGCCGTCTCCTTCGGAGCCTCTTTTTCTAGAGCAGCAGCTATCTTTGTCTGGGAGAATTGGCAGCAGTACCACAGATCCTGAGCGGATGCTCCAGGAACAGGTCCTTCCCATCAGAAGATCATCTGAGCCCTTTACTGCCAGCAGGTGGAGGGGTCTGGCTGCCTCCTGTAGCCTCAGGGTAGGAGCTTGATGGGTCAACACACACAGAAGTCCTCCCCTGTTTCTCCATTAGCAGCATCAGCTTGGACTAGCTTGGCAGGACTGAGCAACAGACCCCTGGAGCCTCCTCACCCACCCTCCTATGGCTTCCCCAGGAAACATCTGCAGCCCCTCACCCCCACCTCACCTGCTTTCTCATTGCTGCCATCTCAGCCATCCCAACCTCCTCCAAGATGCCTTCTGGGGCTGGGCCAGCCTCCTGGGAACTGGGGAAGAAAAACAGAGATGCAGACAGACAAACACTGCTCGAGAGGTGCAGCTGCCTTCCTGCACATGCAGCACTGCCACAGGGAGCCGAGCCATGCAGGTAGCGTGTGCGTGTCCGGGATGTGCTCTCTGGATGCAGCAGCATCAGGAGAGGAAACAGCACCTGCACAGCATCATCTCATCTCTTTGTAACACCCATCACACATAGTTATACCCCTCCACCATGCACCCCACAGTGATCACAACAAAACGTACAGCACGTGCCATGACAGACAGCAGGGCAAACACATGCTTGTATTTCTTTAGAGGTCCAACAGGGAGAAAACATGGTATTTACCGAGTATCCATCCTCTGTAGTCAGAGGAATTCATAGAGGGTTGGATAAATCATCTTTAGAACCAGTCAGGTAAATACGTATCACAGGGCCAATGCCGAAATGGAGGGATGATCTCATCTACATCAGCAGGTGAGGATCCTGCTGGTGGGAAGCAGCCATCAGCTGGGGGAACTATCTGAGCAAATGCATCAGCCAGCAGAACAGGGTCCTGTGTTTGCCAACACAACGATTTGCTCCTCACCAGTATTTCCAGATACCACAAAGCTCACTTTCCCCACCCTCCTGACAAAAAAAAAAAAAGGGGTATCACTTTTTGCTCCTATAGCAAATTTTACCCGCAACCTGAAACATAAACAAGCAACCTAAGCATGCGCGACCTTCTTCCATCCCTGGAAACAAAGGGGCCACCACTGGGATTAGTTGCTGCCACTGGCAGAGGCAACACAGATCATGGATCTCCAGGGCATCCCCTGGAGACACAGATTTACTGCAGGGGCCACAGCACCAAGCTACAAAATAAAGCAGATTCACAGAAAAATCGGAATTGCCACATTTAGTCTGTCATTCCTATCACCATAGGCTAGTCCCACAGCAGTTCTTCTGGAATCCAAACTGCCCTGTGCACACCAGGAACTCACTGGTGCCGTACAGGTTAAGGAGCGTCTCACACCACTCCTTCAGGGCCTCGGGGAGGGGAGGGCAGTCAACATGGTGCTGATCTTGCTGAAGACAAGCCAGAACAGCATGTGGAGCTCCAGTGCATCTCCGTCTGAAAATACTTTTGCAAGACAATACCTCCACGTAATGTGGCTGTGGTGTAAAACGAAAGCCACAACAGAAAGAAAATCAAATTTTCCCCAGCACAGAGCCAATAAAAAAAGGACACCTCCTGCAGCTTCTGACTGAAAAATCCCACTGGATACAGGTGAACACCCTTTAGAGTAGAGACTAGAAATTACCTTCCGATGAGTCATACCCTTCAAGGGGTCACTGTCAGGCAAATACTCCAGTCTCTGTCCAAGACTAGAATTTTCTCTATTAAAATTTCAGGACAAACAAGTCAGCTCAGTCATTTCTCTGTTTTTATTATTGCATAGGGGCACAAAGCTGTCGCACTGAAGAGATACCGTATGCATCTGAAGTGATGCAAAGTACCAAGAAGAGGCATTTCAAGGTGGCTGGCTTCAAAGGGAGATCGAGACTTGGGGAGAGGCCCGGGACTGACCCCACTGTGTTACAGCACCTCTGCAAAGCTACACCTCTTACGCAACCATGGCCTAAACCTCCTCTACTGCTGACAGGAGGAGGGAGAAGGTCTTACGTTGCCCCTAACCAGATCTGTTGGCACACCCAGACTTTTTTTTTTAAAAAAAAAAAAAAAAAAAAGGAAAAGAAAAAGGCATGACATTTGAAGACAGTCAGCCTACTGTGGTTAAAAGCAGGGACATCACTTTGCATCACTCGCAGGCGGAAGCCAGCTCTGCTGCCTGCACCTCCGCGCCAGCTGGGGAGGGAAGGCAGTATGTGCCACTGGTGGCACCGATGATGGATGTTCACTCTCCTCCCTTTCTGCCTGCAGGCTTTGCTCAAGGAGAATTAGAAGTATTTGGATGTTCCTCCTGGTGCTCAGCAGCCTTAGAGCAGTGGGGACACCTTAAGGCTGCAGCGATGTCTTTGAACACGTTAAACTTACTGCATTTGCACAGATAAGAGTGTGGTGGAGGTAGCTGCTCCAGCACATCCAGAGAGATTGAGATCATTGCGTACTGCTGGAGCGAGCACGCAGGCACGCCGCACCCTGGCCAGAGGCATTGGCTGAGTAACTTGGTGAAGCCAGTTCATAGAAAAAGTTAATTAAAAGCAATCAAGATACAGCCAAGGGTCCTGGGAGCCTGTGGGAGAGGGTGTCTCGGGGACAAGACCTGGGTCAGGCTGTCTGTTCTGGATTTTGATTCCCTTCACACCTTTCCCTCCACCAAGCTATCAAGGCATGCAGAAAAATTAGCACTTGCTTAGCAGTGAAGAGCAGCTGAAATCCCAGCAACACAGGCTCACTCGGGGTGCCCAGGGGACCGGTGTTAAGCTAAGCAGGAGACGCAAGCTGGGCTGGGTTAGCAGGGTGCACCCAGGCTGGCTGCACCAGGCGCTCCTGCACCCGGCACCCGGAGCCGTTGGACAGGACAGGCGAGGAAGAGAGTCTGGAGCCACGCAGGACCATCCTGCTCCTGCTCCTGCACCATGCAGCCTAAGCTTTACAGAGCTTGAGCCTGGCTCATGCCTTAGCAAGGCAAGGCAAGTCCTTGCAGAGTGACAGGGAGGTGGCTCGAGACAAGCCGAAGTCACCTGGATGGCACCGGGTCTTGCAGAGAGTGCTGGACACGGTGGAAGAGCACCCGGCCCAGGTGGTACATGGTTTGGAAGATGTTCTGCATGGAGTAGATCCTGCCCGTCTCTGCGAGGAGGGGGAGTGGGGCACTGCGCATGGGCAGGGGGTACATGTCCAGCCTGGGGTGCACAAAGAATCACGCCTGTTATTTCCTGGCCTCCTACAGCACAGTCACAGCCTGGTGCTTGGCGGTGCCCTTCAGCCTCCCCAAGCATCTCTATGCAATGCCATCAGCACCCAGACCGCCACATCACCAGGTGGGAGAACCCCCTCCAGCAGCCCCCAGGCTCAGAGGCAGTCGCCTGACTCTTCCAAAGCAAATCATGGATGTGTGATAACCAGACCTTCATCAGCTGCTCTCACAAGGGCTGCAGCAGGCAGCTCTCCTGCCACCCAGGACAACCCTGGACTTCTAGGGGAAAAGCGGCTCTGCTCTGAGATTAAGTTAGAGACAATTCCTCCACTGGAGAGACTCTGGAGCCCAAGGCCAGGAGCAGAGGATCACTATCACCATGCTGCTGCTCACAAGCTACACTCAAAGAGCTGAAAAGCAAGTGTGCTTTTAGCCCACCCTGTCTGCAAGGCACTGCAAGTTTCAACAACCCTTGCAGAAACCCAGTTAAGCCCTGGTGCTTTGTCTGCCAGCGGTCACCTGGCCACAGCCCCCAGCTTTCTCCCATGCTGGTGCTGGAGCAGGATAGCACGTGTCAAAGCACCGGGAAGAAGATGGGCAGAACCACAGAGACTGGGCAGCGAGGGCCTCTTGGCCCAATGGCCAGGAGAGGACTGACGGCGCTGCCAGCCAACCGCTGCGAGAGGGGACGTGCTGTCCCACGTGCATCTCCACAGAGACCTCATTGCCCTGGGGACCAAGGCAGCTGCCTTCAGTGCTGCCCGGCACAAACCCCTCTGACCACAGAAATAGTGTCCTCTCGTGCAAGAGGCACTTCCGTGCCCCGATCTGGATACCCCCCTGCCTCGGGGCAGTGACACCAGAGAGCACCAAAGCAGCAGGGATGACAGGAGACGCTGATCCCCACCCGCCCAAGACAGCTCTGGGTTCATGCTCACCGCTCGTGGTGCTGGCCCGGGCTGTGCAAGGCCAGCTGGGCGCAGTCACTTGGAGTCTTCTCCCGCCGCGACCTGCTGCTGTGATGGCCCTGTTGGCATCAAACACACCCGCGTTAGCGCAGAGACCCTGCACGGGGCCAGCCCAGCCCCGCGCCCTACGTGCTCTGCAGTGCCCGGAGCCCGTCAGCACGGGGCCAGCAGTAGTGGTGGGAGCGTGACATGAGCCCCAACGAGATGATGCTGCAGTGGGCAGGGAGACACGCTCGGAGCAGAGCGAGGGGTCACCGGCAAGGAACCTGCTGGTCTGATCTCTGTTCGGATCAAAAATCCTGAAGCTAACACATCCGGGAACGGCTCTTGCAGCTCAGGTAGGTGAAGGCTCCTGAGAAGGCAGATCAGCTTGCGTCTTGAAACAGCATGGATTTTAGGCAAAGCTTCATAAAACCTCTATAAAAATTAGCAGGTTAAACCAAGCCTTTGCCTGCCCATGTCAAGGGCCTCTCTTTGAATTATTTTCACACAAGGTTACAATCTGCTTTCAACTCTGACACCAGAACCCTTTACGCTGCAATGACGAAACAGTTCCGTTGCATACTTCAGGAGAAAAAGTCTTTGAAAAGGGACTTCAAAAGTAGCATAAGGAGGTCATGGGGAGGACTGCACCTACCTCAGCCTATCTCGTGCTCATAAAACGTGGTAGGAGATCTGGCTGAATCAATGTCCCAGCACATAACTGTGTACTGGTTATGGGACAGGAAGAAATCCCACCACCCCTACACCCTCGCCCCTAAGACTCCTAGGACCTCCTACGAGGAGGTAGCACTCTGGAAGACAAGGTCTGGCTTAGGCTGATAACAGACCTCTGGAAAGACTCAACGCTGGGATTGCTCCCCCTTCCCACCACAGGCAACCCCCACCTGCATTCAATACAGTACCGGTCGTTTGCGTTTCTGGGAGCTTGATCTGCTGGCTACGTGCAGAAAAGGGAGCTCCCCGAGGGGGGTGGGCTGCACAGAGGAGTCCGGGGACATGTGCGCCATGACAGAGGGGACCTTCCTTTGCTGGTTCAGAAGGATGGGCCTCAAACCGGCATCTGATATTTCTACAGAGAGGAGAGAGGGGAAGAATTAAACTAACCTGGATGCCCTCAGGACAGGAAAGAAGAGAGATCCACCCACGTAGGAGAGCCAAACCTGTGTCTATTGTTACCAGATGTACATTAAAAACCATGTTCCACAGGTGCAAGCAGCAGGACAGCCCGAAGAGGCATGGGCTGGACACACTGCTCCAAGAAAATGAGGTTTGGGAGCTGTTTTTCGAAGTGACAGGGCTATATATCTTTGCATCCCAAAGCAGGGAGGCTACCAAAGGCCAAGAGGTAACAGTAAGATGTGTGGAGGGAGATACCTCCACATTTTGCTCCTCACTTTTTGAAGATAAGACCCCTTCTGTTGGTCACCTTTGCCCACCTCTCCCCAAGCATCTCTCCATTATCACCTCCTACCTTCCAGAAGAAAATTAACTAAGTATCTGCCCCATCCTCGCCTCTTGCAAAGCAAACCACTGGGGACTTTGTAAAGGGATCCTACTCCCTAGTATGTTGTAAAGCCCCACCAACCCTCAGTCACGCCAAAAGACAACCCCGGACATTACCTGCAAGAGAAATCCGATCAGGGATGTGCATCCGAAAGGAAGGGGGGACATCCTCTCTCACTGGCTCCTCATCCACAGGGCTGAAGCTATCTGCTACCTTCAGCCTGTTGGGAACTTGCATCCTTTGATTGATGGCTTCTGTGAAGAGCAAGTCACAGCGGACTCGGTTCAGGTCCAGTCCCCAAAACGGCCACATCTTTTTTGATTTCCTCAGATTGCTTGACCACTGTGGTGTTTCACACAGAGGAAAACAAAGCTGAGCTAAAGTGGTACCAAGCAGTTCTTCCAAACTGGCACCTACACAGGGACGACACACATTCTGTCAGACAGCTAAAATACAGGTAGAAACAACCCAAAAGACAGACACCATCAGAGTTGTGACAGAGAACAGGGTGTTCCATAAAGTCCAGCTGCCGGGGGCAAGGGCATGGGGCTACGTCAGGTGGAAACTGCTGGCCAGCAAGTTGAGAAAGGAGAAAACTTCTATGTGTCCTGGGAGGAGAGGATGAGCTTAGCACCTATGACCTCAGCTGACAGCAAGGAAAAGGCAATAGTTCAGCTCACCTGTGGGAGAAGTTCAGTGTACCCTAAAAAGTAGTGGGGGAAAAAAATTATTTTCTATCCAGAAGTGAAGTTTTTTTTGGAGGTCTGGGAGCACATTTTTGCATTCATACACCTTCAAGGAAAAATGAGGTTTTCTACAACCAAAATACACGTTTTGGTAACAAGATTGCAGGTTACCAGGAAAAGCCAAGTGCTAAACCCTTTCTCCACACACACTTTTGCTGCAGTATCCCCCAGGGCCATGCCCCATTCCCCACTCAATCCAGCACCCACGTCCTTGAGTGACCGACACCAAGCTGAACAAGATGGACTTTGCCCTGAGCAGAGCTATCAGATGCTGAACCATCCTCCCGGAGGGCAAAGAAAAGCAGACATCAGCTCCCCCAGGCCAGTGCAGGCTCGGCTCTCTCCCAGGAAGGGACCGGCACCAAGGAGGGACACAGCTCTCACGGCTCCTGGGGCAGCTGACACCAGGAGCAGGACATGGAACATGGACACTATCTGGGGCTTTGCAGATGCTCAGGATGCACAACTGCCCCGTGCCTCAGTTTCCCCTTTGCGAAGTCCCAGGGCTTTGCAAAGTGTTGTGTTTCACTGAGTGACGCAAGCCGAGGGCAATCAATGTACATTTTTGGGAAAGAAGCCCCCAAAAACACCTTCCTGGCTCCCACTCCTTATTCTTTCTCAAAAAGCTGCAGCCAAGGAAAAAAACCCCAACAAGTGAGTGCTGCTGGGGCTGGCAGACCCCCACTGGACCCAGGCTGTGCCCCAGCGTCCCAGACGTGCCACATGCATGCACAGCCACCCTTCAGCCTCCTTGCTACTGCCCTTTGAGCCTGCCATGGCCCAAAAGATCCCCCTTTGCTCCCAGGTCAAAAACTCCACCCTGAGAAGAGCCGCCTGCTCCAGCACAGCCCGAACAGGCAGAGGAAGGAGAGGTTTTCCTCTTCAAAGCTCAAGAGGGAAAAATGGGAGGAGGTGAGGCAAGTGAGCAGGAATGTGCAGGGGCCCTACCTTCTTTGATCACATCCAGGGACTATATTTAGCAGCCAGGTCTCTGACGCTGCATTTCCAGCCCACCAGGCTGCTCCCAGCCGGCAGCAGCCAGGGCTGACCACCACCACGCTCGCTGCTGCTTCTCGGGGTGCTTCAAACCCTCTTGCCTGCCCCAGCCCCCCCGACACCCCTTGGGATATCACTCCAGGGCGAGGAGCAGTGGGAAACCCCTGAGGAGCAGCACCACCTTCCAAAGCCTGAAGGAGCATGGGACACGCGGCTCCCAAGCCACTGATCCCGTCCCCTGCGGCAGCCGGGCCCTGTAACACCAGGTACATGAGGGTGGCAGAACCAGCTCCGTGTCTGCAATAACCAGGACTTCCAGTGATGACCCACCTCGCACTGCTCTCTCCTCCTCTGTCATTAAAAACCTTTTAATTAGAGAGACACAAATTTGCCCAGCATCAGCTGTGGCGATTTCCTGCTTCCAGCCGCGCAGAGATGAGATCCCCGTCTCTGCAACCGGGTCTGCCCCAGAGGTCCTGCTGGAGACATGGTGTGTGTGGGCACAGCAGCCCCCCGCTGCCCCACACCTTCTCCACCACCCTGCCCAGACCCAGCACTGGCATAGGTGACACCAACCCACGGGTGTCACAACACACACGCACCCTGCTTCTTCCCAAAACCTCAAAAGAAAGACCCGTAAGTGCCAGGATGGTCCCGAAGCGGTATCAGTCCAACGGGAGAAAATTGCATCAGACACCCACCCCCACAGTCCACGACCATGGAGACCATGGGGTTTCTCCACGGTTTTGGGGCTTTAGAGGAGCAAGCACCCTGTGTTGCTCTCTCAGTCTGCTCTCTGGGAAACCAGCACATATCACTAACAATAAATCTGGAGGGGGCAGGTCGGTTCATTTTATAATCACCCATGAAACTGCTGCGGCTCCCAAAGAGCAGCGGGGTGGGAGGGGAGCGAGAAGCAGGCTCTGAGAGACTAAGCTATTAAGAAAAGAAAAGAAAAAAAATCAGCTGTCAAAACCCATAAGAACAAAATGCTTAAGTGGCTGGCCTTCCTCCTTTAACTTTCTTTAGGGCTTTTTCTAGCTACTGCCAAGCAACCCCCCCTCGCCGGCGGAAGAAAACTGCTTCTCAGCCCCTGCTTTGGCACTTCTCCTTGCGTTTGCTTCAACAGGGAATTTCCGGCACACTAAGCCCGTGAGGAGGTTTAAGTCCCGCAAACCGGGAAAATCCTGCCCTGGGGAGGGAAACCCTAAAACCTCCTTCTCTCCGTCCCTCCCCAACCCGGGATGCTCGGGCAGGCGGGGGCACCAGCCTGGCCCTGCACCCCCCTCTTCCCCTCCGGGGGTGTGCTGCTGGGGCGAGCAGCCCCCTGCTAGCGGAGCTGACCTGGCCCACAGCTCTGCCCCTCGCCTTGAGGCTGCAACTTGTCGCGACAGGGCGGGGAACAGGTTTTGTCACCCGTCACGCAGAGCCGGGGCGACCCCCGCCCCCGCGTCCCCCGGCCTCGGCTTAGGGATGCGCCGAGGGGCAAAGGGCTGCGGGGACCCCAGACCCAGCGCCCCGGCTCCCACCACCGCGGGGGGATGTGGCTGCAGGACACGGGGGGGCTCCCATGCCCTGCCAGGGGAAGCATCCCGCCCCCCAGGGACCGGCCGCCGGCAGAGCCCCGTCCCCTCCCCGGCACCCACCGGCTTTGCGGCTTGCGGGGGAGTAAGGGGGGGGTGGGGGGGGGAATAACTTACTTTTTTTTTCTTTTTTTTGGCAGTCCAAGGCGCTGGTCGGACCCGTAAACAGCCGCGCCCGCTGCCAGAGGGGGCGGGACGGGGGCAGCCCGCCCTCCCGCTGCCCTTAAAGCCGCAGCCGGGGTAATTAACGAGCTACGATTCATCAGCGCGGCGCCTCCCCGTGGGCAGCGGGGACCCCCCCCCCCCCCCCCCCTCCCCCCTCCCACGGCCGGGGGGGGCAAG
>VZSF01001054.1:1441828-1452628 GCA_013398295.1 Chionis minor
CCTGCCCCGGGACAGCCCCAGCCACAGCGTGTCCCCCCTCGCCACCGTGGGAGCCCGGGCCGGAGCGGAGAGGGCGGCCGTCCAAGCGCCCCAGCTGTGCCAGAGCTCATCTCTCCTGCCTCTGAGTGCAGCACGCAGCCATAAACTGATCCGTTTGGGATGAACGACAGTTTTAAACACTTCTGAACGGGGACAGAGTCCAAGACCTGACCGTAAAATCTCGTTTTGAAAGGGCTTAAAATAAATCCCACGCTGCCCTGGTCTTGCTATTTAAAGGCGATTATTTAAGAGGTTTAGGAGCGCACAGAGGAACAGCAAGACAACTTGTGCACCTAAATCCCCTCAAAGGCCTTAGGAAATCCCTCCGCGCTTCACCTACCGCCTGCTCAGGGCTCACAGGACGCCCTCCAGCTCCCACCCAGAGTTGCAGCACACACTCGGGGAAGTCAAAGGCTCCCGTTGGATGCGTGGGGGTCGCTCCCAGCCCCACAGCGGCGCACACCTAATGTCCACAGGCTGTCCCCTCCTCACTGGGGACTGTGCCACAGCCGTGCCCGGCGTGGGTATTGGTGCCATCATCCCACAGCTGCCTCCATCGCCCCACAGAGCCGAACCCCAGCCCCCACGTGAGACGGAAATCCAGCCGTGCCCAGTGAGACATCCCCCCTGTGGGAAAAAGCCATCCTGTGCCACTCAGACAGTGAGGGTTTTTTAATAAATACCTTTTTCTGCACAGAAATATACCAAGTTTTACAGAATACAAACTGCAGGGATAACGACCGAGCATCAAAGACAGACGATGCAGAGAGCCCTTCTGTCTCCCTCCGGGCTTTTCCAGGCTCTGACCTCGACGCCCGCTGTCAGGTCTTCCCATAACCCCAATTTGCTAAGGCTGAAAGGCAGAATAAAGGCCTGGGAGGGGACAGACAAGATGCCAGCAGCTGCAAACCCCACATGTCCTGCCCCAGGAACGGCCACGCTGGGCAAGCCTCAGCTCTGGGCTGAGGGCTCCTGCTGTGAGAGCACGGCTGGGACAGAGCAGGGTGCAGGCAGGCGATGGATGTACAATAGCCTTTCAGTGCTGGTGGAGAGACTGGTGCTGGGGTGAACACCAATGGGTGGCAGTGCTGGGAGTTTCTGGGCTGCTCCTGGGGGATTGGTGAGCACAAACCCCTTTTCAACCCATCAGACATGACTGGGAAAGGAGAACCCCCTTGCTTGGACCCCAAAAGCAGCTGCCCAGGAAAAGGGGATGCTGCGGTCCCACAGCAGAGCACCTGGCTCTGCCCTGGCACCACAACCACCCAGTGGTCAGGCACAACAGGGTTTGGCCCTATTCCTGACCCACCGGCATTACTGGGTCATGGCAGGATCAATCACCTCTCACCCCTGCAGCCACCTCTATTAGCAGGCCCTCCGCACCATGGCCACGGCCACCAAGCACTCTGCTCACTGGAGAGGCCTGCAGGAGAGTGGGGTCTCACATCCCCCTTTACCTGCTCTGGAGGACAAAGAGCCCCAAAGAGAGGGACCAGGCAGGACAAAGAGGTTTGGGGTTGGGAGAGGGGACATCTGGTCCATCCACAGTCTCCCTGTGCCAGCATCCCACCTCTGGGGCAGACACCAGACAGGTCACGCTCCGGGAAAGAGGAGCATCCCCACTGCTTAAAGCCATGGGACCACCTTTGGCTCGAGGTCAGAGATGACCCTATCGGCCAGCTCCGCTGTAGCCAGACCTCCAGCTGCCCAGCACCCCACAGGGAAAAAGCAGAGAGCATCAGGAAAAGGACCTGCTACTCCAAAGTCACTTACCTCATGTACACACGAGCCTTTCCCCCTTTCCAAAGGGATCTACGAGATCAGAGAGCACCTCCCTGACTGGTCCTCCCTGATCTCCAGACAGAGAATATCGCTACAGGCACCGCAGGATGGACCGGGCTCTCCACTCCCACCTGGCAGCAAATCCACACAAGGGAGGCACTTTCTCCCCAGACAGAGCGTGGACACTGACTGTGGGGATGGACAGAAAATTGCCGCACCCCTCCTGCATCCCCAACTCCCAATCAGAGCCCCAAGCTGCAAAACGGGGCCCGGTGAGGACATGGGGTAAGGCTGAGCAGTGCTCCAGGGAGGCAGCGAGGTCGTTTTAATCATGGGAAATGTTATGTCTATTCAAGGGGAAAGTGAGGAAATCAAATGCACCATGGGGAGACCCCCGCGTTGAGCCAGGAACAAGCTGCCGCTCTGCTCTGGCTGCTACAGCACTTACGTGAGCGGGGAGTGAGGGGCAGGAGAAGGCTGGCTGGCTCCAGAGCCATCCCCGCGGCCCAGCCTCACCCCGCTTGGTGACAGCTATTTTTGGTTAGGAGGGTAAGGCTATTGTGTGATGGCACCAGCTTGTACAGGTGAGACAGGGTGCCAACTGGCACCTGAAGGGGGTCCGGGCACGGCAAAGGGAGGGTGGGTGGGTGAGCGCGAGTGTGTGAAGAGGCAGGAGGGAGGCAGACCCGCTATTTGCCCGCAGCAGGGGCAGCGGCCACGATCTCTTCGTACTTGGGCGGAGGGTCATTGTAGGAGATGCTGGTCTCTTCGCCACTGCTGCTCTCTGGGTGGCCTGTCACCTCCTCATAGGAAGGTGGAGGGGTGGCACTGGACAGTCTGGAGAGGACGGAGACCGAATGCTCTGGTGGGCAGAGGGTGCCGTCTTGCTGGGGGGTGCTCCCAGCTCTGCCATCTCCAGCCACCCGGTTACTTGCTTCTCGCTGATACTGGGTTTCCCCTTGGCTTTGCGACCGCTCCCGGTACACCATGACCCTGGGGAGGCTGCGTCCCGTTCGGCTGGCCAGGTAACGGTTCTGGGCATAGGAAGGGCGGTGGCGGGTGGCCTTTTGAAGCTGGCACCTCCAGATGATGAAGAGGGCGATGACTATCAGAAGAGCCACTCCCAAGAGGGGCACCACCACGTACATAGCATCTGAGTGCTCCGTGCTGTGCCCGGGGTCCTTGACAGAGTAGACAGAGTTGGTGTAGCCCTTCCAAAACTCCATCTGTGGCAGGAACAAAGAAGCAACCATCATGTGCTGCAGGTGGGACACCAGCAATGACCACCACCAGCAATAATCATTGCCCTCCCTAGGCCCACAAATGAGGCGGGTTTTTTTGGCTGTCCCCCACCAGTCTCACCAGGGCTGCCAGCATCTGGGGTGCTGCAGGAACCAACCCAAAAGATCACGGGAACTTCCCTCAACAGCAGCCAACAGCCCCCATTACCAAGCAGGAAGAAATTTGGCTAAAACCAACCCCAGCCTGGACAGTCTGGGACAACACCACAAATCATGTATTTCCCACACGTGCCATGGGAATGCCACCTCGACCTGCAGCTGTGGGCCAAGGTGAGGGCATTGCCTGGGAAGGGAAAGTCGTGCTGGAAAGCGAGGCCACAGCATGCTGCCTGCAGACAGGAGGACAAAGGGAACAGGAGAAGCTGTTCTCCCTGTGCTTTCCTTCCCTGCCCCCAGCTTGCTAAGTCGTAAACCCTTACACATCCACTAGGGAGCAGGGCAGGACAAACGCACCGTCTTCTCCTTGTTCTCGAACACTTCCTTGACCTCCTCATAGCTGCAGACCTCCTCGATGCACTCCCGCTCGATGGTGCCCTGCCGGATCTCCTCCAGGAAGCCGTTGGCTCGGGGAAAGCGCTTCAGGACGGAGTGGGCACTCCTGGCCCCCAAGAACACTGCAACACACAAGGCAGAGACACGCTGAGCAGAGGCAACCCCACACTTGGCCTCTGCCCAGCCAGGCTTCCCCACCTGGCTTCCCACAGGATTTTGGTGATACAGGCATCCCAAACAACAGAAGCCCAGGGCTACAAGTCATTTAGCACAGCAGTGCCCACTGTGGCAGAGCACACCCAGAGGAGTGCAGGGCTCTTGGGGTCTGCCCGGAGATGTACAACTCCAGGAGCATCCTTCCAGCAGGGCTGAGATGCTAGAGACATCGGAAGCGGCAGCTGCAGACCACACAGGGCAGCTGGAGAAGAGACAGAAGGCTCCAAAAAGACTTGTTTTCAACTTCCTGCCCTTGGCGGGATTTCACCTGGCTGCCCCTTTGCTGCAGGGCAAGGGAGATGCCACCAGGCAAGCAAGACCCTGCAGGGCTGGGACGCAGAGCCAGGCCTCTCTGCCAAGACACGGGGCCAGGATGGGCTGAACTCACAACGCACAGTGCATTGCGCATCATCCCAGTCTCCCGTGCATCACCCCAGAGCCTCCTCTCTTGCTTACACCTCCACCATCCCCCAGGAGGAGCCGGTGTCCTCTCTGCCAGCTGCCGTGGGGTCATGCAAGCTCAGGTGGCTTCAGGGACTCTGTTCAGATCCTGGAGAAACCACTGTGTCTTCTCCCAGGCCCAAGGGCAAATATCGCAAACTCACAGAGACAGCACAGGGGATCGTGACTCAGACAACTGAAAGGGGCCCGAGCAGCCTCTCTTCACATGACATCACATTCTCTTCCCTACTGCATTTTGGTGCAGAGGCCTCGCAAACCTTCCTCTGCTCCCAAAGCCTGGGGGACCCTACGTTGCCCACATCAGATCCTCCCTCAGAGCATGCAGTCGGGAAGCCAGAGCGAGCAAGAACGGCACCTTCCTGCCTCCAGGAAACACAGCCCTTTCAAACCCTCTCACCCCATACTCGGCAAGAGGGAGACCTCCATGGGGCATGGGAAGCAAGCACCTCCTAGGACCTGCAGCAGCACAGGAGAGGCAAACAAGTTGTTGCTCAGAAAGCAGAAACTCCACACAAACCACGACCCTTCCAGGACACAAACACCCCATCCAGGCACTTCAGAAGACGGTGTTTCCGTAATGCAGCTCAACGCTCAGCTGTAGGCTGGCAACATCTCTGCCCGCCCAGCCACATAATCGTGCTGCTTCCCTTGAGGAAGGTGAATTGGTTCAGCTGGCTGATCCACAGAAACCGATTTGCTTCCTTCACCCTCAGGCTCAGTCTTCCAGTGGATCAACCAGACAAACCAACTCACACTGCAGCAACACCAACAGATGCAGGACAAGGTGGCAAGGGGACACTCAGAGTCTCCCCCTAGACCAGCTTGCTGCAACACAGAAATACTCCTTCAACAAGGAGCTTGGTGGAGATCAAATATAACAGTTAGTGAAAAGCTACCAACTTCTTTCATTAGCCTTTTGCCAGAGACCAGCAGGTTTCCCTCTGCTTGATTTTCCATGTATCCTGCTCCTAAAACAATACAGCAAGGGATTTGTGAGAGTATTTGTAAACGTCAAGGCAGGGACAAGGTGATGGTGTAAGCAACTACTACTGTGCTACACCATCCTGCGCTTGGAGGCACTGCGCTCTTTTTGTGCTGTGTAGGTGCATTTTCCCCCCGTGATTTATTAATGGCTTGCTTCAGTGAGAGAGTTTGCAGAGGGCTGAAGCACTGAGGTGTGAATGAAGAGCAGCATGAATGATGTGAGTCAGAGACCTTCCCTCAGAATCGACTTTATTATGCAATTTTATTTTTTTTTTTACAAGGACAACCGAAAAAGTGTTTTCAAGCGGCACAGAAGGTATCTCGCAGGAGGGCAGGGATCAGCTTGCCGTTGCTTTCACAGTTGAGAAGGGCTGTCCCGGCTGGAGAGGGAAAGGTTGGCAGGCTGACCTTCTCTTGAGCCTTTCCGGAATGAGGTGAAATTCTACAAAGACACCATCCATTCCATAAATGTCCCATCCTTTAATGGAGAAGTCTGGCCTCACCTCCCTTTGCCTCCGGCCTTGATCAGGCTGTG
This sequence comes from Chionis minor, assembly GCA_013398295.1. Taxonomy (NCBI): domain Eukaryota; kingdom Metazoa; phylum Chordata; class Aves; order Charadriiformes; family Chionidae; genus Chionis; species Chionis minor. The sequence continues at coordinate 1,447,640 of VZSF01001054.1, forward strand.
GTATCAACTCTCCCCTCCTCAGCACTTGACTCTGAGCCTCTTTCCAACTTCCTCAGCACACCTTGGAGCCAGCAGTTTGGCTGCAGATCTCACTGTCAGGGTTTTCCATCCCTGCAGACACCAGTCACTTGACCCCTTCCCTGCTTTGCCATGTTGAACTGTCCGCTATGGTGGGAAATAAAAACAGACACACAGGCAGGCAGGTATCATGAGCAACGTCCCGACTGAAAGCGTGCTGCGATGGAAGTGTGTACCTCCCCCCACATCCAGTTTCCCTCAGGGACCTAGAAATGGCAGAAAAGCAGCAACTAAGTCACTGCTCCCTCCCCTCTTTTACACTGAAAGTGCAAAGAGCTCCCACGTGCCTGGGGACCAAGGCAGGAAAACCAAAGGCCTTCAGGAAACAAGAGCCTTGCCACCTCTCATCCAGCCTGGATCCTCAGCTGATACAAAGAGGAGACATCTGAGCAGGTACTGTCCCCAAACCGCAGGGCAGAGGGGACCTCCCAAGGCCCGGCAGCCTCAGTACTGACCCCTTGTGCCTCTCCAAGTCTCCCCACACCAGCTAGAGAACCGGTGCTCAGGAAAGATCAGAGTTTTAGGCAGCAGGAGCAGGGCTGGGTTCACCACATCCCTGCTGGGTTTCCTGAAGTGCTGCTGGCCCCTGGTGGCAGGCAGGCCTGGCCACACCACTACCCCACAGCTCTGCCGCCTGGCAGAATGACACCATCTGCAGAACGGCATGCGGCTGGGACTGCGGAGGGACAGCCAGGGTTGCACGCTGCCAGAGAGCGCGTGATGGTGAACATGCTGACCACCACATCCCCCTACCGCATGTCAGGGTCACCACGAAGGGGACTGCACGGCGGGGGGACACTGCCACCAAAGGGATACCTCCCACAACCAGCAAGTGCTGGTGAGCCAGCACCTGAGCTCTGGGAGGGCGAAAAGGCAGCAGTGGAGGAAGGCAGGGACCCTGCTCATTAACAGATTAAAACTGCCCTTTAAAAACACCGCCTGAAACCTCTGCTCCCTCCCACCTAGCACAGCACAGAGAAGGAAAGAAGGCATACCTGTCATCCCTGCGGTCCTCCTCCTGCCCAGCGTGACTGCTGTCTCCACCTTCATAGCTGACTCCAGTGACAGCCCAAGCAAATCCCGAGATCCCAGCCAGATCTCTACATCTCCCCGTTCACAACTGCCGGCCTCCTTGCGCTCCCATCACATCGCTGCACGCAGCCTCTGCGCAGGCTGCCCAGAAGAGCGAGGAGGGAGGGTTGAGTCCCGCTCTTTACAGACCACACGCCATCCTCCACCCTGCACCCTCACCAGTCTTTAGCCACTGGCCCCGAGCAGCCCCATCTGCCAGGCACTCCTTCAGACTCCAGGACACAGCGAGCTCCCAGCGGGACCGAGTGATGCAGCTGCCCATCCGCTGGGAATGCAGAGCCCCAGTGCCACCAGCCACACAAGGCAGTGTGGCCCCCAGGATGGACAGCTTGTGCGATGCCAGTCATGGGCCATGAGGAGCATGGTTGGTGGGAGATGTCAGTGCAGACCGGCAGCCCCTGCAGAGGGGCCAGTCAGCCCAAAGAGCCTCAGGGAGGCCTGCCCTGCACAGCAAGCATCACGCAAATTAGGAAATGCTGCAGCGTACAGGGAGTCCCAGAGAGGTCAGCCCTTCAGCACCTCCTCTTGACTCCCACCTTGCACAGGGGAGAGAGAAGCATAAGTCAGGCCGGACCTCAGACCTCATCCAGGGATAACACTCAATGGCATCTGCTGCCCACAGAGAATAACGCCCCAAAAAAGCACAGGCACCCCTTTCTTGAGAGGTGGCTGCCAAACATCCCCCTTCTCCAACACCACCACCTCCTCTCCGTCTCGACTGGGGAACACTTACTTGCCATGCTGCCTCACTCGGCTACGGGGGGCTCCTGCCTACCTGCAGGGAAGAAAACAGGAGAGTCACTGACAGCTTAAATGTCACCCCCTGAAGTCCAAGACATCCATTGTGCAGGGTCAGATTCATGCAGAAAGCTGGGTGCTCTCTGGTGGGCCCAGAGAGTTCCCCACCAAGCAGTGCCTCTTCAGAGAGCCAAGGACTCCCACTGCCTCCCCACTCGTCGCACGGCTGGAGGGACCAGAGGGGCGCTGGGCACCCTCGGCTCTCTGAGAGCCTGGGGCAAGTCTCCGCTGTGCTTGTGCTGCACCAGCCCAGGGAGGGCCAGGGCTCTGCCCAAGAATCCCAGAGGGCTGCAGACAAGCGAAGCAGGAAAAGAGGAACCAGATGAAAGAGAGTCGCCGTATCTCATCAGCAGACGAGATGACCTGCCTGTCAGAAGCTGCTAGGAGCAGCCTCGTGCTTTTCCATTTCCAGAAGACATTGATGGATACAGGTAAAGCAGTCATCCTATTTTAAGACAAGTTTCACAGCCATGCCAGTTCTCACTTCTACAACTCCTACCCACGATCTGCAATAAACAGGGCCATACTGTTCTCCAGTGCCCTTAAGCCAACTACACAGCAGGAAAGAAAAGGATATGAATCTCCTAAAGCCTAGTGGGCCAAGCTAAGGGCAGCAGCAAGAGTGACAGAGCTCCCTGCACACCCAGGACAACAGCTCTGCAGCTGGAAAAGCACCTTTTGTGCTTCACAAGCAAAATTAAACTAAGTGAAAGCCCACAAGAGTGAAACAAAGTCCTGTAGAAGCAGAGTATATCCCTCTCTTCTTCCAGGAGGAGTTTCATTCGCTTGTCTTTCACCTTTGTCTTCTCTCTGTGCTCGACACCCCACCGATTAGACTATCCTGGGCAAACTCATCTCCTCTCGCCTTGTGTGACAACTTGCTGTGGCAAAGCCACAACTCTGTCAGGAGACAGGCTAACCAGCTCCTACAGGGATTTGTTGTGGATGAAGGGGCAAATGCAGTTAGAAACAGAAGGAACTAAACTGCGTGCTGATCTTTGGTCCAGGACTTCAGATATTCAAAGTTAGCCCAAAAGCACTTGAATCCACACAGCTGGACCGAGGTCAGGGACAGCACAGGGCCATGCACAGGGTCAGCAGGGCTAGGAACGCGTTTCTTATTCCACGTGAATGGCAGGAATCTAAACACACGTAAGGGCTGATGCACACCATCACAGCAGGCACTACCACACCTCACCAACAGCCACCTCTCTGTAAATCCAGCACCTCTCCCTGCCAACATGAGGTTTTCCTGTGGTTTCTGAGGTTCCTGCACCAAAAGTGGCAAGAGGCCAAGCAAGCCTGGAGCTGTCTCCAGAGGGAGAAAGCAGCTTCTTTCCGGCAGTTTGCAAAACTCAGGTTGCAAACCTCAGTCTGGAGTTTAAGCAGGAGCGAGGGAAAGCAGCAGAGCACCAGAATTACACAGGAGAGGGTCTGCCACCTTCTGCGCCCCACAGCCCACACCAGGAGGCCTTTTCTCGAGAAACTGTGCACCCAACTCCGCTTCTTTGTGCCGTTCTGGGGGATGCGAGAGCAGCTCAGAGGCCTCTGGATCCATGCATTCACCCCCAGGCTGCGTCAGCTCTGGGCAGGGACTACCTGACCTGCTTTTGTTGTCATCCGTTTTTACAGAGACACCCAAACCCACTGGATAAAAGAATGCACGGCATGGAAAACTTGCCACAGTTTCCACAAAAAACCTCTGTATTGCTGGTGGTTACAGGCATTCTCCTCCTTCAATAGGCAGGAGAACAAACATGCAGAAATAAAGATATTCAAGACCAGATTTGTCAGGACCCCCAGCTCCATAACCCACGTCATACACTGGGCAACACGTTTAATGCATCAGGAAGGTTTTATCTTAAACTTTTTTCCAAGCACCTGTGCCAACGCACCCAGTGTCAGAGCTTTAAGAGATGCTTTATTCCAGTGCCACAATAAGCCAGGTCTACACAAGCCTACAAGCCGGAGCGATGCCCGCAAGAAGGGCAGGCATCCCAGACGCTTATTTTTATTTCCACGCGCAAATTCCTAACCACGTCCCCCGACTCCCACGAGCAGGAAAAGCTGAACCACTGCACGTGCTGACGCCAAGGCGAGCAGCATCCCTCCTGCCTCCGCGCAGCCACACAAGCCGAGAGAAGCCTGAAGCTGGAGGCTGACCTAGCTGACACCCACCCAGTCCCGGCGCCCCCCTCCCAGGCGTACGCGTTCTCCTCCTCTATAAATACCTCATCGATAGGAGGTTGCTAAGGCAACGGTGAGGAGGCGCGAGGGATGCGGGCCGTGAGAGTGAGGATGCTGCAGTCGCACATTTGTGTCTCCCCCGGGCTCCCCCCGTCTCCACCCCCGCTCCCGTCACCGATGCCAAAGGAGGAAATCGTGCTGGTAAAATATGGTGTGTGTGTGCGCGCGTGGTGCCGGCCGCCCACGGACCTCGAGCGGGTGTGGGGGGCACAGCGCAAGGCGGCACCTCCTCGCCAGGCTGGGGGGCACAGGTACGGGTCGGGCGGATCCACAGACGCCAGTGACGTGCCACGGCATGCAGGGAAAGCCGCCGGATCTCCTGGCATCACGTAGCCGCGGCTGCCAGGCGCTCAGCAGGATCCTAGCAATATTTGGGTTTTTCTGTGCCAAGATTCACAGCGAGGGGAAGAGGCTGCACCGGCTTGACTTGCCAGGGGTGGTGGGGTCTCCGTGGGGTACCAGGATGCCTCACCCTCCCAAAACAGCCTTCAGATCCCATCTGACCCCACGTGGCCCCTATCCAGCCTCCGCCCCAGCCCCTCTGTCCCAGCACTAGCCCTGCCTTCCCCAAACCCAACTCCAAATTATTTCCATTGTCCTCAGCTCCTAGTGTAACCCTGCACCAGGGTCCCCCTCTGGGGTCCCCCCAGGACCCCAGGGTCCCCAATTCACATTTGGGAACTTGCCCAGGTGAGCAGGGTTTTCAAGCCCCTGACGAACCCCACCACCACCACATCCCCTGCCCCACTGCCACATCCTCCTGCCCCCCGCCAC
>VZSF01001054.1:1453149-1480840 GCA_013398295.1 Chionis minor
CTGCTGGGAGTCGTAGTCCCCCGCCCATGGCGGCACGGCCGGGGCGCGGGCAGTGGCACCGGCGCCGGCACCGGCACCCCCGAGGGCGGGCGGCCCCGGGCGGGGGGGTCTGAGCCCGCTGCCTGCCCACCTGCTGCCGGCGGGGCTGGCGCCTGTCTCCGCCGCCTCGGTGCCGCCGGGCCTGCCCTCGCCTGCTGCGCCACGCCCTCACGCCGGCCTGCCAGGGCTGCCGGGACCTGCCGCCGTGTCCCCCGCAGCCACTGCCACCTCCTCCTCCTCCTCCTCCTCCTCTTCATCCTCCTCCTCGCTGCCCGAGTCCTCGTAGAGGCAGAGCGTGGCCTGCACTGGGAACATCTCCAGCAGCCTCTCCCCGATGCCGTACAGATAGTCAAAGGACTTGGACTTGGGCCAGAGCAGCCTGCGAGGGGGAGAGCCGGGGTCAGACACCCCCAGTCCCCCCGGCCTGCCCACCGTCCTCCGGCCCGGCCGGGGCGCCCAGCAGCGGGGGACGTACCTGACCGGGTGGTGGAAGAACACCAGCGTTTTGTCGGGGCCGCCATCCCCCACCACCTCCTGCGTCCAGGCCTGAGGAGACACAGTCGGGGTGGGACCTGCCTTGGGGCTCCCGCTGTCCCTTCCTCCTGGCATAGCGGCAGTGGGGCACACAGGGACCCCGGCTGGTGGCAAGGACAGGGACGTTTCTCTCCCGTGGTGCGCCACAGACCTGGCAGACCCCTGAAGCTGGCGTCTCCCCCCTCCTCCAACCCTGGGTTTAGGTCCTCATGCCCCCCTGCAGTGGTAGCTGGCATGTACCCTCCCTCCCCGACGGGCTCTTTGCCAGGGTAATCTCCCCCCCGTGCTCAAAAGCTCATGCCCAGGCGTCCCGCTAACCCCCTGAGGAATGCCCGCCGGGCCAGGGAACAGGCGGCCCATTCAGGCCCCCGCGGCGCGGCTGTGCCGGCGGTGGCTGCCGGAGGGGGGGCACTGCCTGGCCCTGCTCCAGCTGGGCTGCGTGGGGCAGAGGGGTGACGGGCCAGGGTAGGCGGGCACAGCGCTGCCGCCAACGCTGCCGGGGCCCAGGGAGTCTGGGGCCGGAGGCTGGTTTTCTGCCAAACAGGGACTCCAGCCCTGCCAGCGGGGATACTGGGGGTGGCCCAGCAGGGAGCGTGAAACTCACAGTGTCCGTCTGCTCCCTCCGCCGCCCGGCTCCCTCCTCTGCTCGCGGCAGCCATGGTCTCCAGAGAGGCAGGGGTCTAGGTGCAGAGAGCAGGTTCAGTGTGGCGGCCGCCCACCCGGGCCCACTCCTCCCTTGCCTTGCTCTCCCCTCCGCAGCCACGCAGCCCCCCCAGTCTCACCCGCCCGGCTCAGCCCCTGCCTGGGTGCATGGCTCGGGTGCCGGCGACTTGCAGGTGCACTTGTGCCACCTTGGCCTCAGCGCTCCTCGCCCTGCTCCAGCCCCCCCAGCCCGCCTGGGAGCCCTCAGCATTGCTCCCCGGGCTCTGCACCCTCTCTCCCACCTGCGGCTGCCGGGATCACAGGGGTCCCCATCAGAGCAGGGAGCCGCACAGCTTTCACCCAAATCCAACGGGAGCCTTTCCCATCCAGCATCCCATGCGCCCCTTGCCCTCCCCACCCTCCCCAGTCCCCTCAGGCTGCGCAGCACCCAGGTACCTTCCCCCCTGCTCCTGCCCTGGGGCTGGGCAAGCACTGGCCATGGGCACTGGGAGCCTGTGTGGAGGCAGGCAACAGGCAGCAGCTTCCATGGTGGCAGACAATGGTGTCCCCTCTGATGCTGCAGACCCTTGGTGAGGACACCTTTATAGCCCTGCCCCGGCCAGTGACTCACAAATTCTTCGGGGCAGGGGCAAGAGCAGGGGAGCAATGGACTAGGGGTGGGGGGGCAGAGGTCCCCAGGGTGTGAAATTTGTCCCAGTTGTGTAAACAGAGGGGCAGGGGGAGGCTGGGGGCGTAGGGGCTGCGATCCCTGGTGGAAAAACAAAACACAGAAGGGAAAAGTTAGACACCATTTGTGAGAAAATCCCCAGGGGGGAACAGGGGAGGGCAGAGACAATTAACAAGGATGATTAAATGCTCTTTGTAGCCTTTTGCATAAGGGAGGGGGGACATGGGGAATGGATGGGGAGTGCTGGGGCAGCATGATAGGCATGGGGTGAGGACAGTGCAATGGCCATGTGATGGGACAGCCTGGTGGGCATGCCCTGGGGACAGTGTGGTGGGCTTGTGATGGGGACAGCACAATGGGCACAAGGAAGACCACGTGCTGGGCATGCCCAGTGGACAGTGTGGCGAGCTGCAGCAGTGGCAAGCACAGAACAACCAGGAGGCAGGTGATGGGATGCTCAAGAGAGGACAGGGAGGTAAGACAGATGGCAGGGGTGGACCCCAGGCGTAGGCAGGGCACTGGTCCTGCTAAGGCATCCGTGGCCCCTCCTCGGATCACCCTGGGGAGCTGCCAGGCCCTGTTCCTGCACCGTCAGTGCAGTGGGCAGAGCACATGTTTCCCATGCTCCCTGCCCTCTCCTTTGTCTTTTTGAGATGTGGACCATGCCAGGATGTACAGAAAAGTTTCTTGATATGAGGGGGCAAGGCTCAACCCTGCCCCAGGCACTGCCACACATCCTGTCCCTGCCCGCTGCTCCTGCCCGAGTGCTCAAGGGAAGGTGCTGCTGGCAGACAGGTCACCCCCTCCTTCCGGGAGGGTTTCAATATGGGACAAGGAAAGAAAATAGCAAATGGTCCCTGCTGTAGCTCTGCTGTCAGCATCCCAACACCCCTGTCTAAATGCCGGCTGGACCCTGCTCAGCTCTGAGCACAATTTGTCACCAGGGGCCCTCCTGCCCCTCTCCATCTGTGGCAGCCGGCGAACGGGAGGGGGCACAGGGCCAGCACAGCCCTCATTACCGTCTCCATTTGCTCCTCATTTGGGCCAGGAGTCTTACAACAACAAACCCCACGGAAAACAAGCAGGGCCAGGAGGAGCGTCCGACAGCCCAAACTCACCCTCTGGGCATGGGGAGTTCAACCTGCTGGTGTTTCACTGCCCCTCTGACCCCAGCATGGGTGACACAGCCCAAAGTGGACACAGGGACAGTGGCACACAGTGACCCGCTGGCCACCAAGGCTGGCCAGAAAGGTGGCAGCAAGCCACAGACCTGAGCCACTTAGGCAAACCTAAAATTAATAGACAACAAGCAAAATGAGGCATCCCAGCTCCCCAATCTTTCCCGACGCCGAAAGGGTTTAATTCTGATCTGCAATAAGCCTCTGATCCAGGCTGAGATTTGCAGGTGGATTTTGCAAAGCTGTTGCTAAACAATTCACAGCCCCTGGCCGGGGCCCCGGCTGCTCGCCCTGCCCTGAGCAGCCACCTCCGGTCCTGGGCAGCCCCTGGCTGTGGCCACCCTTGGTCCTCCACCGCGTCTCCAGTCATCTCCGTAAGTACTACAGGGCTCCGGCACAACCCTCTCGTGCCTTTTTGCCAGCACCCCATGTGTTTCTTTTGCAGCAACACCTCTGGGATGGAGCAGGTGGTCTTGGTTAGTGCACAGGAAAGGAGACAGAAAGTTGGGAAATTTTGGTACCAAGCATTTGAGGTGCCGGTGGGGGGACGGGGAGAGGAGTGGAGGTGCTGGGTGGTGGCGGCACTCTGAGCCAGGAGCATTCCCAAGGCAGGAGGCCATTGGCCACGGTGTGGCATGGGCTCAGTCCGGTTTCGCAAGACGCCACGGGAGGGGGAATTTTGAAACAAGGTAGAGGGAAAACAAACCACCCCACTCCACTGCCTCTGCCAAACCCCCCCGCCCGCACCCAGGGCTGCAGGCAGGAGATAGCACCAGCAGAAAAATCCCCACTGACGGCAGCGGGCACAAGCTGCACCCCAGTGTGCTCACCCCAATGAGGGATGGGTCACCCCGCTTGGCTGGGGTGTTCCCGGAAAGCATCCCTGAGGCGCTGCCAATGTACTTCACCCTGATGGAATTCTGCCCTTTGTGGACCTTCCGGCTCTCCTGGGGATGCAGGCGTCCCGGTCACGTGCATTCCTCTCCATCGTTGTCATCAGCAGCATGGAAAGGTTGATAATCATGGTTGAATCTCAGGTGGGCACATCCCATTTTCCCGCTGGAGCCACAGCAGCTCAGGGTGGGTGGTGTGTGGCTGCAGATGCCCTGGGTGAGCCCCACGCAGATGGGGAGGAGGCGCAATCCCCCTTCCTCGGCTTTCAGGGCCACCACCTGAGATCACCTCTGCCAGATCCCAAATAACAGGGCGCAGCTGTAGCTTTTTGGCTTCCTTGGCTCAGGACATCACAGAAGACAAGGGACCCCCAGGAAGGCAGCGGGCACTTTCCCCGCCAGCGGCCAACTCTCCATCCCTGCCCGTGGCCCCGGCGCAAGGGAGGGCTTTGGCGTCCTTCCCGGGCAGTGCTGCTCTGCCTCTGAAGTCGGGCTGGGGAGATAGCGGAGGTGAAAGGGCGCCTGGCGCTCCTCCACGGGCTTGGGTCAATCGTTAATCGGGGCGGGATCGCTTTCCACTCTTTGCAGGTAACCTCTCCTCCCCCCAGGCTCCCACCCACGTGCCGGTGCCCACACAAAACCAGCACCCCTGGGAGCGGGGTGGAGCTGTGGTGCAGCAAGCGGAGCTGCTGGCAGGGCCATGGGAAGGTAAGCGAGCGGGAGTAGGACGCTGGCAAGCCGGGTGAGAAGTTACGAGCCCTAGGGAGGTGACAGCCAGCCCCCACCATGGTCTCCATGGGGCTCCAGCTGCTGGGCTATGCCGTGGCCTTCCTGGGCTACATCGGCACGCTGACAGCCACGCTGCTGCCCAGCTGGAAGACCAGCTCCTACATTGGCTCCAGCATTGTGACGGCCGTGAGCTTCACCAAGGGGCTGTGGATGGAGTGTGCCACGTACAGCACGGGCATCACCCAGTGCGACATCTACAGCTCCCTGCTCAACCTGCCTGCCGACGTCCAGGCGGCCCAAGCCCTGATGGTGAGCTCCTGCGCTGTCTCCTCCCTCGCCTGCCTCCTCACCGTCATGGGCATGAGGTGCACCGTCTTCAGCCAGGGCTCGCCGGGCAAGGACCGGGTGGCGGTAGCGGGCGGTGTAGTCTTCATCCTTGGGGGGCTGCTCTGCTTCATCCCGCTGGTGTGGAACATCCATGTGGTGCTGCGGGATTTCCACAACCCCATCCTCCCTGACAGCATAAAGTTCGAGCTCGGAGAGGCGCTTTACCTGGGCATCGTCTCCTCCCTCCTCTCCCTCATCGGCGGCTTCATCCTCTGCACCTCCTGCCCTGCTCGGGACCAACCAACCACCTACACAAGCACCTACCAGCCCCGGCTGCTGGCGGGCAAGAGCCCCCGGCCCTCTGTCAGCCAGGCACAGAAGACCAAGAGCGAGCTGAACTCCTACAACCTGACAGGATATGTTTAGTAGCTGCGTGTGGAAACTGGGTTGGCGCCTCTTCTAGCTCCCCAAAGCATCCGGGCTGGCACCGAGGGAGTGCGGGAAGAAGAGAGGACACAGCGGCATCTCCCATGCTCAGTCCTCTCACTCACAGGCTTGGGGGGTCTGACCCTGCTCCCTCCCCAGGGATCCTGAGAGCCTTGCCACGGCTCGGAGATCCCAGCTCGTGGCTTACATCAGTGAAGGACCCCAAATCCGGCTTCTGTTCCCTCCCCTGTGCTGCCAGCCCGCCGGCAGCCCCTGGCACAGCAGGACCCCAGCCTGCAGCCCCAGCGAGCCTGTCTGGATGGCAATGGGTGGGCTTGTGCCCCCAGGGACCAGCCCACCGGCCACAGAGGCATTGCAGGGGGGGGTCAGGATGCGCACACGAGTCTGGACTTGCCGCGGGGGCGGTTGAGTGCTGGTTGCAAACTGATGTCGCAATAAATCTGTGTTTCTAGCCAGACTGTGGCTGAGCTTTCCTCCAGCAGCGAGGGGCCCTAGCAGCTCCCCTGGCAGGGTGGGCTGTGGTGGGGGCTGCACTCACCCACCTGGTGGGTCCATAGGGCAGAGGGCGCCCACAGCCCTTGCTCTGGCCTGTCACCCCCACCCCACGCCATGGGTCTGCCACCCAGGAGCCCAGGCGGGTGGGAGTGCTGTTGAGGGGGGTGTGTGTAGGGTGTGTGTGTGTGTCACTCCCCTACATGGTTTGTCCCTGGGCAGTGCGCTGGGAGGTTGCCATGTACCACCGCTGCGAGTGTGGCAGCAGGGGCACGCGTGGCTCCCCGGGGGCTAATGGCAGGCAATACTCCCCCCCTACTCCTCCCCCCCCACCCCTGCTCACACCTATGGGTGCAGGTGTCACTGGGACCAGGGTGCCCACAGGGGTATTCGCTGCCCCTGAGTGCATGTGGCCCTTCAAGGTCCGCAGGGGGTGGGGAGAGCCCCAGTGTCACTGCATCTCCATCCCACTGTGCTGTGAGCACCAGCACTGGGGAGGCAGCACGGTCCCAAGCACGCGAGGCAGCCGCTGGCCATGGCAGAGGCTGAGCACCCCAACGCCGCTGCAGAGGGGCCTTGTAGGCGGGTCCTGATCCCCGGGGGTCATTGCAGGGGCTGTTTTGAGAGGAAAACCACCACCAGTGGGACATCAGTGAGCTCCAAGGGGTGGGCACGCAGGGATCAAGACAGGTCCACGCAGCCCTTCGGCGACGGCAGTACATGCTGCGTGGTTGCAGCCCTGCGCAGCAGCAGCCGCAGCAGCAGGACAGATGGCACGGGCTGCCGGTGGCACAGGGGACAGCAGGAGGAGAGGAGGTGCAGGCATCCCAGCCCCGCAGCCCACTGAGGAACAAATACCTTTTAACCACCTCTGACGTCTCGTCTTAACGTCCCCTCTGACGTCCCACCGCCAGAAGTGAGATAAACCCTGCACTGCCATGTGGGCTGCCCGGGGACCCCCTCGGCCTGGCTCCCCGTTCCCCAGGAAGCAGGAGGCTTCGGTCTATCTGCTGGCCCCTCGTAAAGCAATTTAGATTAGGTCCCAGAAAGGAGGGGACCGTGTTCCCCGCTCAGACGTCACCACCGTTACCCTTGCACCAGTGAAATCATATTTTCCATGGGGTTAACACACTCCTGATAATGGTGAGTCACAATTTCTCCCCTCCTCACCGAGCAAAGGGCCACCCAGGGACCCATCCCCAGGTTGATGCTTGCTGGAGGGGACCAGGGTGGATTTCAAGGCAAAGGCCAGTCACCCCCTTCCCATGTCCAAGGGACAAAGCGCCGCCACAGCCCTGGGCCAGCTGAGCTACTTGGTTCCCTGGGGAAGAGAGTCCTGGGTGCAGAGGATGGGAAGCGTGCAGGGGGTGTAACCTGCCGGCTGCAGGCCCCCAGGAGATGCCGCAAGTTCATTTAAGTCCTTCAGCCATAAATGTTTTGTTTCTGGGCAGCTAACGCAGAGAGGAGGCGAGAAAACGGTACGAGAGGTCGCGCCTCCAAAGAGAAGGAATTCCTGGGTGCCGCGTCCTCGTCCCTCGCCTCCCACCCTTGGCTGCAGGGCCAGACAGCGCTGCCTGTGTCTGTGGGCGGGGGCTCTGCTAATTAAACAAAGGGGCATTTGAAATGCTGGATTCAGAGTTTGATTGCTGCCGGGTTTATTAACACTTTAATTCAAGCAGCGGAAGGGAAGATTTGTGGTTTTAGAGGAGTCAGCTTTTGCGCAGCTTCCCCCGAAGGAGAGAGGCAGCCGGCACAGGCAGGGCGAGGAGCTCGGCTACAGAAACACCCACCGTTTGGACAGACAAGCGTAGGGCAGGGGCACTGCGAGGGTCCCCAACAGCCCCCCTGGTTTCTTAATCACCTGTGCAAAGCCAGATCCCCGTTCCGTGGGTGCAGCACACCGTATTCAGCTGTGACACGGCGGGAGAGGAGCTGGTGAGCATCACACTGAAAAGGGGGACAAGCCTTTCCCCAGCCCCCTGCGCCTCCGGCTGTGCCAAGGGGGAGCCTCTGCATTAAGCGTGAGTGGACGCAGGGAAGGGAAGGTTTCTCCCCTCCAGCTTTCCTGGCCTTGAACGCACTCAAACATGTGAAACTTGGCTACAGGGCAAGGCAGGCTGAAAAGGATTTTCCACTTCTTTACCAGCAGGAGCGGAGGACAGGGAAGGGAAGGACACCGAGTGCACAAATACGGTGGCGGTGGTTATCTCTGCCTCGCGCAATAGCCACGTTCCCAGTTATCAATAAGCCAGGTCCTCGGGGGCAGGCTGGAAGCGGCCCAGCCCAGGGCCAGAGAGGACGGGAGCCCCGATGGCTCCAGCAGCCAGCTCTGCCCACGGCGAGGATGAGCGAAAGGCATAGAGCCCAGCCAGCCGGCACGGTGCAGAGCGAGTCCCTCGGGTCACCTCTTGCCCCTCACCAGCTCAGAGGGAAAAGCTGAAAGTGCTCCAGGTTTTCACACAGAAAGCCACGGAGGAGCACAGCCCCAGCTCAGGACAGGAGTAGGATGCGATGGGGAAAGCAGAGGAGGGGCAGGAAATGGCTCCCTCCTCGGAGCTCCTGAGCAGGAGCCCTCACCTTGCAGGACATGGTGGAGCAGGGGGCCTCGCAGCTCCTCGCCGGAGAGCCAGGCTGCAATGACTAATCCCCTGTCATAAGGAAACGAGTCCTTCCCCGCTCTTCTTCTTGCTCTGGATGGCACCTCAGATGAAGAAAGAGGGCAATAAAATACTAACATGGCCTTATCTTCAAAAGCAATAAATGTGTTAGAAGCACTCAGTGCACCCGAACCAGCCGCCGCACCTGGGCCAGGGGCTGCAACCTCACGGAATAGTCCTGAGCAACATGCAAAAAGCCCCAACTTCTTCTTCCGAAGAGGGAACGACACATGCTCATCTCCAGGTCCTTTGCAGCCAGCCCTTGCCCACCCGGCACCCCCACCCACAGCACCCCTGGCCGTGCCCTGGCCAAAGCTCCCTCCTGGCCTGGCCACAAGCGGAGTCTCTTCCCTTGCAGAGCACTGGGTAGGGATGCCCAGGGTTTGGGGAGGCAAAAGGGCACAGATTTGTCCTGAACCCAGCCAGATTCCAACACCTCCAGCCTCCCTGGAGCCCTCCAGGCAGGCAGCACTTAGCGCCTTCTGGCATCCGCCTCGGGTTCCTGCCTAGCACAGCTGATCCGAAACACCGGCAAATAATCCATGGAAGCTCTCTAAGGACTATCAGGCCAGGTGCAGGGAGAGCCTGTCTCTGCCCGCAGCCCCCGGGAAGTGCTCAGATAGGAGAGGCAGGAGGGGAAAAGAAACTCAGGCCAAGTTCCTGATGGGCTGAGGCTCTTGGAAAGGGCCTCCACATTCCTCCACCCAGCCGCGGCACACTCCCAGCTGCCTCCCACGCCGTGCCGGAGCCTCCCAGCCCCTCAGCAAGCCAGGACTGGTGTGGAAGAGGACAAACTCTTCCTAACCATGGAGTTACAGCCACCTTTTCAGGAGCAGCAGAGGATGCACTATGGAGAGGGGCTGCTCCCAGGCACTTCAAATCCTGACTCCCAGGCTGGGCTAAGCAACAGCTCAAGTCATGGACTGTGCTGGAGGGAATGGGAGATACACTCCCCACCCCAGCCATGCCCCAAGCCCCACCTGATGTCCCTGCTGGTGGCTACGCTGTAGCCCAGGAAACAGCCTCATGGTTTCACCTCAGGGCATCTATGATGCTTGGCTGGCAATTGCACTCACATTTGACCGCCAAAGGCTTCCTGCCCTCCTAAAGCCTTAGGGATGGCCCCGTCTGGAGTCCCACAGCCAGGACACTGCCATGTGAGTGCCTGGCTCTTTTGGTTTTAAGGGGACACATTGCAATGGAGGTCAGGGGTAGTGAGAAATCAGGTCCTCTTTGGTAAACACCTTCAGTCAGAGGAAAAGCCTATCCACAAACTCATAGCTTTCCATAGCTGCCTGGAAGAGGGCTGATTAAACGTGCTTTAAAGGATTTTTTGGTCTTTAAAGGAAGACATGAGGGAAACAGGGCAGAATGAACTCCATGCACCACAGGGAACAGAGACCTTTGGGTGCACCAGAGGAGATTGCTAGAAAGAACCTTCCTGGCTGGGTTTGAACAACAGCTCAGAAGTCTATCAGGAAAGTTGTAAAAAGTGTTTATCTTGGAAACCCATGATAACTGTGAAGAGGACATGGAGATTTGATCTTCCAGGCATTACATTAACATCACAATCAGATTTCTCCGTAATTTGAGTCTAATCTATGCTAGAGGAGCTTTAGGTTAGCAATATCAGCAAACCTAGCATACATGCAATTTGTAGCAGTGAGAAAAGGCTTTATCAGTAGAACCTACACCGATTCAGTGAGCAAAATAAGCTTTATCAGCAACACACACTCTTATAGTAGTGTAAACCTAAGCTCTTCCAGGGATTTTTACAGAAATATTGGTGAAAAAAGACTCCATCTCTAGCCAAAATCTGCCCTGGAGAATTGAAGAGAAGTTGTCCTGCACCCTCAGCAGCTCGTCTGCCCATTGATGGTTAAACAGCACCGCACTGCATGGAAGAGATGAAGACCAGAGGATCCCAAACACCTTTACATGGACAAACTGAGCTGCAACCACATTAGGCAGCCCACAGAGTCATCCCAAGGAATCCAGCCTGCCAGCCTGTCATCTCCAGGCTCGGGGTACATTGAGGGCACCAGCATTGCAGCAGCTGCTAATCTAGGTTCATACCTAGAAGATGTTCAGACCCCAGGCACAGCCAAGCCTCTCCAAGCTCTCTGCTGTGTGCCGGGAGTCTGGAAGCAACAGGAAGTCATCCTATAAGCAGAGAAACCAGGGAGGCTTCACCAGCTTTGGTGTTGCCTCTTATCTCTGCTCAGGATTTCAGAGGAAGGTTGTGCTTTGATGAAGCTATTCCCACACTGGAGAACTAATCTTTCCTCAAGGCAGGTGCCTGTTTTCACAGAACTTACGCACCATCTATTTCTAGGATGTCCAGCCTGCTAAAAAAAGGCTAAAACCAGGACAAGACCCACGTCACTAAGAGCATGATTGCCTTGAACTCGCTTTCCTAGAAAAGCTGTCTCTCTAGGTTTCTCAGGTCACTCGAGCAAAGTCCCACACCACGGGCTTATACCTGGCAAGTGGTCCCAAGATTGCTCCAACAGGTGCATTTTCATCACCTAAAATTTTAGCCCTTTCCTTCTTGGAGGGGTGGGAGCAATTCCAGCCTTCAGCATTTTCCAAGGCGTAGAGAAGCCCAGGGACTCTGCAGGCATTACAGAGCTAAGGGCAGACCACAGCCATCGCTGGCTCCACAACCGCGATGCCCCCGTGCCCTTTGAGCTACTCCAGTACAATTTTACAGGAATGAGGGTGCTGCCCTTTGCCTCTGGATTTTCCCCCTGCTGCGGCAGAGGCCAAGCACCGCATCTCGCCAAGCGTGGGTAGGCGAGAAGGCAATTAACCTCTGATCTTCCCCGCGACTGAATGCAATATCATTGGCCTCCTGCTCTTCCCAACCCACTTTTGTTTTAATGGGGTTTCCAGATTGCCAACTGGCAGGTCGTTTCACCCTGGCTCCAGCCGCCGGGGCTGTGCGAGGCTTCTCCCTCCATCTCCATGCAGACAGAGGAGGCAGCAGATGGAAGAAACAATTAGCTCCTTGTTTTCAAGGCGAGGCCAGCAGGCGCTTTAGGACCGGGGACGTTCCTCAGCAAGGGGAAGGACCTCTCTGCCGCAAGGCAAAGCCCCTGGAAGGGGAAGGCAGCTCCCAGCACAACGCCCTGCTCACAAACAAGGGTCTTGCTGTGAGTTTTGGCCTCCTTCCCCACACCAAAACATCCCGTCTCCCAGATGTGCCAGGGTGACTGGCATCCCACGTAAGCCACACGGGCTGATTTCTGGCTTGTAAATCTGCGGTTGAAAATAGGTAAGTTTTACCACACAGGTCACAGGCAGATGCAGCTAATCCACCCAACTTCAGTACTTTTGGCCGAGTAAAAGCCTCAAGGGGGAAAAAAAAAAAAAAAAAAAGGGAATAACCAGAGCAAAACCTGCTGTAAAGACAGCCCAGTCTTGTACAAAGAGACAATTTTATCCTCGGCTGCCCCTGAGCACAGCTACCCTTTCCCATGGGAGATCTTTGCAAAGCAGGCGGAGGCTGCCCATAAAATACAGAGCTACGGCTCCCAGCTCACCGGTGGGGTGAAGCGAGCCGCACTGCTCCCGGCAGCGTGAGCCGCAGGGAAACACGGCACTGCTCTTCCCTGGCTCCTCGCACCACCTGCCTGCTCCTCCGCACCTCTCGCCCAACGCGGGAAAGCGAGGGCAGGACAGGCTGGGTTTCCCCCTGCCGAGCCTTGCCAGGGCTGCTGGCTACAGCCCCAGGACTTCATGGGGCACAGCACGGTACTGTCAGCACCTCAGGGAGGACATGGAGAGCTCTGGGAGGAGAAAGCTTTGCTAAACAGCCTTATCTTTGGGATGTTTTTCTGACCTCCTCACCTGCAATAAGTATTTACCTTCACTACACAACTTAATCCCCCCAAACTACTATGGCATCAACTTTCTGGCACGGGCACTGTTGAGCGAGCTTTGAAAGACACAGGGGAGAAGTGCCAAATTTCAAACCCAGGTATTTGGATACCAGCTTATCTAAGGAAAATTAATAGCTGCGCTGTTTGCCAAGTTACATCCATTTAGGAAACGTTCCATCACAGAGCCACTTTGTGTGTTCTTTACACTGAGGAAAACAAAATCAACTTAAGAAATGTCAAAAGACCCACATATTGCTGTAACGAGCATATATTTTGCCTTGCTGGTAACACAATACACAGAGAGGTGAGAGCATGAAGCCTGCTAACTGTTCACAAGCTGTTAAACACTTCCACAGGCTCACGGATCTCTGCCAATTGATGCTTGCATCAAAGCTGCCCTTTGCTCACCACCTCCTCATTCAGCAAAGTCCGTTCCTATCCCTAACGCCTGAGCGTCTGTTTTCTGTACATTGTGCAAACACGTTTCTCCTTTCCTCGGGTGGCAGGAATTAACCAGGAGGAGCTCTGAGTTGTGCAGGCTCTGCCACGGCTCCCTGCTGGAGACGGGGTCTAGCCCGAGGGCTCTGCACATGACATGACAAACCATCGGGGATGTCTGTGAATAATCTTCTGAAAAAATAAGGTCAAGTAGTATTAAGGATAAAGCTCCGATCCCAGAGCTAGTTATAAAGGGATGGAATAAATGAGATGCAAAGAGGAGCGGCATCAGCTAAGATTACCATCTCAACACATATGTGCTGTGAAGAGCACTGAGATCAAGCCTGAAGGAGGTGTGGACATTTCCTGCTGTAGAAGCAGCTTTAGAAAAAAAAAAAATAAAGGTCTGTCTCTTCCCTTGCCCAGGGTAGATGCTTTCAAAGGATAATTGGCTTTTGGGATAAAACTTCCTAGCATGATCAGAAGCATGACGGCTCCCCAAGATCACTGTCTATTTTGCACCTCAGAAACCGTATTTCGTGCAATAATTTCATAAAAACTGGTGCAAGTGTCCCAAACATTGTGAAAGGAAGCTTCAACTCATTGGGATATCTTGGTGCAGATTCAATCTCCTCAACAGCTCTATTGAAAACGAAATGTGATGGGGGTGTAGTCCTGTGGCTTGAGGACCAGCTGGCGAGATGTCAAAAGTGAAAAACCAAACATGAATGAAGATAAGGAATGCTACCTTCAAACCATGAATGGAGGGAGATAAGGGAGCTACCTTCAAGCTCAAGTGTTACCACCCGCAGTACTGACCTGAAAACACAGTAAACAGCACAATCTGAAAATGTCAAGAGAGGTCACAGAAACAGCTCTGAGATGTGGAAACACGAGCTGAAAACAAAACAGGATTCAACCAGGCAGGAAATCAGGAACAGTAGACACAGAGACGGCACCTACAGGCTGCAGAAAAAACACAGTTGTGTGGACACGTCCTTTCTATCTCCACTAGCAACAGCAAAAGTAACTTATGCGGTAACGTGTGTAAGTCCAGCCACGGGGGAAAGGCTGTGGCAAAGTCCTTACCCTGCAGGATGGGGCACTCTGTCCACACAGCTGTGTTGCTCAACTCTTGACTTTCAGGCAACACATACTACAGGTGTTTGGTGATACCACCCAAAGCCACCAGTTTCTGTCACGTGGTCTCGTGCCTTTCCAGGATAAACGAAGTGTTTGAGTCAAAGGAGCAATGCTGTGCTGGCCACCCACACCCCCGCTGCTCCGTCCCCACCACCTGGGCAAGGGAACGCGCTTCAGGAGGGGCGGTGAATGCATGACTGTGAGGGGGTTCTCCTCAGCTCCTTTAAGGCAGTCATTTTGTACCTGTAGGAAACCATGTTTGATTCAGGAAGCTTCCGAGCTGGAAATAAGTACGGGCTTGAACAATATTGAACAATATGCCCTTGCCCTTAGTTTCTTCCCAGGAACCATGCCGGAGGCAGGACCGGGAGCTGCAGCATCCTTTGGTCTGAGCGCAATCGTTCCCCTGTGTCGTGTCTGGCTGCTCCCGAACCCCATGTCTTCCTCCAAACACCCCATCGTCCTCGACAGGTTAAAAGGGTGGTCACGCTGCTGGCTGAAGAAGAGCCTAAGAAAGTAAGCCTAAAAAGGAAGTTTAAAGGTGAAGCTGCCATGCAGGACAGCATCTGTTGAAAGAAGCTGGGCTCAGCCACGCTAGCCCGGAGCCTGGCAGCAGACCTGACTGCGAGCCCCAGCGTCACCGCGCCGCCGACTGTTCCCATAGCTACACGGGAAGATAAATTTAGTTCAAGTAACCTTGTGTTGCTACATTATTTAACAAACAAACAGACACACTCAAGAGGAAAAGACAAGCAGGGACCCAGTTTAGCTGCTGCGTGGGCTGATCAGATCTATGGGCTGGAGACTGCTTCCCGGAGGGAAAGGGCCCAGATCCTGAACCTCTCTCACCCCAGGCAGTCAGCTCTGTTAGTCACGAGAGGACTCCAGCACGGCCACAGAGGAGAGCCCAGGCTGCACTCCCCTGGGATACTTCTTGCAGCAGGAGCCAGTCAGCCACCGGCAGGGTGTCCCTGCCTCCCCGCTACCCAACCCAGCGTGCTGAGGAGCGCAGCAGAGAGGCTCCTGGGGGTGTCCGCTCGCCAGGCAGGACTGAGCCCGGCCGTGCTTGGAGCCGTGCCGGCGCTGCTGTCCCCTCCGCTCACGCTACCTCCGGGTTTCCACCACCTGGGGAACCCCACCCCCAGCAATGGGGAGGAGGAGAGCCGTGCTGGCCCTGCAAAACCAGAGGAGGGCGAGGAGAACACCCTGCCCCACCAGAATGATGACCTAGAGCACAAGTAAAGAAACCAGAGTTTTATTAAGGATCACGTGGAAAAGGCGCAGTAGAGGAGAGAGGGGACTAGCCCAGCATGAGGTTCGTCTCCTCCAGCATGGTCTGCAAGATCTCATCTACTTGATCCAACTCAAAGGTAATATCCTGGAGCTCCAGGTGTGGGAGGATGAATGAGAGAAGCCAGCTCACATTCATTCGCAGGTTCTTTTCTCCATAACACTGTGGGCAAGAAGGCAAAAGCCAAGAGAAGAGTCAGCGGCGAGAGCCTGGATTTGATATCTCCCGTCACACACCCAGCTGCTATTCCCCTTCCTACCAGGAATACCATGTGCACTGGCGTCCTGTGCTCCATATCCCATTCTTATCTCCATTACAGACCCAAAACTGCGTAAGGGATCCAGCAGCAAGGTATAGGACAGACAAAGTTTGGACAAAACACCTTTCTGTAGGGCATCTTTGAAGCTGGATCAATTGTTTGGATTCATCTGGTAATTCCACCTCCTCACAGCAGCAGGATCCTGACGTATAACCCCGTGGTGATGCAGCAGGGTGATGGATACCAGGGAAGCAGTGTCCTATGGAAACAGCAGCCCACGATGACTCATGCCCTCTCCCCCTGCCTTAGGGATGACAGGAACTGCCGACCAGCCAACCCACAGCTCTGACCTCTTCCCGGTCTTTTTTACTCTGGGCCCCTGCAGGAAACCTGTGCCTCCCTCAGCACCCCTAAGTGCATCCCTCTGTTCTCGAGTCTCTTCATCAGTTCAGCCTTCTTCTCTGTGGACCTTGCCAGCTTTGCTTTCCGCTTCTGCCGCACAGCTTGGCAGTAACATGTGTATTTCTTGCGGCAGGGCAAGCCTTCCGCCTTGGGAGCTCTGAGCAGCACCAGTTCCTGTTGGCATTTCAGGAACTCTGTTTTCAGGCAACGCTTCTCACGCTCAATTTTCTCCACCTGAAATGGGAGGAGGATGCACGCACCGGAATTATTTCAACTGGTGTCATGGTTTAACCGTGGCCAGCAACTAAGCCCTGCACAGCCACTCACTTGCTCTCCCTGCAAGCAGGATGGGGGAGAGAAATCAGAAGGTTAAAAGTTAGAAAACCCATGAGTTGAGTTGATAAAGACAGTTTAGTAGCCAAAGCAAAAGACAGGAGCACAGCAAGGCAAAATAAGAAATTCATTCAATACTTCCCATCAGCAGGCAGGTGTTTAGAGACCACGTGGAGTTATTTGGCACCAAAGCCAGCTCAGGTCAGGTCACTGCTGCACTTGCACTGCTTCTTGTAAGGCTTGTCCTCCACTGGCTCAGGCAGTTCCTGCTGTAGTTATTCCTGCAATAGTAATATAGTAGGTTATATCCACTACAAACTCCACCCCTGGTCCTGTTGGGTCAGGTTATAGGGTTTAACATTGCAATGAATTCTTACCCTTGCCCCTGCTCTGGCTCAGATTACTCCATGGACATCCCTAGGGACGTACCTGCTCCAAGTGGAACCTTATCTATGAGCCACAGTCTCTTCAGGGGTATACCTGCTGTGGGGTAAGACTTGGACACAGCCACAGTTGCTTTGAGGTGCATCCATTCCAGCGTGGCCTTATCGATGGGCCACTCTGCCTTCAGGAGCCAACCTGCTCCAGCACGGCCTTACCAGTGGCCACAAGTCCAGGTGGTGTACACCTTCAGGGGTGTACCTGCAGTGTCATGGGCTTCGAGGTGTTCCAGCATGACATCATACACAGCCACAGATGCTTCAAGGTGTACCTTCTCCAGCACGGACTTACCCTTGGGCCGCAATTCCTTCAGAGCTAGGTTGGCTGCAGCATGGACATAACCATGGCCACAGATGCTTCGAGGTGTACCTGCTCTGGCGTGGACTCATTCACAATCACAGACGCTTTGGGGTGTCCTGCTCCCACGTGGACTCATCCAGAAGTCACCGTCCCTTTGACTTGAGTTCACCCCAGAGTTCCAGCCTGTCCAGTACGGCAGCACAGACACAGCAGCCAGTGCAGTGCATCGCCATCGCTGTTATGTTTCCAGGCACAGCCCAGATAGATGATAGTTAGCAGTTCAGCAAGAAACCAAAGCAAAATGCAGCAAAAAAGCACTAGACTCTCATACACAGTAAGGCGAGCAAGACCCGTGGCAAGCACCGGAGCCTGTCAATTAATAGCTAAACAGCAACAACAGCTATTAATTTGATCTAGCACATTCCAATCAAACCTGTCATTATCTTGAACCCTTCATGCCCCAAGTTAGGCGCCAAAAAGGACTGCCATGGTTTAACCCTGGCTGGCAACTAAGCCCCACACAGCCACTCACTCACTCCTCCCCAGCGTGATGGGGGAGAGAATCAGGGGGTAAAAGTATGAAAACTCATGGGTTGGGCTAAAAACAGTTTAATAGGTAAAGCAAAAGCAAGGCAGACAAGCAAAGCAAAACAAGGAATTCATTCACTACTTCCCATCAGCAGGCAGGTGTTCAGCCATCTCCAGGACAGCAGGGCTCCGTCACGTATAGCAGTTACCTGAGCAGACAAACCCCATCACTCCGAATGTATCCCACCTTCCTTCCTCTTCCCCCAGCCTTATATGCTGGACATGATGTCATATGGTCCAGGACACCCCTTTGGCCAGCTGGGGTCAGCTGTCCCAGCTGTGTCCCCTCCCAGCCTCTTGTACACCCTCCGCCTGCCCGCTGGCGGGGTGGGGTGAGGAGCAGGAGAGGCCTTGATGCTGCGTAAGTGCTGCTCGGCCATAGCTAAAACACGGGTGTGTTATCAAGGCTATTTTAGTCACAACACTAAAACCTAACAGTGTAGAGCAACGGGAAGTGTCTCATCATGACGAGAAGCAGTTCTGAGAATCACCGCTCCGAGCTAGCTGGGGATGAGCAGGACTGTTCCCACCACGCGTTTTGAAAGCTGGTGTAACCCAGAGGCCTCCTCCCTCCCCAAGACCGTGCAAGGAGGAGCAGAAGGNAGCAAAAGCAAGGCAGACAAGCAAAGCAAAACAAGGAATTCATTCACTACTTCCCATCAGCAGGCAGGTGTTCAGCCATCTCCAGGACAGCAGGGCTCCGTCACGTATAGCAGTTACCTGAGCAGACAAACCCCATCACTCCGAATGTATCCCACCTTCCTTCCTCTTCCCCCAGCCTTATATGCTGGACATGATGTCATATGGTCCAGGACACCCCTTTGGCCAGCTGGGGTCAGCTGTCCCAGCTGTGTCCCCTCCCAGCCTCTTGTACACCCTCCGCCTGCCCGCTGGCGGGGTGGGGTGAGGAGCAGGAGAGGCCTTGATGCTGCGTAAGTGCTGCTCGGCCATAGCTAAAACACGGGTGTGTTATCAAGGCTATTTTAGTCACAACACTAAAACCTAACAGTGTAGAGCAACGGGAAGTGTCTCATCATGACGAGAAGCAGTTCTGAGAATCACCGCTCCGAGCTAGCTGGGGATGAGCAGGACTGTTCCCACCACGCGTTTTGAAAGCTGGTGTAACCCAGAGGCCTCCTCCCTCCCCAAGACCGTGCAAGGAGGAGCAGAAGGTCAACCAGAGACCTGCGAGCTCCCAGCCAGTTGCATCATGTGCAGAGGGCCACAGAGAGAGGGGTGCCAAGGCCCACTCGGCAGCCCCGCTGCAGGTGACCTGGGCGACCGGCGGGCAGGGGCAGGGGCTGGGCAGAAGGGACGAGCCCCTGGGCCAGGCAAGGAGTGCCACCGTGTGGGGACAGCCCGCATCGCCCTCTCCTGACGTGGGAAGTAGGGGGCTTTCAGCGAGGGGGTCGAAGGAGAGAAGTTGAATGTGAAACACGGACATACAGACACCTCCCTCCCTTCCACCCAAAAAAGTTAAAGTGAATGCAAGACTCATCCAGAGAAATTCTCTCAGCCAGAAACCTGCTTCCTCGCAGGAAGCCAATAGGTATCTGGCTTCTCTTGGGTAAGACGACCTCTGTGAAGAGCAGCTCACAGCCAGAGCCGAATGCTCCAGCAGTGGAGAGGCAGTCACGTCAGCGGCCATCCCGACTGACCCTGGGGCTGGAGAACTGCACACACGGGGATGAATTTAGCTCGCAAGGGCATGAAGGTGTTAACACTGACACACAGGAACCAGGAGGATTTAAAAGCACCGACTTGGCAAGGATTTCTGTTCCTCCCTCTGTTCCACCCTACTCCCCTTCTCTGCCTGAACACAGGAGGATGAAGGAGCATTTGAATCCTGCAGCCCCCTCTCTCCAAAAGGGAGGGAAGAGAAGACTATCCAAGACAGATCCACCAGCCAGGGCTCCTTCCAGCACACTGTGTCTCACCGAGCGCTTCCATGTGGCCTCAGTACAGACCCCAAACAAGGCACAGAAGACACAACATGGTGTGGGGGAAGCAGCCGGCAAATTATCACTTACCTTGCTGTTAAGGGTCTGGTTTTCTCCTGAGGTCCATCTCTTTCCTGGACTGCAGTCATCTTTTTGGGAAAAAGAGGGAAAAGGCAGCAGTCCTTAAGCATCTTTTTCTTCAGCCTTCAGCGTCACAGTGCAGGTGAAACTGCTGCTCCAAGCAGGCCAAGGAAAAGGAAAGTGTATGGACATTGGAAGCAAGGACAGGCATCACAGGAGGACTTACGGAGAGGCTGTTTGCCATCGTAGGGAGAAAATCAATGTGGCCAAAGCTCGATTCGAGTTCAGGCTGGCCAGCATTGCGAAGGACAGCAGATAAACCATGGCACCTGCCACAATGGTACACGACCGGAACCATCCTGCATTGCCACAGGGCTTTACGGGAATCAATAGTGATTGATATTTGTCATCATAAAGCACCCGTGTAATTAGATACCTGTGCAGCCACAGTGTCTGGAAGAAACAGGGCAGCCTTTTTCTTATCCTAAAGCAACGTATCTGCTGCCACCAGAGACAGGGCAACAGCCCCACCAGCCTCCGCACCAGTTAGGTATTCCAGCTTCCAGCATGGAGGCCAGGACTGAACCCTGCTGACACAGTCCTGCATCAGCAGAGTTGGCTTTAGAAGACTTGTGCAGGACAAAGGTGAATAAACACACACTAAAGGAAATACCATAATAAATACATTTATTTACATGTCTTCCTCCCTTCCTCCTTGCTACAAGTGGCTGAGAAGGCAGACACACATGTAGAACAGGAGGAAAAAGCCAGTACACCCCAACAGTGTACAGACAGTGCCCGTCTCTCTCAAGGAAGAGCCTTGAGAAGTCCCCAGCTCTCTCCCTCGGCCACTTTGAGATTTATGGAACCACAGGTTAGCTCCCAACAGTACTTCACTGTCCCAGTTACAACCAACAAGTTCCAATGGCCCACACAAATCCACAAGGTTCCTGGTTACCCATCCCTTACGTGGCAGGGGGGTCCTCTCCAGCAGAAGAGCAGGGGGTGGCAGAGTCAGCCTCTGGCGAATGTCCCTTGCTCTTCCCAAATTCAATCACCAGTGGCTTCCCCTGCAGATTGTACCCGTTCACCAACAGCATGGCGTCCTGGGCCGACCGAGTATCTGCAACAAGAGAGCAGAACGGGCGCAGGTTACACAGCAAGTTCTGGCACCGACACCCATGGTGTTCACACAGATGTTCCTGGCTCGCAGACCCTCAGCCTGCACCGTGATTCAGTGTGGTGCCATGATCCTCCAGCCAGAGGGACGTCCCAAATATAAATATGGCACATAACAGACTGCATCCCTTCTGTTTTGATGAATCCTCTTCCAATCCAGGGAAAAGACTATGAGATGATAGGAAGAAGAGAGAGTGAACTCCCCTCTGACTCCTCGGAGAGCAGGCTTGCAGTCAGCTCAGTGCCCTGCGGGAAGATGTAGCACCTTTGCATGTGAGGGAAGAACCGAGAGGCACGAGGTAGCGACTCACCAGGGAAGGTGATGAAAGCCTGACCCCTCATCCGGCCGCTCAGGAGGCGGAACTGGATCGGTGGGCTGTCCTCTTTCTGGAACCGAGCAAACAAGGACACTAGGTCCTTCATCGTCACTCGAGAGCCCAAGTTCTTCAAATACAGCACCTGTTCCAGAGGCAGAAAGGGTCAGCCAGCCTGTGCCACGCAGACACCTTTCAACCTCGTCCCAAGTCCTTACACCTCAAAGGTATGAATGAGTGCAGCCTCTCTGCCATCCGAGAGTCCTTCTTCCACCGGCATGCTTACAGTGGAGTTTGGAAGACAGGTGGGTGTACAGAGAAGGGCAGCTCTGGACTCAAGGCATCACCACGCTTGCCAGCACCAAGAGCTGATAGCTCCAGTTATTTATAAAATGCAACAAGCTCCAGCTACCAGTTACACACAGTTTGAGCAAAGTCACAGCTGGTCGCAGTCAGACCCAAACAGGGAGAGCGCATCTTGACTAAGTGACATGCCAGAGCCTGGAAGGGCTGAGGTCTGAAGCACAGCTCTTGGCCAGGCCAGGTGACTTCCCACTACAGCCAAAGGTCCCCTTCTCTCCCAGAGAGGAGGCTGCCCTCTCGTGGCCAGAAGGATCAACCAAGCACCCTCCAACACAGCAGCAAAGAGCAGCCTTTGCCTGCTGAAGCAGCTTCAGGGCATGCTAGCAAGGAAGAACAATAAATCCTGGTTCATCTCAACGTACCTTGTTGGGCTCCCCAGGATGGTAGGACGAGAACCTGGGTATATTCCGGAGCTCTTCCTCTGAGAGACGGTTCTTGCAGATCTCCTCTTCTGGGACAAACTCTACAGGCTCTTTGATAACCATAAGCCTTGGAGGGGACTGGTTGGGCCTTGTTGCCTGTTCTGCCTGCTCTTCTTGGTCTGGAAGCGATGACTCCTCAGCCACAGGCCCCTGCGGGGCCAGGGAAGGGCACAAGCACGGGTCACTCTTGCTAGGCTGGCCTTCCTCAGGCCACTTCTTGCTCAGCAGCTCTCGGTAAACACTCTCCAGATGAACCATGGGGTCCTTATCATCTGTTACCCTCTTCTGAGTGTCATCTAATCCACAATGGAGAAACCTGGTAATATGACTACCACCAAGAACCTGGAAAACGCAAAGACTGCAGGAAAAGACACAGAGAGGAGAAAGCCTGTTCCAACCCAGCCTCCAACCATCCACCAACCAGGCCCTGGAGGTTATTTGTAACAAGAATAGCCCCAGCAGCCAGAAAGTGCTGATGTCCCAGCTCAGGAAGAACCTGCAGAGAGCAGCAGCCCCACCAGTGCTTTGTACAGAGCTCATTTCTTCCAGAGACGCCCTCAACTTATCTGCAGCCACATTTCAGCACATTCTAATGACCCCTTCCACACACCTTCTTCCTCCTGCATGCACGGCCAGGATGTGTCACACTGCCTTTCTGCACCGCTATGTGGAATATAAACCTTTTCCTTCCAGGGACAACATCAGATTAAGCTCCTGGATTTAAAAAAGGTCCGTGGCATGGACTGACCACAGATATCTCCTTACTCTAATGGAAATGAGGACAGAAGTGAGAGGGGCACCTCCCAGCCTATGAACCCCAACCTTGCTGCCTCTTGGTTTTGATAAACAGAGGGCCTCTGTGGGCCAGAGGACACTGGGTCAGCTGGACGTTATAGTGTGAACAGTGTCAACACCGATCAAAGTGGTGTGTTAGGAGTTGAGGTTTAGAAGTTCTTCCTCATCTTCTATTTAATACTGTCTTACATACAAAAATAAGTCTGGGCTGGAGCTTCACGCCCACACGTTCTCCAGCTAAAGCAGACTGGAGCAGTTTTTGCCATCTCTGGACAACACTTAACTCTCCATTCCGAAAAATCACATTAAGTCACAGGCTCTGGGACAATGCTGCTGGGGCAAGAAGTGCTGTCATCCCATGAATGGGATGGGAATCAGTAACTGGGCTCCAATTTCACTTTGGCTACTAGGAGAAGCCTTTAACAAGTGACTCCTACTCTTTCCTGCTCTGTGCCTTTGCTTCCCTCCCACCCTTGTTAGACTGCAGTTAAATCAGAGAAAGGATGCTCTCCAGCCTGACACAGGCACCTTGTGTCACTTGGTGCAGCTGGGTGGGGACCTCTGGGCTCCACCAAAGCATAACCCCAGCTGCTCTTCCACATACCAAGCTGGGCTCTGCAGTACGTGCCGCGCATCAATGGGATCCGTGCTCTCCAAACAGAGATGGACTTTACAAGCCTCTATATTAAACCCTTCAGAGCCCACTCTCGGTCTGTTCATGTAAGACAGGAAAATATCTCCTCCCACACTGTGCCAAAACAGAACCATGTCTTCAGGGACAGAAGGCCAGACAGAAATGTGTTGGACTCCCACACATCCTGGCTCTCCATGCTGGAGCAAAGGCAGCAACAGCCTTGAGCCCACAAACCTTCGTGGTAGAGTGCCCGGAGGAAGGAGTGGCGGTCTGTTCCCTGAAAGAGGGCATTTTCAATCTCCATCTCCCGCCGGCTCAGCTGCTTGCTGCCAGCAAACCTCTGGGGCAGAGAGAGTATGCGCCGACGCTCTTCCATCTTCTCCTGGATGGCATGGAGTCGGTCCTGCGTGGCCTCCGGGGCTGCTCCCAGGCCAGAGCCCTGGAAGACAGCACAGCTTTGCTCAGATACAGCACGCGCCTCCTTTTCAGAGGCTCAGCCAAACTTCATGTCCTCCAGCCCTGGAGTGCAACAAGAAACCATACCCCAAAGAGCAGGTCACCAAGAGGTCCTGTTACTGCAAGGGTAGGACAGAAATCAGCCACTCAACAAGCCTCAGTTCTTGAGGGAAGTACAGAAACAGACCCTCTCTCCTGACCTTTCTGTGCTGCTTTCCTTTCCCTGACCTCACTGTCTGAGGGTGCCAGTGTCCCTCTGTCTCAGCAGTCCCTGCCTCTGCCAGCTACGGCCATTTTCCAAGGCCACCTACAGTAACTGCACAAACCCCACCTTGGCGTTCCCAATGCCACACCTATAGCATCCCTGAGCTCAAGTTTCCACCAAGCTTTTGGTCTATGAGCCTTGGCATCACTGAGAGAACCTTATTTGCTGAAAGTGGATCCCAAGCTGCCACTTGGCACCCAAGGATAGGTTTATGCTGAGGACTAAATCCCTGGCCAGCTTCACACGAGCCACCTCACAGAAACTACCCAGCAACGGCAGCACAGATCTCTTAGCTAACCTGGCTACGAGCGACCATTCCTGTGTAAATAAACCTCGCTACACGGGGCTGGGGCACTGCTAAGATTCACCAGACTCACGCTGCCAAAGCACAGAGACATACCCTCATTTCTGGAGAGGTGCTTCTGTTCCCCCATCCACCTCTATCAGAATCCAGAGAACACGCTTTTTATGGGGCTGTAGGTGGATTTTCTTTTCTCAAACTCAGTTCAACGATTACTGTGGCAGACCCTTCTGCCTCAGGCAAGAAGCCAGGCTTTCTCCCTGCACTGAGCACAATCTAACAAAGACTTTCCCATGGGTACTTCTGCCTTCCTGCCTGACTGCACGGGCCCACATCTGCACAGCTTCCATTCACCATTTCACAGCTTCCCTGGGGCACAAAAGGCTGTTTACATGGAAAAGCAATTCCAGGAAATCATTTGTAGTACTTTGTTTTCAAAAAAGCTGCAACTTAGCAGCTGAAAATAACAGAAGCCTGCATTCAGTACTTTGCCGGGAGCTAGGTAGGCAACCTGAAGTCCTCTCTGTCTCAGTGATTCCTCCTTGGCGGAATCTTTCACTCAAGGCCTCCACATACAAAGCTGCAGATCGCTACCTGACTTGAGCTCTCTAAATATTCTTCTTCTCTCACAAGCTGTACCCTAACATCACTGGTTCCTTCTGTCAGAGTAGTGTTTTCCATGCTAATCCTTATTTCTAAACATCCTAGAATTGATTTCGCACCAAATACAACAGCAGGTACTGTTGACATTGATTTTCAGTCTTAAATTAACAGCACCCCTCTCTACCCTAAGCTTTAATACAGGCCACACCACAGCAGGGTTTGCATTTAAACACCAAAGCAACTAATGACTTCAGCTGAAGAGAGGCAAACCTCTAATCACCACAGATGGCTTCCTACCACACACAGCTATTGCTCAGGAAGAGACGGAGAGACAGAGGGAAGCCAATCATCAGCCCAAGTCCTATTTTACACTTCCTGGTTTACCAGATTAAGAGCAGGACACTCCAGTGCACCTGACACACAACAGCTCTGGAAGTACCTTGTCTCTGGAATGTGAAAGAAAAGGGTGAAGGTAGGGGAAGGGGAGCAGCCTGCTTTGACACTGCTTTGCTGCAAACTGCACCCAAAAAGGAGCATGTTACTGTAATCACACACTTGGTCTAACAGCTCTGCACAGCTATTTTTACATGGCTGTTTCAAGTCCCTTGAAGCATCTGCCAGCCCCAGAGGAGAATGTACAAAACCTTCCCTACAGGCAGCTATCCCAAGCCAGCCATGGGATCCAGGGACATGTTCAGAATACAGAATAGAGGAGACTGACGTGCTTTGAAATGTTTCCTCCTTTTTCTCCTCCAGACTTTAAATCCTTTTTACACAGCTATAAACAGGTAAAATTAGTTGCTTCAGACGATCAAGGCAGAGGCAGGAATATAGTCAGGGCCTGCTGTGTTCCAAAGGATCAACTCCTCTCCACCACAGCTTCTAGCACAGACCGTTCCACCAAAGAAAACAGGCCAGAAGAAATGCAGCGTCACACTTGCCTAAAGGCAAGAGATACATGGAGTGGCTATTCCCTACTAGAGGGCTTGAATTTCCTACAAAGGACTTGAATTTTCTACCAGGGTGCCGCAAGTTAGAGGGATTTGACCACGTTCACATCAGAGCAGAACATGCCTACCTTCCCTGTTGAAGCCCGGTTCTTCCAGAGCAGGATCTCTGAGTCGGAGAGCCCCAGTTCCCGGAGAGAGGCAGTTTCTTTGTCGCTCTCCTGCAGGGCCTGGAACTGCGACAAGGTCAAAGCCCCCGCAGCCTCTTCCCCAAAAGGCTTGTAAAAAGCTGCAGGTGCAAAGCATCTCCGCTTTGACTTGCACCTGCAACCCAAAGCAACAGCAGAAATAACTTAGCACTGAGAAACTGGGGGAATAGGAAGGGGCTGGTCTCTTCCCACAACCGCATTTGCCACACTCAGGCAGAGATGCTGCATTTCCAACACACAACTGACCCACGCTCTCCCGACCCTTTTCCAAGCCCACAAGATCCCGCAGGTCAGGATGCTGCCACAACACGGGCAGGAGACACCTCACAACAGTGTAGCACCAAGCACCCCACAGGTGCAAACACCGGCCAGCCTGGTGGGGACGAGCTCACCAGCCTAGAAACTCACGCCTGCACCTACCCAAGGCAAATCAGTTATTTTCAGTGCAGATAAGTTACTGACAGCATTTGCTCCCAGAGACAAGGAGTGCTTATCTCCTACTGGGGCATCCAGGCAGGAGACCCAGCAAAGGAGGAAGGGTTCGCGCAGCTGTTTTGGCAGACAACAGCCTGCCCCAAACATCCCTCCGGGCAGGAGGCCGCAGTGAGGGGACGCTGCTGCTGCCCCTAACACGGCCGCAGTCCTCTCACTAGCCCCTCCAGCAGCACCCTGGGGGCCAGATCAGGACTTACTGCTCAATGGAGACAGTGGTATCGAGCTGGTGGTGAAGGAGGCTCTTCAGCTGCCTCTCTCCCTCTGTCTCCAAGTCCTCCAGGAGGAGCTCATCGCTGGACAGGCTGCTGTTCACCCTGGGACACACAGGCACAGCACAGAGGTGGTGAGTAAGGACAACGGGGAAAACGCTGCTCAAAACCCACCACTGCTACCGCCTCTCTACCTCCTTTTTTAGGGGATTTAAAGCACAATGAGGAACTAAAACCACTTTGCCAAAGGTCCCGCTAAGGTTAAGTAGAAAAGCCAACAGACTTAGGACTACTATGAAAACATTAAAAACACCTCAAGGAGATTTTTTTTTTTTAAAATCATGTGCAATCTTATTTTTATTGCTGGGAAGTTGGTTTGCATCAGTAGCTAAACAGACGTTGCTAGTTTCAAGCGACCAAAGCGAGGAAGGCGTTGGGGAGAAGAGGAACGGTGAGCCTGAGCCGTGCTCTACAGGACACTCCCCTTTTCTCTTCCCGGGAAGGGGAGACCCCCCCGATGTAGGGGCACCCTCCCCCCGCAGCCAGCGCGCCTGGCGGGGGCGCCGCCGAGCCCCCCACGGGCGGAGGCCGCTCCTGCGTCAGGGGGGTCTGGGCAGCCCAGAGCCAGGCCCCGGGCCCTGCGGGAAGCCCTTTTGGGCCAACCCCGCCCCGGCGCGGCGGTGGGCAGGGGGCCCGGTTCCAGGTGGGAGCTTTGGCCGCCGCCGTAGGGGCCACGGCCGCACCGGGAGGGTCTGACGTCGTCGCTCCCCCCC
>VZSF01001056.1:0-11148 GCA_013398295.1 Chionis minor
CAAACCACACCAGACACGACTCGGGCAGTTGTGCAGCCGCTGCTGCTCCTTTAGTGTGACAGAGGCACGACGGCACAAGGCAAGGCACGGGCTGCCCCGGCGCTGGGGGGCGCTGCCGGCGTCACCCCCCGAGAGCAGCAGGGCCCCCAGCTCACAGCGGACGCGGCCTTTGGTCCTAGCAGTGGCCCCGGGGCAGGCACAGGGGGGTGCTGAGGCGGAGGCATGCAGGGGACCCCGCTCCTGCCAGGCACCATCCCAGGTAGGGCCAGGTGGGCCTGGGGCGTAGTGTTCAACGGGCTGGGGGGGCCACGGGGGGAGCAGCCAGGCAGGGGGGCTGCTGCAGCGCCAGGGGGGCAGGCACCGGTGCCGCCTGCACCCTGGGTTGGGGCTGCCTGGCTGTGAACATGCCCCGCAAATGGGCTGGGGCCCACCCTGCCTCCCCAAAAGCGCTTCCCACACAGCCCAACCCAGGCTGCTGCCGGTTGCATGAAACCCCTGTGCAAAGGCAGCATCGAGGCGTCTGCCCGTCCTGTGGGGACAGACAGACAGCGGTGAGCTGGCAGGGTGACCCAGGGTGAGGTCTAAGTGCTATTCAGGGCTGCTGCAGCACAGAGGGGCACAGGTGCCCCTTTTCATCCTTAGTATGGTTTTTCCCCTGTTAATCCCTCCCGGTGCTGGGGCAGAGGCTGGAAGCGGGGGCTGAATAAGGCCAGGTGGTCCCCGTGCCCACAGCAGTGGCAGCAGAGGTTGCCCACAGCCCCCAGTCTACCGCTCTCAGCACCCCTTTCCCTGACAGGGCGCCATCCCAGGGGCACCCACCACAGCGTCCCCCAGGAGAGGGGTGCACAGCACCCACCAGTACCCACCTCGGCTGCCGCTGCTGCGGCTCAGGGCGGTGGGTAACGGGTTAAAGACCCGCTGGCCAGGGCCATTGTTTTGGACACAATGGAGAGGAAGAGGATGCCGGGGCTGAAATTCCTTCAGCTCCCACCGGACAGATAGACAGAGCTGGACAAACAGACATGAAGGAGGATGAGGACGGTTTAACCCTTCCAGGCGCTGCATAGGGATGCCCTGGGGCAGCTGGGGGGACGTTCAAGGCAAACGGTGCAGCACAAGCTGCAGCACAGGCACTGGTGTCCAGGACAAGGCAGAGTGACTCCTGCAGGCACAGAAAGACCAGGTGGGGGGTGGCAGGATCCGTCCATCTGGTCCTGCTGGGTCACAGGGTGCTGGGTGGCCACAGAGCCCAGGGCAGCTCTGTGGCATAACCACTCCCCACCCCCCTTTACACCCCCCAAGCACCTGGACTGGCACCCCTTTCCCTGCTCAGTAAAACAGAAAAATAAATAAAAGGCAGGGGCTAGACAGACAGACGGATGCAGGGAGAGCCCCTGAGGGGCTGGATCCACTTTGGCAGAAGCTGGGGCCATGGCCAGGGTCCCGGGGGCAGGCTGGGCAGGGGGCTAGCAGCCCTTGGGGGCCTGGCTGAGGCTCTCGCGCAGGCAGCGGAGCTGCTCCTGGCCCAGCTTGATCTTCTCCTCCAGCTCTCGCTGCTCGGTAATGAGGGCTGACTTCATCTTGACGAAATGCTGGTAGTCCTGGAGGTGCTCGGCGGGCAGGTACCGCGCCACCATGGCACCCACCGCCTCCTCCCGCCGCCCCACGTGCTCCTTCAGCTCCTTGGCGTCCTCCAGCTGTGCCACCAGCAGCCGCTGCTTCTCCCGCAGCGCCACCTGCAGGCGAGATGCGTGGCATTGACAGGAGGTCCCACACCCCAACACCCCGCGGGTGCCCCCCTGCCCCGTGCCCACCTTGTCCTCGGCGGGGGCGTGCGGCCCCAGGCTGTCCAGGGCGGTCTCCACCCGGGCCAGGCGCCCCGAGAGGGAGAGCAGGAGGTTGACCACCTTGTCCAGGTCACCCACAAAGAGGCGGTACTTGTCAAACTCGCCCGGGGTGCAGAGGGCTTGCAGGCGGGCAGCCACGTCCTCGCCCAGCGCCCCGTTGGCACTGATGTCCTCCTGCAGCCCCCGCTGTGCCTCCCGCAGCACCGCCAGCTTGCGGCTCAGGCTCTCGATCAGCTGCAGCTGCCGGAGGAAAGGGGTCAGGGGCGACTGGGGTCAGCCCCGTTGGGACTGGAGGACTGGCACACGGGTGCAGGCGTGTCACGCTGTGCTGGGCCCCGCAGACTGCAAGCATCTGGTGATGCCCCTGGTTCCCATGAGCTACCGGCAATGACTGCAGTCCCTCTGAGCATCTGGCAATGTCTCAGACCCCATGAGCGTAGGACTAATGCTCCCAGCTCCCATGGGCACCCGGCAATGCCCCCAGACCCCACAAGCACCCAGCGATGCCCCCGGTCCCTGTAAGCATCTGGCAACATCCTAGTCCCTGCAAGCACTGAGCAATGCCCTTGGTCCCTGCAAACATCTGTCAATGCCCCCAGTTCCCACAAACATCTGGTGATGCCCCCAGTCCCCATTAGCATCTGGTGACACTCCGAGGCCCCACAAGCACCCAACAATGCCCCAGGTCCTCACAGGCACCTAGCAATGTCCCAGTAGTCCCTGTGAGCATCCAGCAACGCCCCTAGTCCCTGCGTGCACCTGGTGATGTCCCTGGTACCCATGAGCATCTGACGGTGTCCCTAGTTCCCATGAGCAACCAATGATGCCCTGGTCCCCACGAGCATCTGGCATTCCCCCCAGTCCCCACGAGCATCTGGCGATGGCAGTGGGGAACCCCAAGGGCATCATCCTCAGCAGTACCCACTTTACCTTCTTCTCCACCAGCTCACGGTCCACGTCCTCCTCATCCTCCGAGCTCCCCTCCACCACCTCCGGTAGCTCCTTCACCTTGCCGAGTGGCTCGGCTTTGCCTGCTGCCGCACCGTAATACGTCAGGTAGGAAGTGGAGTTGGCAGTGGTCCTTGGGGGTGGCGAGATGGGCTCAAAGCCCTGCCTGCGGGGACAGGGGCTCAGTGCCGGGGGCAGCGGGGCACAGCCTGTCCTCAGCACACCACCTGGTGCTTCGCCAGCCCTACCTGTCCTGCGCCAGGGCCTCCAGGCGCCAGTCCTGCTGAAGACACTCCCGCCAGGCCTGCCGCTCCCCTGCCACCAGCATCTTGCCCATCACCTCGGTGGCAGGGCCGAGGGGGGCCGAGGGAGCCAGCATGCCGGCCAAGGAGTGGTCCCTGCCTGCCACATCCCACAGCAGCTCCTCCGAGTCCACGCAGCGGGGCTGGGGTTGGCCCTCCTGGCAGCTCGCTTCCTCCGCTGCTCCGGGGTTGGGCTTGGGTGCCTCCGGGGAAACGGTGCCGGGGCCACCATGCAGGGGCAAGGAGTGCTCCCCCACCCCGCGGGGGCCAGCCCAGCCCCGCTCCTGGTTCCGGCCAAGCCTTTGGGGCTGCTCCTCCATCTCCCACGGGTGCTTCGCCATCGGCCGCTCCTCCCCGGCCCCCGCCGCCCTGCTGACACCCGCCCGGGGGCACCCATGTCAGCTCCCCTGCCCACCTCTGGGGGACGGGGACATGCCGGGCCATGACCACCCCAGGGAAAGGGGTCAGGGACACCCCCCACCCCGAGAAAACCGCACATCCCATCCCAAGGGGTAGATGAGGATGCTCCACCGCAGGGCTCAAAGGGCCACATGCCCCCAAAAGCCACCCCGTGCCCAGGCTGTGCCGGCAGCCCCCCTGCCACCCCCACGCCACAGCGACACTTGCCTGCACATCTCGGTGCTGCCAGCATCGGGCTCGGGCGTCCTGCGGAGCGATCTGGGGGGCTCGGGTCGGGGCCAGGCGCTCGGCGGGGCAGGGGGGCGAGCGGCGTGCACCCGGGACCTGCCCCCCTGCTCCCCGGTGAGGCTCTGCGACCACTCATGCACAGCCTCAGCGATGCTGCGGGTTGGCACTGGGGTAGCGGTGAAGGCAGAGCCGTGCCCAGATCCATCTGCCAGGCGCTGGGACATCCGGCGCTGCCTGTACTTCTCCCAGTTGGGTGGAGGTGGGCGGGGAGGTGGGGGACCCTTCTTTTTCGGGATACCAGGGGGGTCCAGCTTGGCACGGAGAAGGTCCCTCCGGTCGCGGCCCCTGGGGCTGGCAGGCTCCAGGTTGAGGTGGCTCTCGGAGAAGGCTCTGCCCCGCAGCGGGCGGTGCAGGGGGCCCGGGGGGCTCTCAGGGGAGCGGGCCAGGCGGTCGCCATCCCACGAGAGGTCGTGCGTGGACGTGGCCCGGTAGCAGGGCGGCCACTCCGCCTCTGTGCTCTCAAAGCAGGGGCGGAAGGGGCCGAGCCTTGGAAAGGCCAGTTGGTAGCGGGACAGCTCGCTGGGGAGAGAAGGGGGCACCCATCCCCAGACAGTCACCCCCCGATCAATTCATGCCCGCCCCTTCCTCAGTTTTCCCCAGCTGGAGTCACCCAACCCCACTGGCAGGGTCAGCCCAGTCTCTCCCGGTGCCCCCACGCTGGGCACAGCCCCCCAGAGTCACCCCCAGCCCGCTGGGGATGGGTAAGGAGAGACCCACCACCCCCACACACACCCCCCAGGCATCTCCTCGCACCTCTGGGCCCTGCTTGCCCCAGGTGGCACGTGCCCCCATCTGGCAGGGCACAATGTGGCTGTGGCCAGGGCACTAAGGGAGGTGCTTTGCACATCGCCAGCCGAAACCCCAGCGGTCCCCGCGCCTCACCGGCAGAGGTCCTTGCCGAGTGCCATGCACATCCCAGCACCCGGCGTGGTCTCACCTGATGGACTGGCTGGCTTTCCTGGTTATCGCCGGTGGTTCCCACTCATCCAGAGGAAATTCCTGCGTCGGGAAGGAGAGTGTGAAAGCAGGGTCAGCCTCCCCCTCCCCAGCATCCCCTGACCCATGCCCATCCAGGTGCAGGAGGCACGCAGGGGGTCTGCAGGGCCCCCCTCTGGGCACAGGACCCCCCACCCCAACCCTGGCGGTGCAGGGGGGTGCCAGCGCTGCTCCCCAGCAGTCCCAGGGGGGCTCACTCACCGGGGCGAAAGCTCTCCGGGGGGGCCAGGCATCGCTCTCCTCCCGCCCGGGGCGGGGGGCCGGGCAGCAGCAGTCGGGGCAGCGTGCCCAGGGCTGGGGGTGGCAGCGGCAGGCATGGCCACGGGGCAGCGGCGGGGGACACGGGTCCTCCCCGCAGTAGCGGCAAGGCTGAGGGCGCAATGGACCCCCGTAGGTGTAGGAGAAGCCCCGCAGGTACTCCAGCTCCCCCGGCCGCCCCAGCGGCTTGTAGCAGGGGGGCTGCTCCCGGCAGCACTCGGCGTAGGGGCTGGCGGAGCCGGGGCGGCCGGGCGAGGGGGAGCCGTAGGTCTGGTCCATGGAGAGGCGGCGGGCATCCCGGCGCTCGGAGCCGGCGGGCTGGAAGGCACCAGGATCATCCGCCGGGGGCTTGCCGTGACGGGGCGGCACCGGCTGGCTGCTCTCCTCGAAGAAGCGGCGGCGGTCAGCGAAGGGCAGGAGGACGGCCTCGTCGCTGCCCCGTGGCGGGGGGGGGGGGGNCCACCGGACCCTGGCCGTAGCCCTCCAGCTCGCCAGGGCTGGGCGAGCGCTGCCGCTGCAGCTTGCGCTCCGGGGACCAGCGCCAGCGGCCCCGGCTCGTCGGCACCACCCGCTCGGGGGACGGGGGCACTTTGGGCACCGGCAGCAGGTCAGGGGTGGGGATGCCCCGGTCCCCTGAGCGGCCGGGGTTCCTGCCGTCCTCGCTTGGCGCGGGGCTGAGACGCTCGGCCTGGACACGGGGTCCCTCAGCCGGCACACTGCCCTCAGGGGGCTCGTCCGCCTCCTCCACCGGCTCCTCACCAGGCGGCGGGGCGCTGGGACCCCGGCTCTTCTGCAGCTGAGCCTTGCGCCGCTGGATCTCGTTGCGCAGGCTGGTGGCGAAGCGGTCACTGCGGCGGCGCATCTGAGCAGAGCGGTGGGGAGGACCCCCAGCCCGCCGGGCGCCCACCCGGCTCTCCTCCTCGGCCGGCCCGTCGGTGCTGCGTGCTGGGCTGGACCCCTGCCCATCCTGCCCGCAGGATCGCTGCGGCTCAGGGCAGCAGCGGCAGGGTGGCAGGTGGTGGCATGGCTCTGGGCAGAGCTGGGGGTCCTGGGTCGCCCCCACAGCCCGTGGCCGGCTGCCCTCGGGGTGCAGCGGGGAAAGGGTCCAGCGGTGCCCGTCGGGGGCCGGCGAGGCTCTCCCGCTGCTGGTGCCCACCTGGAGGGAGCGGAGCTGGGAGGCCAGCAGCTGCTCAGGAGCACTGTGCCGGTGCGGCGCGTGGCCCTTGAGCGGGGAGAGCAGCAGGTTGTCACCCACTGCCGTGGCATCCGGCATTCGGTGCAGCTGGTCGCCAGGCTCCGCGCTCTCCCCCAGCAGCGGCTCGGCTGGGCACCGGTCTGGGTGGGAGCTCAGCATGTAATACTGGTCGGCAGAGAGTCGGTCCTTCGTGGGGTACGGTGCCGGTGTCCTCCCACCCCCTGCCTCGGCCTCCCCGTCCCGCTGGCAGAGGAAGGTGTCGGAGATCCACCGGCCCTTGGCGTGCAGCATGTCTGCCGACACCGACGCCCGGCGCCTGTCCCCTCCACTGGACGGGGCTGCCCGCAGGCTGTCCCTCCTGACGGGGGGCTGGGGGGGCACAGGCGCCCGCCAGACCTCGGGGTGCCGGCTGGTGGGTGTCTCGGCCCCCGTGGTCAGGTAGCGGCCGTCAGGGGGCTTGCAGGGGCCTTGGAGGCTGCAGTCGACGGAAGCGGCCTCCTCAGGGCGGAGGGAGAGGGCGCAGTCGGAGGCGATGGAACTGGCGGAGAAGGAGCTGTAGGCTGAGTCCCGCTTGCTGTGGTACATGACCTGGTCAACGGGCGAGGGGTCCCCTTCATAGTAGGCCTGGCCGGGCTGGTCCAGGCTCTCCATGCTCCCGATGGAGCTGCTCCGGTCGGTGCTGCAGTGCCGGGACAGCGGGTTCCACTGCAGGGACAGCTCACTGCCGCCCGGCCCCACACCGGCATTAGAGGTGCCTGCTGCCCCCCACCCAGCTCCCCACCAGCCCCTCCAACGGGCACAAGATCCCAGGGAGCCAACACCCACCCCCCTCACCACATACACCCTGTCCCGGCATGGGGAGGCAAGGTATGGCACAGTCCCAACCTGCCCTTCACCCCTGGGTTTGGGGGCAGCACCGAGGCTGTCCTGGTGCTGGCAGGGGGAGCGGGTGCAGGGATACAGGACGTGCGTGGCTCTGGCCACTCGGGACCTGCAGGCTCTGGCAAGGGGGCACTGGGACTCGGCAGCTTCTGGCCGGCTCCAGTGGAGCCACCGCCCCTTCCTGCCGGGAGCCGGAGAGTAAACAGCCAGGGGAAAGGGCAGCGTGGCGGCAGGACAGGGGGGATGGCTGACAGCAGCACAGGGCAAGCAAGCGAGCACCCGCCCTGCGTCCCCCCACCCCAGCCCAAGGGGGTGCCCCATCCACCCTTGCGCAGTCCCGGGGGTGCCCCCAGGGGTGGGTCAGGGGTCTCACCTGACATCACACCCCGAGGGCCAGGAGAGACTGAAGGCGTCAGCGGGGCAGTGCATGGCGGGGGCGTCGGGGCGGCTTTCGGCGAGCTTGGCCACATGCCAGGAATGGGGCCGGAGGACGGGCACGCTCCTCCTGCCAAGAGCAACAGCGGGAGAGGACAAGAATGGGGAGGAAGCCGGGCTGAGGAACCGGGGCTGAAGTCACTTCCTACGGGGCTTCCTGTCCCCCCCCAGGCCAGTGCTCGCCCAAGGGGGATGGCGGCAAGGAGGGTCCAGCCCTGCCCGGCGCCAGGCAGGGGGATCCCATGGCTCCCCCCTGCTGCCAGGGCTCCCCTGCCTGAAGCATCCCCGCTGCCAGCATCAACAGGGGACCAAGGATGTGGCCCCAGCGCAGCCCACAGGCCATGTCCCTGCAGGGTGAGGGTCCCGGCCGGGACTGGACCAACTCTGTGGGCACCCCAAGGGACCCTGGGGCCACACCTGTGTCCCCACCACAAGCCTGACCTTCCCGCCTCATTCTCTGGTCCCTCAGCATCTGCAGCAAGCACCAGCCACATTGTGTCCCCAAGGAGGGGTCCTGGGCCAGGCCCCATCTCACCCCTCATGCCACGTAGCCAAGGGGTCTCCAGTCCCCCCAGCGCACAGAGGCAGCTGAGTCCAGTGCCACTGCACAGACACATGGACAGATGCCACCTCCTGCACCCCTAAGTGCCCGGCCCTACCGTGGCCTCCGATGGCTGGGCAGGGAGGGCGGCAGGGACAAGCTGAGGGGTCAGCCCCGGGGTCCCTCCCACCCCAGAGCCCCCAAACTCACCATTGATGATGCTGAGCCCCAGCACAGCCCTGTGGCACCCCCTGCCCCGTGGGCAGTGCCCTGTGCCACCCCAGCCCCTGGGTGCCGCTGGAGCTGGAGCCGGGTTGGGATGCAGCCGGGTAGTGGATGTGGGTCGAAGGGGGGGGTGGGGGGTGGACTGCAGGGCCGGGCCCTGCCTCTCCTTCCTCTCCCAGGCAGGCAGCAGGCAGGAAGGGAGAGGAGCGGCCACGCTCCAGGATACCGCCCCGCAAGGGGGTGGTGAGCCCACCACACTGCCCCGGCTCCGCCGGCGGCACACCAGGCTGGGACACCCCTGCCCCCAACCATGCGGTGCCAGTAGCCATGGTGGGGCTGCCTCCCCCCGTCCCGTCCCATCCCAGCACGGGGCACCTCCAAGCTGGAGACAGGCACTGCCAGACTCCCTCCAGTCCCCCGGGCAAGTGATGCCCCCCTTGGNGCAGCGCTGCCAACCTGCGGACGATCATCTTCAGGGTGCGGTAGGAGCCCTTGATGAGGATCAGGGCCTCCTGGCGGGACCCGTACAGCGGTGTCCCGCTGATGTTCACCAGCTCATCACCCGGCTGCAGCTGGCGGGACAGCGCAGCCTTGCCCCCGTCCTCCACCTGGGTGACAGAGAGGGACGTCGGGGGCGCGGGGGAGGGAATATGGCCTCCCCCGAACACCCCAGGAGGTGTGCCACTGCCG
Organism: Chionis minor; assembly: GCA_013398295.1. Classification (NCBI taxonomy): domain Eukaryota; kingdom Metazoa; phylum Chordata; class Aves; order Charadriiformes; family Chionidae; genus Chionis; species Chionis minor. The sequence continues at coordinate 9,028 of VZSF01001056.1, forward strand.
CCGAGCGCCAGGGGAGAAAGATGCTTTGGAAAGGGGGTGCCTGTGCCCTGGGCCCCACGGAGCAATCTGCGGCACCAGGCTCCCCCCCTGCCCCAGTCACATGAATTTCTGAGCAAGGAAAGGGCATCGGGGAGGGGGGAAGAAGAAAAATGTCCCATCCCAGCAGATTCCCCCGCAGGCGCGGGCAGCACAAGGGCCCTTTGTCCAGCGCGGATGCCAGCCCCCTGCCACTGCTCCCAGCCCCACGTCAGCCCTGCCCGGGCACCCGCGGTTATTTCGATGGCCGAAGGACGCCATCACGCCGTGTGAGCCCAGGGGAGCCAACAGCAGGGGAAGCGCCGAGCCGTGCCCAGCCCTGGCACGCACCTACCCCATCCTGGCACCCGTGGCTGAAACAGGCCTGGTACCCCGTAATGCCGCAGCTTGGAGGACACAGGGCCACGGTGCTACCAGCGCGGAGGGGCCCCAGCCCGCCCCCTCTGCTTCAGCAGGTAGGTGCAGCACGGGCAGCCCTGAGACGGGCAGTGCCCAGACGGGGCGGCAGAGCAGCTGGTGCTGGCACTCATTTCCATGCATCCTGCCACTCCCGATGGCTGGGGATCACCGTGCCCAGCCCCTCACACCGCAGGGCTTGCAAGCGAGTGATGGCAGCGTGGCGGCAGTGGCATGCAGGCACCTGGGGCAGGACCGGGGGTGCCCTGTGCCTAGCGTAGATGTGGAGCCTGACCTGGCCGACCGCCGCAGCCACCCGCAGGGTGACGGGCAGAGCTGGCCCGGCCAGCTCCCGCGCCCACCCTGCCCATGGGCTCCTCACCCTGCCCTGCTGCTACCGGCCCGGCAAAGAATCGAGCTCTGCCCACAGCGCCGTCTCTGCAGCCCAGCCTGGGCGGCAGCCAGGTCCCGGTGCCGTGGGGCACCCGCAGCTCCCCAACCAGCTGGCCACCACACACGTGCCCCTGGGCGCTCCTTCCCAGCCCTCCTGCCGGGCATCCCTCTGCCCGCGGGCAACATGGCACCTGGGGAGTCAGGCAGGGGCAGCCAGGTTTCCTGCCTAGCCCAGCACTGCCCCACGGCAGTGACGAGCGACCCACAGCTCTCCCATTTTTTCAGGGACCTGGGGACTAAAATGCCAAGATGCGCCTGCCTGTGAGGCAGGCTGCCCTCCCCTCCAGGACTGAGCCATGGCGGGGCTGCCTTCCTGGAAGGGGGCCCCAGCTGCCTGCAAGGGCTCCCAGTCCCACCGTGCACTAGTCAGAGCACCCAGGTTTAACCCCTGCCACGCTGCTGCCCACCGCCGGGCAGCTCTGGCAGAGCGGGCAGGCTGCACCTTCACACCTGTGTGCCCACTGCGTCCTGCCTGCCGCGGCTACAGACCTGAGTCAGTGGTGACGAGTCATCCTTTCCTCCCCTGCCACGGTGCAGGACACCGTCGGGGCTGCACCCGTGTCTGGGCCACCCCATGCGCCAAGACGGACACGGCTCAGCCCTGGCATCATCCACCAGGAGCTAAATCCGGCACAAACAGCCCCTTGTTCTGCCTTCACCACCAGTGAACTCAGCACTGGCAGCCAAACCCCGCTGCCTGCTGCCCTGCCTGGCTGGGCTGGCCCCAGGCACTTCCCCGACACCACCCCCGGTGTTCACTCTGGGCCCTAATGGTGGGCATCAGTTAGCTCAGAGGACTATGCATCTGCCTGCCACAGGACAGGCTTGTCTTAGGAGTCACAGCTGTGGCGGTGCCTGAGCTGTGCCCACCCTGCCCCACGCAGACCTCACTCCCTGCCCTCGATGTGCCAGGGGGAAACCTGTGCCCTGGGGGCACTCAGCAGCCTCACAGAGCCCACGCCAGCCCCACCACGGGACTCTGCCAGAGGAAGGGATCCTGCCCAGAGCGGACTCAGAGGCCAAACTGTCCTACCGAGCGACGGGACCCCTTTCCCTTTCTGGCGCAGGGCCCTGGGCCCCCCGCCCCACAGGCGGGGGCTGCCCCCTCCCCGCGCACACCTCGGTCGGCCGCGGCAGCGGAGCGGGCGCCCCGGGGGACCCTCCCCTGAATGCACAGAGCGCTGGAACAAGCCCCCTTTGTCTGCAGAGCACACGAGGCAGCGGCGGCCCGGCCGG
>VZSF01001057.1:0-14567 GCA_013398295.1 Chionis minor
GAAGGCAACCTTAAGGGATGTGCAGGGGGGCTGGGGGGGGGGCCAGGGAAATCATCCATCCCCTTTTCCTGCTGCCTGTTGGGAGATGCCGAGCGGTGGGAACCGGCAGGAGGGAATGAAAAAGCCCGCAGAGTTTGGGCGCAGAGGGCTGGTGCGTTCGGCAATGGCTCCGGCTGACTCCCTCCTCCTGCGCCCAATTTGCGTCCCCCATCCAAAACCCATCAGCTCCGAAGCACCGGCAGCCGCCGCGGCTCCCAGTGATGCTGACAGGGCTCTACCGGCTGCGGTGGGTGGGTTGTGCCCCCCCAACCCCTCCTCTGCCCCCCCCAAAGGGTGAGCACCTGGGGATCCTGCCTTTGCAGCCCCCTTCCCAAAGGAAAAGTAACTTTTGGGTGGAGAGTCCGGCTCTGTCGCCATCCCCAGGGCTGGCATCACCTTGTCCCCACGCCACCGTGATGCAGCTGGATCCTTCCACCTGCTGGGAAGCCCCGGCTCGCGCGGCCGTGGTGACGCTTGCCCTTGGACCATGGTGGGACCAGCACTGCCACGGGGCTGGAGGAGAGGCAGGAGCTGGTGGAGGCTGGCAGGGGACAGGCAGGGCCTGGGGACTGTCACCTTAGCACATCTCTCCGCAGCGGGGTGGGCACCTGGGGTTGGCCAAGACTTAAGCGAGGCTGGGCTTTGATGGATGTGATGTGACAGGGAAGAGCAGAGCACGGATGGCTGGAACGGCTCCTGAGCGGCATCAATCCAGCTGTAATGAAAAGTTGTTATGGATTGAAATGCCACCGCTGGGGGAAGCGCCTCCCTCTCGGCCATGGGAAGCCACCGATGTGGTGCCACATGCCGGGGCGAGGAAGGTGCTGTGGAGGAAGACTTAGCTGTGTCATGGAGCGCTTTGCCATGGGTGGCCTTTGTCCAGGCTGTGGTGGGACTCCAAGTTCAGACTTGAGGATGGGCCCCAGCCTGAAGGATGCAGATGTGGGTGACAGATTCCCCAGGTTGGTAGGGACCTCTGGAGATCATCTAGTCCACCTCACCCTCACAGAGCAGGTTCACCTAGAGCAGGTTGCACAGGTGGGTCCACGCAGGACACCCACTCCGTCACCCACCAGCAGCATGAGTGTCCTTTCCCTGGGGCTCAGATGGCGGAAGCGTCCCTGCCAAAGGCTTCTCCCATGGGGATGAGCCGGGTCGGAGACCTGGCCCAGCTCTAGGAGGGGTTTTAGCAGGATTTACCACCGTGTGTCACCAAGGAGGGGTCAGAGGCACCTTAGCAGCATGGGTGCCCGAGGGTGTGTGGACGCCATACCCCAGCCACCCTGCTGGGGAGCCACCAGCACTCCCGACCTGGCACCCAGCGGTGTGCAGGGGGCTGGCAGGAGCCCGGGGCCAGCTGGAGCTTCTGGTGCCCCAGGGAACACGGCAGGATCAGAGCTGGGCTGCAGCTGGTAACACCATGGTTTGGCTTTTGTGCTGGACGCGCAGCGAGACGGAGGGTGCCGGCACCCATCCTGCACGGGCACCCACCTGTTGGGTGCACAAGCAGGGGTGCCACGTGTTTACGGGGAGGGGGGGTTCATGCAGGTGCAGCCTGTGGCCTGCGAGAACAGCGAGGACAGGAGCATCACCCGCGTGGACGAGGGGCTGGAGGACTTCTTTGCCAAGAGGCTCATCACGGAGGAGCTGCCGTAAGCCCAAGGGGGGGGTTCCTTGCACCCACCCCCTCCCTGGGATTTCACCTGTCCTGCAAACGCTGCTGGTCTCAGTGCCGAAGGGATGCTGGGGAAATCCTCCCCTCTTACAGCAGGCACCCAGCTTGTGTGTCCACCCCCTGGGGTATCCCCAAGCCTGGTGGGAGAGGGCTGGGATGTGGCCATGGGGTGCAGGATGAGGCTGGTGCCCCGCTCCCACAAGCCCGGGGAGGGGCTGTGGGGTTTGTCCCGTAACGGGGAGACAGTGGGGTGGCACCTGTGGGGTCCCACACTGGGAACTGCCAGGATAGCGTCATCTCCGGTGGGGTGCCTGGGGTCTGGATCCATCCCTTTGGGGTGGTGGGGAGGGTGGGGAATGATCCCTAGCCTCTCTGCATCCCGGAGCTCACCTTTCCCAAATGCTTCGTCTTTCCCCAGCCCTACGGCTCCAGAGACCTGCCCAGGATTGGCCCCTCTGGCCCCCTCCGGCTCCCGCACCCTCAAGAAGAAAATCGGGAATTTTTTTGCCTTCAAGAAACCCAAATCCAGCCGGGGCTCGAGGTGTGAGAAGGAGCCCGAGGGTGGCCCTGCCGCCCCCAGGAGCAGGCGCTCGATGCTCAGTGACATTTTACGGGCCCCCAGCAAGGCGGGCGAGGGGGGCAAGCTGCTGAGTAAATCGGAGGAGGGGGGACTCGCTGCCGAGCCCCGGGCAGAGCTGGAGCACTGCCAGACCCCCGACTCCGCCCGCAGGATCCGGCCCAAATACTCGCGGGAAGGCAAATCCCAGTCGCTCATATTGCTGTCCGGGGAGGACGAGGAGGCGCTGGGGGTCAGGCATGACAAGGTAAGCACTGTCACCGGGCCACCCCCGCTGACCCTGCCGTTCGGCTGGGCTGATGGGCACCGCTCCCACCCGAGGTGGGGCCGGTGGTGGGGTCAGCCAGGCACCGCAGGGGTACTTGGGGACACCGGAGCAATGGCTGGGGACGTTCCCACTGGGTTGTGGCCATGCCTTGGTCTCCCAGGGGGGGCAGCTGGGGTTGGGGACAGGTTGGGGACAGGCAGGTGGGTGCTGCGCCGGGTGCCGTGGTCCTGGCAGGGCTCTGTGTGTCCCACAGAAGAGGCACCTGGAGAAGAGCGAGGGGGAGCTGCCCGGCTCCTTCGAGCAGCGCATGCAGGTCATGCTCCACCGCATCGGCGTCACCAAGGGCCCGGCCACCGAGGGCAAGAAGCAGCAGGTGGGGAACAGCTCTGCTTTCGGGATGGATCCTGCGCCCACGGAGCAGGTGGGAGGCGGTGGTCCGTGGGATGGGGGTCCCCCGGCGGGCACCAGCAGCACCCGCCTCCACCACTGCCTGTGGCCTCTGTCCTGTCACCTAGCCCCCGGCTAGGGGACTGATACATGGGTTCCTACACGCTGTGTGGTGTCTGTCCATCTGTCCCTCCTTCCCTGGGGTGCACCCACCCCATCTGGCCACCCCAGAGCCCGGCAGCACCCTGCCCTCCGCCACCCATCGTCCCTGAGGGTGCTGCCACCCTGATCCACCCTCCCTGCTCCTCACCATGTCTCTTCCCCCTTGCAGAGCAAAGACAGCGAGATCAAGAAAGCCGGCTCAGACGGTGAGGGGCTGCGTCCTCCCCACCCTGACCCCCACCCGGCTGCGCACCCCCAGGGTGGGCACGGGCAGGCTCCCAGCTGCGCGTCCCACCGTGCCCCCCCCACCCCGGGTGCTGGTGGCACGGGGTGGACCCCAGCACGCTGATGGCTTGTGCTTGCAGGGGACATCGTGGACAGTTCTGCAGACTCCCCCCCCTCCCTGAAGGCTCGCACCCACTCCGTGTCCACAGGTGGGTCACCAGTGGGTGCCGGGGGTCACCAGTGGGAGCCGGAGGGCTCTGTCCCCTCCGCTGGTGCCGCGCAGGGACTGGAGCTGATGGGGACTGGTGGGCACGGGCAGGGTCAATCGCACCCATGGGTGCCCAACCTCTGGCGATGGTGGACGTTAACCCACCCTTTGCCCAGTCCCCTAGGTGGCTGCAGACTGGGTCCCAGCACCAAACGCCGTCCCCTGGGGCCGTCACTGCCAGGCACCCACCCACAGCTCTGCCCTCCCTTCCCTGCAGATGCACCCTTCCGCAGCCCGGCCGCCACGCTGGAGCCCCGGCCAGTCTGGAAAGCCTTGGGGAGGCAGCTGACGGTCGAGCCGCAGGGCATCGCCTCCGACCAGCCCTGGCGTTCCTTCATCCTGGCCGAAGAGCCTGGGAGCCGGGAGGGCTGGAGCAGCAGCCTGCCGCGGCCGGGGAGGAACACACCGGTGACGCTGCCGCGGAGGGTCAGCCACGGCGGGGAGGTGGGTGCTGCCAGCCCCCTGCCTGCACCGCCTGATGCCGAAGGTAGGGATGCCAACGGGACGCCCCCCCCGTTCTGCTGCTGGCGTGTTCCCGGAGCCCCTTGGGAATGGAGGGCAGTGGGGGAGCCAAGCACCCAGCGCTGGGTGCTGATGGGGGGGCTGCCGGCACATCAGGGTGCTGCAGACCCCCCCACCCATGGCACATTCCCGCTGTTTTTCCAGACAACCGGCTGACGCCGCGGCTGGCGGTGCTGTGGGGGACCGGCCGCCGAGCTGTGTCTGTCCACGAGGAGCAGCTCAGGGAGCCCGAGTGCACGGCAGAGCTGGGAAGTAAGTGGGGGCTGGAGTGGGACCCTGAAACTCCCCCTTGCACCCTGCCACCGGATGAGGCAGGCGGTGGCACGGTGGCATCCCACGTACACGGTGGTGCTGCCTGTCTCAACCCGGCGTGATGGATGATGGCGTTGCCGCGCTGGGAAGATCCCGAGGTGGGGGGACTTGGCATTGGGATCAGCTTTGGCTGCAGTCGGGCTGTCCGGGCTCCCAGGCAGAAGCCAGGCGGCTGTGCCCCACCGTAACACAGGGCTGGGTTGTGTCCCCCCCAGCTGGCACCGTCCCCCTGCGCCTGCGGCGGTCGCCTGTGTTCAAGCGGAGGACCAAGCACGACTCCCTCCCGGAGCCAGAGGGTGAGCCCAGACTGTCCTCGGATGCCGCAGGTGAGACGTGAACCTTCCTTCCCTCGCACCCCTGCTATAAAGTGGGTGTTGGGATACGGAAGGGGGGGATCCCCCACGCTCACGCCAGCACCCGTGACCTCTCCAGGTGCCACGCCGCAGGACTGGCCCCGCGCCGGGCTGGAAGAGCCACAGGCTGGAGCGGGCACCAAAGGCGAGTGGCCGCAAGCCCCGGCACAAACTGTTGCGAATGCACAAGACTCAGCAGCCGTAGACCAAAGACCCCCGGTGCCGGGCCAGGGGGAGCCAGCCCTGGGACAGTGAAGCCCCTGCATGCCGCCGCACTGTTCCCAATAAAACCCTGCAAGCAAGCACGCGGTGCCAGGGTGATTGGCAGCTGGGGCAGACGGGGCGCAGGTCTGCTTCCGACCGGGCTGCTGCCACCGCGCTGACTTACGATGGCATCGGCCGCCTTTCGCTGTGGGGGACAGCCACCAGAATCACCCGGGAGGGCTGGGAATCGTGCTGGAGCCCTGGGGATGCACCGAGCAGCGTCACCTTCCCTGGGGGAAGCTGGTGATTTTAGGCAGGAGCTGGGCATGCGGTGCAGGCAGCAGCAGTGCTGGCAGCCATTTTTATCACACATTACCCAGGGCCCTTTCGCCTCTCCAGCTCCTCACCCCGCAGGGTACCGCTCTCTCCAGCCACCCCGCTTCCCCCCACCCCCCCAAGACGCAGGTTTCCGTCATCGGCACGACCACCACCCATGGCACTTCCGCACGCAGCTCTGCAGCCTCGCCATCCCTGCAGCTCTCCCGGTGGCACCAGCGTTACCCCAACACCCAAGCGGCTTTTCTCCCATGTCAACCTCCGCTCCGGACCAAACGCATTCCTTACACGGATGTTTACGATGAAGCAGCAACATGCTTTTTTTTCTTTTTTTCCCTCCTTCTCTTTTTTTTTTAAATTCAAGAGCTGTGTATTTAAAAAATATACAATTTTTATTTTTAATTTCTACAGCATAACCCTGCGGGATATTTTTTCTAACAGTGCAGGACCCTACCTAAACCTAATCAATAAAACCTCCAAACTCCTGTGCTGCCTTCAGAGCAGTGATCAGGTTCTGCGGCTTTTGCTACCGCTGCCGCCCCTGCTGCGGTGGCACTGGGTCACCTCTTGTCCCCGCTCACCAGGCCAGGGCGTTTGGAAAAGATGGAGAGGGAGGGGTGGGAGAGGGATGCCAGCTCAGGCACAGGCATCCCTGAACTGAGGCTTTTCCCCCTTCCACTGCTGAAGGTGCTGGCCTCAAACAGGTCATGTCCCTAGCATCTCTGGAGCCAGGGTCTCTGCAGCCAGGCCAACCCACTCTGTGGTCCCCTTGGGGACAGGGCTCCCGGTGTCGCCATCTCCACCCCTTCCCCCTTCCCTCCCCCCCAAAACTGCTCTTCCCAGGCAGCTATAAATCAGTTTTGCTGAACTAGTGAAGAAAGGAAGGATGGGCTGTGCTCAGGAGTCCACCTCCTTGTCCGTGAGTATCCAGCACGCCCACTTCAGCATCGCCTTCGAGATCCTGCGAAAACAGACTGGGGTAAGAAAGGGACCCAGCTTGCCACCACCCCGTGGGGCAGCCCAGTGACCAAGGGTAAGGCGGAGTTTGGGGACCCGCTGCAGGGATGCAAGCAACGGTGCGCCCGCATCCCACGTGGCCGGCCATGGCGGGGGCAGAAGGGACAGCCATAGCGGGTCGTGGCTGCACTGACCTGACGGATCTTATCCGCTCGCAGAGCTCGGGGCTCGGCGCCTCGTATCTGTACTGGACTGGCTTCTTCACGTACTGGGGAAGGGAAAGGCAGGGTGAGCCTGGTCCGCCCCAGCCGCAAACCCCACAGCACGGCCCCACCACGCACCCCCGAGACGCCTTGGGAAAACTCTGGGGTCTCTCCCTCAATCATCTCCTGCTCTTCTTTACTTTATCGGAAGAGCTGGAAAACGCTCCATCGAGCGTTGGTTCACACCCAATGAAATCATGGGTTCAATGATATCTTCACCCAGCGCCCCAGATCCTCCTTTGGGAGGGTTGTGACCACCATCTACGTCAATACCTGCCTTCAACTGCCCGTCCCCAGCAATCAGGTGAGAAAAGGCCTTGGGGGGGGGACACCAGCGGTGGGGGGACACAGAGAACTTCCCCAGGGACCACCCCCCAGGAGACTCCACCAGCTGCTTCATCTTTACCGGCTGCAGAGCTCTGCGCTGCTCCAGCCTGGAGCTGGGGCCGCTCACTGGGGATGCTTGCTTTTCCTCCTCCTCCTCCTCCTCAGAGAGCTCCTTTCCATGCTGCAGCCCCGTCTCCTCCTTTTTGCTCTTCTTCGCGTGCCGGGCGCTCAGGAACTCCAGTCTCCGGCCCGTGTCTCTCCCCCTGCCCCACGGGGCACCTCGGGGATGCTGCTGCCCACCGAGGGCTGGCAGTGCCTGGCCGTCTCCGGCCAGCAGCTTCCTCTTGGCACCCACAGCACCTCCTCTGTGGGTCCTGGCAGAAGCTGGGCCAAGCTTCAACGTGTCTGGAGGGAGAGCCGTGCCACTGGAGTCTGCCTGCTCCCTGTGAGGTGTCCCTTCGGGCAGGGATTGCAAGTGGCTGCTGGGTGCGACGGAAAAAGCTGGAGAAAGAGATGGCAGGGTGGCCTCGGAGCCCCCCGCCACCTCCGGGCTTCGAGCAGCGCAGGGGCCATCGCAGGCTGCCTCCGCAGCTGACGTTGCCTGGGTGGTGCCGGTCTCCAGCGGGATGATGTCGCTGTAGGAGCAGAGCAGGGAGGGAGAGGAGGTCTGTACCGGCTCTCCCTGTGGCAATGCCTCGGGAGAGTTCTGGCTACACTGTTCCAGCAGGTCGGGGGTGTTGCTGTCGGCAGCCACGTCTTGCTGGGTCTTTGGCGGAACATCATGTTGAAAGGTCTTCTCTGGTAAGAGAAAACATACAGGCAGGGGGCTGGTGGTGGGACCTGCCCTAGCACGTGGGTAGGGCAGGAGAGCATCAGAGCTGGAACGACGCAGGCACAGGGCAATGGGAATACTACAGCACTACTTCTGGCTAGGGAAGAGCAAACCAGTATCCAGGAGGAGTTATATGGTCACCCAGTGAGAGGAGAGGGGGTTGTCTCCTGCTGGCAAGTCAGGTTGGATGCCCAGGGCATAGGGACTCACCATCCGAAGAGTTCAGGGTCAAAGATATTGGGGGAAGCCTGTTCCAGGGGTTGTCCATGGATCCCTCTGAGCTCTCCGACAAGGCTGTTGACTCGGCAGCTGAAATGATCAAGTAGGGGGTTGATTTTGGCAAAGAAAGCGGCTGCCTGTTCCCAACCCTGCAATGGCTACAAAGACCTGTGCATGGGGTCTCGCACGGAGACAGGAAGGGAGCTCCGAGTGCCCTGTCCCACCAAAACTGGGCTGTACTCCAGCCACACTGCTTCCACGCCCTCAGCCAACCCCTCTGTTAGGCAGCAGAGAGGCAGATGCTGCCCAGAGAGCAGGCAGTTGGGAAGAAGACGACACCCTGTACTGTCCAGGACAGCAGCTCCCTTCATCTCCTCCTCTACATGGAGCTCCTGTAGGTATTTCTGCAGCAAAGTTTGGTGACACCAAGCCCAGCAAGGTGACACAAGCCTGGCAGGTGACTCAGGCTCTGTGATGGCATCAAAGGGACAAACTCACTTGTGCTTTTAGCACACCGAACTGAAGCTGCTCAGCTTCAGGAGGCTGCAGGAACAGGACCATTCCCTGCCAGCTTAAGGCAGGGCTACAAGTTCTGGTCTTCCAAAGACCTGACCATGCCGGTACCTCCTCTGCTCTATCCAAGGGGAAGGTGGGCTGAGGTAACTTCAGAGGAAACTACTATAAGGCTGGATGGGATGTGGAGGTCTCGCTACTCACAGCTGGCTTGGGATATGACACTTGGGTCACCTGGCACCATCATCTCCTCGCCACTCTTCCTGGGAGTTGCTTCGCATGTGTCTGCAACGAAAGGGGTACTGCCGGTCCCATCCTAGCGTGGCGCCCAGCCAGAGCAGAAGAATTCTTCTCCCCACCCCAGGCAGACCCTTATTTCGCATGCTTGGATGCTGAACTGCCCACCTGCCTACCCCGCAGATGAAGCCACCGCACTGACCTGCCTTGGAAGGATCACAAGCGACTGCCTCCTCCTCAGGAGGGATCACGAGGATGTTGGCTGGCACCATGAAGACGTCCTCACCCTGCTGAAACAAGACACGTTACGTGGTTTTCACTGGGCAAGTCCCACCCAAGATGCAGGAGCCCACCTGAGATGCAGGAGCCCACCCCTAGCTGGTAGCTGAACACCATCTCTCTCCCCAGCAAACTTCCAGCTCTGCCCACCGCTCTTCCCCTTCCTTCTCCCACCCCTCCAGAGCAGAGTCCCCACCATGAACTGCCTCAGCAGCCAGACTGACCTCTTTCTTGCGCTCTGCCTCCCACTGGGTGACAGGAACCTCGTCCTTCACCGTTGCTGGGGTCTCCTTGGGCATCCGTAAATCCAAGCATTCCTCAGCATTTTCCTTCAAAACCTCCAGCTGGTCCTGTCCCATGGCATCGATCAGCTGAGAGATGGATGGCTCTGGAGCAGGAACACATGAATGTCAGTAGAGAAGACACCTTAATTCAGGCAAGCCTTGCTTGCAAATGCTTTTACTCTGCTGCATGACTGTCACGTGCACTGAAACCTGTGGAAACACACAAAATTCTGCCTTTCTTCTGCTTTTAGAAACTATCTTTCCTTTCTCCACACAGGTCCTGGAGCAGCAGCATGAGCATGGCCCACACTGCTTTAGCTGTCCCCACCCCCTTGTCCCACCTTGGGCTTAACAAGGTTGCCTTGTGAGATCTGCTCAGGTTTGCGCTATCTCCGCCTAACACAGTCCAAGCTGAGGAGAACCAGGAGCCCCACCAGGACAGCCAGAGAATCGCATGCCCCCCAGAACCCTTTACCTGAGCTGGGAGCGTTCTTCAGCGCCAGACTCCTCCTGCAATGACCAAGGAGAAGACAAAGCCAGGTTAGGGCTGAGGCATGCACAGCCCAGCAGCCCTTTGCAGCTCTCAGTCGCAAATGAAGCATCCTGGCTTGGGAAGTAGTGGCTTCCCGCTGGGTGCTCGATCTGGCCACCAGCCTCCGCTCAGTATCCTGGGAATACCCATCAGGGAGCCCTGTTCCTGGAGAAGGACTGATAGAGACCCCTGAGGATCTCTAGAGTTGGGGCTCCAAGCATGGAGCGACAAATGAGCTATGCTCACCCACCCGGCTTCTTCCATGCTGCCCACGGCTGGAAGAAGCAAGTTCCCCACGGGTGTTTCCTCCCAGTTCTGCCAGCTCAGAGGAAGAGGCTGGGTCGGAGAGCCCTCTGTGTCACCAGGATCTCGTTTTGCAGGGTCTGCTCAGCTCTGTCACGTCCTGGGGCAGGGAGTCCCACAGGTTAACCGGGAGCTGCCAGAACGTGTGCCTGCCCGTGCCAGCCCGCTCTAGCCCTGCTCAGAGCCTGCACGCTCTGGTCATGGTGTCTGGAGTCGTTCCGCAGCAACGCCCAGCCCCGTACTTACAGCCACAGCTCCTTGATCTTCTGCGCCACAGAGGGCTCCTGGTTCCTGCAGTGAGAGAAGTTGGTTACCGATTCCCTCCGCATCCCCACCTTCCTCCACAGCCTGCGACAGAGACAATTCCTCTCTCAAACACAAAAAAGTGTTCACCCCCCCTCCCCCTACAACCAGCTCACACCACGATTCCCAGGGTCAGCACCGCTCCGGGTAGATGAGGAAGCCAACCCCCAGCGTCGAGCCCCCCGCCTGCCCCGTGGGCCGTACCCATCGGATGACTCCAACCTCTGCCTCTCCATGGGCAGCACGATGAACCGCTGGGCAGTGAGGTAAAACTCGCAGTCCTCCTGCAGGGGAAAACGGAGCCCATTAAGGCACCTCCGCGCTCCTACCTCCAGCAGGGCACCCATGCACCCACCCCAGCTCTGCCACCAACCCTCCCACCAGTGAGGACCGCCACCATCCCCCCGACAAAGGACAACTCCCTTCAACGGGGGGTTTGTACCCTCCTGCATCAGCTGATGGCTCTTTGGGAGCCACAGGCCAGGCTGGGCCAGCCCAAGGCTGTGGGGACGATCCTGAACCCCTGCAAGGGGACAGCAGGCGGCTCTGCCACCAGTTGTCCACGCAGGTGTCCTGCAGCTGCACGGCAGGAGGAGGTAACGGTTGGGAGATGCACCGCATCTCCATGGAGGGCTCATGCCATCCCCTGCCCCAGCGCCCAGGCCAAGCCATCGTCACCATAACAGACCCTCCCAGGAGCTGCAGGTGAAGAATAGAGAAGAAAGGCCACCCCTCACCTGCCTCCAGCTCCTGGGAGCAGCACAAAGCAAGCGGGCATGCAGGAAGCAAGACAAGGTCAAGGAACGAGTTGCTTCCACTCATCAGAGCACTTACCAGCCGGGCCTCCTCCCGGAAGCACACCGTGTACTTCTGCAAGACGATAATTCTGCAAATAAGGCTGGAAAGCCTGAGCTGCATGTGGGCGCTAGGAAAAGAGCAGAGCAGGAACGTCTTGGAGAGATGAAGAACAACGGAGTTGGACCACCCAGACACATGGTGGGGCTCCCCCAATAGCTACGCCAAGCACATCGGGGCATGTCGGCACACGTCTCGGCACAAGCATCAGGGATCAAGGGCTCCTGGTTCCTGCAACTTATTCCTGCCACTTATCCTGCAACTTATTCCTGCCACTTATCCTTGGCTCTGCTACCAGCACCCCACCAGTCTGGGGGTGTCCAAATGGGGAAACTGAGGAAAGCACTGAAGGAGCAGCACAGGCTACCATGGTTAATGCTCTGGTTCCTTTCACAAAGCCCACGGGCTTTTTAGTCCTTTCTAATCAATATCTACGTGGCATCGCAGCTTCTGCCATTGACCCCTGCCCATCCTAGCCAGCCAAAACCGGAGCACCAGCATTCTGGCTTTCTTCTCTTAGCTGCTCTCACGCGGATTTCCCACCCTGTGATTGCTTTAGCTTAACGCAGCCTGAAACAAGACCGGGCAGGAGCCCCACTAGCAGCTGTGGAGAACCGCTGTCGCAGCCACGGCTGAGTCACGGTGGAACCCACTTTTCTTCCGCCTGCAGAGCTTCGGATGTAATGACCACGCGGATATAGTAGGAGCCATCCGAGACCTGTAGGACGGCATCTTGGGGGACCTCAGGTTGGGCTGGAGCGGCGGAGTCACTCAAAACCTATCAAGAGAAGGTCACAATTCACCATGAAGCCAGATGGTAACCATCCACCACGAAGCCAAGGGTTCCGGTAGATGCTGGTGCCTCCCGGCTGGACCAAGCAGGCTCCACACCAAGGCAGAATAAGGGATGTGCCACATTGTGCGAGAGAGCAGTCGAAGGCAAGGGGGGAGAGGAGCCACAAGCAAGAGGTTTTTTTGCCCAAATCAGCAGCAAGAATCCAGGAAAAAGGGATCTGGGCAGGCTTGGGATACAGGCTCCTCTGCAAAGCAGAGGGAGAAGGAAAGCAGCAGCAACCAGCAGCATCACTACAGCCCTTCTCTCACTCTGAATGAAGTTCCTGGTGTAGCAACCATGAGCCTCTACTAAGCCATGTCCATGCTGGGTCAAAACAACACCCGAGGGAAGCAATCAACTGCTCCTCCAAGCCACAAACCCACCTGCTCCGTGGGCTGGGAGCTGTGGATCAGCCCTGGCCTGCCCCAATCCCTACAGCCCTGGGCTTCTCCCGTTACACGCCTACGGTATGATCACATACGTCGTTCACCTGACTGGTGGTGTTGGGACACAACGCACAAAGAGGGGACGTGAAAAGGCATGTCCCATCATGCATGAATGCCACCTCCATTTACCAAGAGGTGCGTGTTATGTCCTTTAATAGGTGCCCACCCCACTAAAAATCCCAGTCACCATCAGCTGAGACCTTCTGACCGAGCCAACAAGACTTGCTGCTGGGGTTAAGGATGCCCATGCGACCAGGATCCTGCTCCTGTAGGTAGCACAGCTCAGCCACCCAGCACTCCCTGCTGGCTGTGTCACCTCCCCCTGGTGGGAGAAGCCCAGTCCCACCGTGTGCTTGCCCACGCTCGGCAACTCTTCATTCCCAGCGGAGGCAGAGTGGCTTAGCTGGTACCCGTAGCAGGCAGGGCTGCTCAAGGGACTGTGGTAAAAAAACAAGATTTAAAAAAAAAAAAAAAAAAAGAGGATAGGTTTGGAAGTTGTAGATTGGAAAAAGATAGACGAGAAGGTAGGCATAGCTGGAGCCCAGAGCAAGCTGGAGAAAGGCTCTGCTGCTCAAGACACCCTCCCAATGCTCCCTAAACATGGAGAGGACTAGGGCGGGTGTAGGTTGGAGAGTGGTCACACTGAGGTACCACATCAATCCCTCCAGCCCAAGCGGGGATCCCTCATTCACTGATGGGTCTTCATCAGCCCACGTGCAACAGGTCTGCCTGGGAGCAGGGACTGAGACAAGAAGGGAACCAGTGCTTTCACCACCTCCCCGCCTTCAGATGGGCTGAGGAACAGGACCACAGCGTCTTCTCTCTCCCGCTGTCATTTTGTTTTTCTCCCCATCTCATCTCTCCTTCCATTTAAATCACAACATCCACCTTTCTCCTTCCTCCTCCTGGTTGGAAGGAGACACCTGAGCTGCCTCAACCAAAAGCCATTCTGGTAGAAGACGTTAGGGGATTGCTAACACTAATTAGCAATTAGTGTCCATGGTGGGACGCTGCTACCAACACCCAAAGGCTACGAGCAAACAGCAAACCAGAGATCTGAGGCTCTCAAAGAAGAGCCAGCATCCATGGGAGGACAAGCTCGTGGTCCCACCAAGGCTCACCACCAGCCAGGACAAGGCTCCAGACACCCCAGCAGGTCCTGCTTCTGCCTCACCCTACCCACTGTCAGGACCACCCATCAAACTACACAGTACAGGATGTAGGGAGGAAGAGGATGAAGGCAAGGCAGCCTGCAAGTGCAAGGCTAGGAGAGAAGTTGACTTTGGAGATGGCAAACTCTTTGGATGAGAGCAGGGCACATCTACCAGGGGTACAAAAGTCAGCCAAGGCCACCACAAATGGGCAAAACAAAGTTCCTCTACACCAGCCCCCCCCCGCCCCGCCAAAGGAAAAAAAAAAGGATAATCAGGGACTTGGAGGAGGAAGGGTCACCTACCCACAGCCACTGAATTGGAAAACGCTGAACAGTTCCAGGAATTTGGATTTCAAATGCTGTTGGAGAACTTTAGGACAGTCCCCCTCTATACCTACCCGCAGGACCTGCCCAGCCAGGAGGTTCTCATTGGCATCCAGCTGCTCATAATTCACCAAGAGGTTGGCGATCCAAGGCTGCAGGACATAGACTTTGGGAGAAGACATGTTCTTGTGTTCATACACAAACCTAGGGGAGATGAGACGAGGCACCAAACCATGAGTGACATGTAGCAAAGCTCTGGCATCCCAGGGTGGTTTTATCAACCCCAGGATGGTTTTATACCAGACGCAACCCCAGGGGCCGGCTCAAACCCAGCCCAAATCCACCCCCTTCTCTGCAGGGACTCCCATCCCATGGAAGCCGTGCCAAGGAAGATGAGCTGCTCCGGACAGGCAAGTCCTGCAGCATCCTGCTCGTTCCAGGAAGCTACAGGCTGCAGAGCTGCATGAGGGCTGGGGCAGGGGTTGGGGACAGGCACGGGAGGGGACAGGCAGGGCTGGGGACAGGCAGGGGTTGGGGACAGGCAGGGTTGGGAACGGGCAGGGGTTGGGAACAGGCA
>VZSF01001059.1:0-69810 GCA_013398295.1 Chionis minor
GCTTCAAACTGGAAAAAGGGAGACTCAGATGAGATCTCAGGAAGAAAATTTTCACTCTGAGGATGGTGAGGCACTGGAACAGGTTGCCCAGAGAAGCTGCGGCTGCCCCATCCCTGGAGGTTCAAGGCCAGGTTGGACGGGGCTTGGAGCAACCTGGTCTGGCGGGAGGTGTCCCTGCCTGGGCAGGGGGATGGGACTAGATGATCTTTAAAGTCCCTTCCAACCCAAACCATTCTACAATTTTATGAGAAAAGGTCATGTTCTTTTTGTGCTAAACGGCAGAGAGGGATCAGGAACTCATGGTTAGGAGCCAGCCATGGGCATAAAGACTTGTTCCTCTTAGAGCCCTGCAGTATTTTCCTAGATGCCCTTGGGGAGCCCCCAAGGGACAGGGTCACCTTCTCATTCAGTGCTGAAGCTGGTGACTGTTTTGTTTGACAAGTTTAATTTCCACCAGAGATCAAACTTGGGCACCTCTGTCTCCTTGTGAATCTGGACTTAGCTGTACCCCACCCAGCCTTAGCCAGATTTAACTTAATTTCTGGCAATCCAGATCTCCCCAGTCAAACAAAGCCACTTTTAGGGGACCGATATGGGGACATACAGACTGTGAGATCCTGTGCAATCTGCCAGCAGGGAACAGGGAGGGACAGCAGGAACGGTGCCAGAGGCAGCAAGCGGGTCTGTGTTTGTGCAGCACAACAGGATGCTCCTCCATCCCTGGGCACCGCTGCAGCTCATATAAGCCAAGGGAAAAGGAAACCCCCAGATGCAAAATGCCCACAAAGACAGTGTCTCTCCGTTCCAGCCACGTAGGGATGCAGAAACTACTGAGACACTCCTGTATCAATTCCTATTTATAAATGGAGTTTGTATTTGAGCGTAACTCTCATTGCTCTTTGGAGGGAGGGAGGAAGGGTAATTCCTAGTCAGAACAATACAGGGAATCATCATTCCATGTATTTACTAAAGCAGTGGATGTGCTCGCTCCAAGAGAAGCAGATGAATACCAAATGCTGTAAGACGGCTAAGAAAGTGCATCTGTAGTCTTGGGATGACCCAAGTTCAGCTTCATACGTGAGCCTGAATTCTGCATTTCAAGCAGGGATCCAAGCTCTTTGCTATGTAAGAGGGGCATCCCTTCTCCTGACACCGCAGCGCACGCTCAGTGACTGCTAAACACATTTTATGAGAATTCGCAAACAAATCCCTTAACGAGCCGATGAATTAAAATGAATGCAAAAATAGGAAATTTCAGAAATGTCACACCTGCCTCAGATCATATATATTTTTAGCCTGGTTCCCTCAGGAAATGAGATCTATGGAGTCATTCGGAGTCTGGCCTGGCTGGCTGCCCTCTTCATTATAACTTCTGATCACGAGTTTCACTCAAAAGTGACAGAGTGGAGATCTCAAAGATACTATAAAGCTCCTACACGTTTAGTAAAAGGAGGTGATTGGGGAGAAAAGCCACAGCTGTGCCATGACTCAGCCTGCACCAGGCAGGAGGCAGGGCACAGCCCCATACTATAAATCAAAAGGAAACCTTCTTTCCTTCTGCTGCTTGCACAAGTCTGTGTTTTTATCCCAAGCGACTTCAGGCCAGACTTCATTTATTTATGCTAAAACTGTCAGAGAAAGTTGAGAGCTGGGGTGTAGGGGTTTGGGTTTTTTTCTTTTTTAAAGAAGCACTATGGATTTGTTCACGCTATTATTCACTAGGGCAAAGCTTTCTCCATTGGCACAGGCTGAGAACAAACAGCCTCCGGAGGCTCTTGCTCAGCCCTGCCCTTTCCTTTGGCTCCACCAGGATGGAGGGCTGAGGCTGCCTGCCCTCACTGGATCTGGCCCTCACCCCTCCCGGCCCCCAGCTTGGGAAGTGTAAGGTTTTTCACTGATTTTGTCATTCTGGGAGGAGAGGAAGGGAGGGCCACCTTTGTTTGTCGTGATTTTTCCCCAAGAACAATTACTGGTGCTTTCTACCGTCTCCAAGTTGTTGCATGCTCTGTATTTCTGTTGTATCTTAAATGAAGTGGTGGGTGTTTTCTGATTTCTCTTGGGGTTTTTTTTAACTTGTGCTGTTTTCTCATGTATACACTTTTTTCACCAGCCAGTAGGATGATTTGAACATATTTACCCTAAAAGCCCTTCTCCCTCCCCCTACACCTCGCCTCCAGAAACCCTGGTACAAGTGAGAAGGAGTTTTTAGCTTTACTCTGACCAAGCTTCTGGCTGGCCGTATATTTTAACTGCTCGCTTTTATTTCTCAATGGACAATCATAGGAACCTAAATCTCATTTCCAGGACAAACAGGAACATTAAGGAAACACACCCTTTTTAAGAGATTCCAATCTAAACCAAGAGATTGCCTGAAGTGTCCCAGGCTTGAATCCAAACTTCCTGCTGGAAGCTGCGGGCTGAGCTCTTGCTTAGGATGCACCTAAGGCAGCAGAAAGAAAGCCAGCCCCCCACCTCCCCCGGTACTTGGTCACATCTTGCTCTCCTTTGCTCAGAAACTTCTGTCGTTTCTCCCTCTGAGACTCTCTGGTGTGTGTAATTTCCCATGAAAAGCCCAATTTCCTATTTTCTTCAACATGTTCTTATTTTTTCAGATATCCTCCACAGCCAGTTCTAGGTACCCTCCATAGCTGGAGATCCTGGATTCTCCCTCTGGAGTTATGGGGCAAACTCACTCTCAGTCCAGGCTTTCTGGGGTTTCCCTGCCTCTTGGTCTGATCAGATTTCCACCAAAAAAGCATTACGTAGTACTCTAATCATCTATCTCCTCCTCCTTCCCTCTGACCATCTCTCCTACCATGTCTCTTCTACTAGGATGTCCCCAGCTATGTTTCCTTTAGTGCATCCTGCCCAGACGGTCCCCAGAAGAAGGACCACAAAGCCCAGACCCTGTGAGTGTGACCAAGTTGGGCAGGAGACATGACGCTGCCCAGCCTGTGAGCCATCACTAAGGTGACACTCTGAGACATCACTAGGGAGAAGCAGCAGATTCCTCATTGTCATGGTAACAAGAAGTTTCACACTTCGAAGGGAAGCTGGCCAGGATGCTCTGTGTTCCACGCGTCTGGCCAGATCTTGGGGGACCCAAGGTGTGGTGGACCATGAGGGTCTTGATTTTGGTGCTTTGTAGCTGCTCAGGTAAAAGATCAGCGCGGAGGTGGATATATTCTGCTCTGACTCCTTGGAGGGCTGATGGGAGCCTTGGAGAAGAGACCTGAGTGAGGTGAACACCCTCCAAGCCAAGCCTGAGTGCTGCCCCTCTGCTTTCCTCCTAGCAAAGGAAACGTCCCTGCCTTGGGACCCACCAGACATCTCCAGCTGGGAACAAGAAGCGGGTGAGATCTGCAGAGCTCTCCTGATGGACCTCCCTGACCATGCATTCCTCCTCCCTGGGTGAAGTAGTGTCCCCATCCAGCCTGTGTCCAGGTGTTGGTGAGAGAACCCTCTCCTTGCCACCCACTCTGCCAATGACCTGGGCAGAGGATGCGGCTTCCCAGTGACAGTCAACTTGGGCAGAAACGGCCCAGTCTGACTCTGCGGTCCCCACCAGCCCTGCTTACCACAGCCTCGCTTCTTGCCACGTTCCTACAGTTCCCAGCATTTTCCCTCATCTAGGCACACAAACAATGTCAGGTCTCCCTGTAGGATGGTTCCCAGTGGGGCCGTGTCCATCCACGTGCCACACAGGTTCCCAGCCTGCTCCAGTGGCTTCCCAAGCCTCCTCTCTCCTTGGCTCCAGGCCTGTTTTTTTGCAATGCCCTGAAATTCCTCAAACGTGTCTCCAGGTTTTGTCTCTTTCTCTGGCCTAGGCCTTGTCTTCGTCCACACAGAGAGCAGCCGGTATTCACTGCCCTGCAGCCCTATTGAGATGGACGTAGCTGATCCCACCTACCGCTGGGTGCAGGACGGGGCAGGTAAGGTCCTGGCTCCTCTCAGCTGCACAGTCATGGGCAAGCAGCTGTGATGGGCTCTGCTACTGTGAGGCAAGACAGGGGTAGGAGGGGAAACAGCCACCTGAGGAAGAAGCAGGTCTGTGGTGCAGGTGATGGTCACACAAAGACTGGGGGCTTATGAGGTTGTATGTGTTGGGGGGCGTTGAACTCAAAAAGGACATGAGGTTATGGGGTAATACTTACCCCTTTTTTTGTTCTAGTAAGGTCTCAAAGGTTTTGTTGAGAAAGTTCTCAGGCATTCAGATGGTTCTTTTGCAGGTAGTGACATTTCTGGCAGAGGAGAGGGCACTCTCTTAATTTCTTCTTCCCTCTCCCTCAATAACTTATCAGAGAAGGAAAGGGAAGAGCAGCTTTGGGAGTCCTCGTAGAGTCTCAGCAGTGGTTTAAGGAGACCAAAACTGGAGCAGTGCAGGAAAGCATGACACAGCCACCCAGGAACTGGGCCAGCTCAGCATGGGGCAGCCAGCTCCTGGTGATCACCATCAACCCCTCTGTCTCCTGCACTAGCCCCCAAGTTGTTCTCAGTCACCAAAGAGGGACATCTCCTCTTCCAACGCTTCCAAGCAGGCGACAGTGGGAAGTACTCCTGCACCGTCTCCTACATGAGGCATGGGATTCCTGTGTCCCAAATGTTTCACTACAGCATCCTTGGTGAGTCTAGCACCGTGCTAACAAGCAGAGGGACCAACCCAACAGGGGCAGGAAGGGTGGAGAGGCCATGGGGTGAGAGGAGGGTTGGGACCATACTCAGCTCTCTGGTCAAGGGAGCTCTCTCTTGGCAGGGGGGAAGAACAGGACGCCTTTCAGGGTTTTCTCCCACAGGCTACCATGTGCTTGGAGGCCTGGACACTGTGCTGCTCTTCCACAGCAAGCTCTGCAAGGATGAGTGGACCAAAAGGTTCCTGCGGGGTCTACAGGATAAGCTAAGGCAGCTGGAGATGGAGCAGCACTGCAAACTCCAGCTCAATGCCACCTTCTGCTTCCCCTCGCTCAATAACCCTTGGGATGAGTTCATCGTCCAAGTACAGCTAGAAGGTAGAGCCCCAGGCAGAAGCACCACAGCAGAGTCCCCGGGGAACAGCGGGGTGGAGTGAGAGGAGTTGAGGCATCCCAGTTTGTGCTTGCAGGGGGAAAAGGGAGGCAGCATGGGGCTGAAGGGGGTGTAGTGAAATTAGGGACTCTTGGAAGACAGTGGTGTCTTATGGCTAGATTTGTTCAGGGCTTTGCCCATCTCCTGCTGGAGCTGAGGCTGCCTGAGCTGCACCGGTGACTCTCTGTACTCTAGTGTCCCTCTTTGGGCCCCACTGGGATGAACACTGCCATTCCCAGGACATGGAGACGCTCACAGACTGCTACCGCAGAACAGTCCAGCACAACCTCGGGCAGGTAAGCCCTGGGGCCAGTATATCGGCCAAGGAGGGAGCATGGCACAGGGGTTGTGTAGAACTGGGACACTCTCTCCAGGCCCAGGTATCTTCAGCAGTGCTGGAATGAAGAGGAGAACCCTGAGGCTTTGCTCAGTCTCCCTGGGGCCACGCTAGAGCTCCCAGTTAGGCTGGTGTGCAGTGCCTGTCCCCCTTGGCTCCCACACCACAGCTCCCACACTATTGTGCTGGGAGAACATTTCCTCTGCAACAAGGTCTCAGATTCCCTCTTGGACCTCAATATTGGCCTACTGAGGTCCATCTGCTCTGCCCTCCCCAGGTCCAGCTCGCCCTGACGAGGTTCTTCAAGGAGCACAAGTCCTTCCCCATCACTGGGGTTGATACCTCCAGCATCAACTTCACCAACGAGTTTGTCGGCTTCTTAAAGACCAAGCAGTGCAGCGGGGGCTATGGGCAGACCAAGCAGCTGCTAAGATGTCTCGACTGTTGCAGTGAGCCAAGAGCCCTTTGGTCCCCTCTCTTCTTCCCCTCTGCTTGTCCCCTCTTCCCCCGCCCCCAAGCACAGCTCCATGGTTCTGAGTCTACTCTCCCCATGCACACCCAGCCCAGGGAATGTAGTGGACAGGGTAATTCTGAGCCCTTAAGGCTCCATCAGGACTGTTTCCCTGACTCTATTGAACACAGCTTTATCAAGCAGCCAGTGCCATTGCTTAAAAGGCCTTTCTACGTGTCCTCTCCTCAGTTGTATGTCCACCGGGGACATTCAGCCCTCCTAAGAACAGCCAGTGCTCCCCATGCCCTATTGGGACCTACAGCCTGACCTACGGTGTGGAATTTTGCACTCCCTGCAAGGACGGCATGATCACCAGAGTGTCGGGCGCCAGCTCCATGACAGACTGTGTCAAGACGGAAAGGACCAAGCAGGGTACACAGCTTATCTGCTACTGAAGCAGGACAGGGAGGGGACTGGGGGACTCTCAACTGAGGGCAAGCACTACAGTGGGACCCCGGAGCAGCTGCCCCAAATATGTTGGCCATGGCAACTTCTACAGCCCTTGAGGGTCCCTTTGGAGATAGGCAGTTCTTGCCTCTTCCATCTCCATTCCCAAAGCGATGACAACTCCCTTGCTGCTCCTCACACCAGGCCAATGCTGAACAATCTGATTTCTCTTTCTCCACTTTGGTGTCCCCAGCTTGCCTTGAGCTCTGACAACCTCACTGCTAGGAGTAATGTAGGTCACAACATCCCTGCCTGTCTCGAGTTGGGGAGAATTAGCATCAGGATTACCTCCAGGGCCTTTTGTGGTGGGACTTCTCACCTTGAGTCAGTCCCGCACATTTCTCTCCCCTCAGTTGTCTCCATCGCGCACAGGATCCCAGTCCTGCTTCTTATCATCTTGCCAGTATTACTAGCCCTCAACTTGATCTTCATCCTGTAAGTCTGAGCTCTTTCTCCCAATGTGGCATATTTTGAGGAATGTCTATTGGTGTCAAGTCCCCCAGCTCTATGTTCCTCCTTGGAACAGGTGATGAAGGAAAACCTGAGCCCATCACTGTGACACCAGCAGGAGGGGGCATGTCAGAATAAGGGTGCAGGACACCAACAGCTGGGATAATCCACGGGAATAGTTTACACAGCCGTATAGGGAGTGGCTGGGTACAGCCCTGGGTAATCCTAGCCCTGAGGGCTGGTGCTGGGTGGCTGCAGGGCCCTGGGGCTGGTGCCTGACACTAAGTTCCCATTTTTCACTATGGGCTTCTGTCTCTCTGTAGCAGCTCTTGTTACTGGTTCTATCAAGAGTACCAGGTGTCATCTGCAAGGGCTTCCAAGATGACAGGAAGCACCACAAGGATGGAGACAGTAACCGGTTTCTTCAGGATACCCAGGCAGGGCCCCCAGGCTGGCAGACGTGCCAGTGACACCAGTGATTTGGACTCCAGGGCATCTCAGGTGGGTGCTGAGGAGCCCACACATGGAGCACCATCCCCTGCCGTGACCTCAAACCTTGGTGCTGTGACTGATGAGACAATTCCTGTGCTGACGCTGGAAGACAGAAAGGACAATTTTTGAGATTCCCTCCATGTGCACAACACTATTAGGGGCATGTCCCTCTGCCTACCGCTGTCCATTTAGTTTGTGTCCCCAACCACCTCCCGCTGGCTCAAATAGCCAGCAACGGAGAAGAGGAATACTCTCCTTCTGCTCTCCGAATTTTTCTTCCCAAATAGCTCTGACTACAACCACTCCTTTTGCTAATAAAGACTATATTTGCATCCCTCCGCAACACCGAATGCCCCAGACACAGCGGGACTTGGGGGTTACAAGGAGGGGACCTATCGTACAAATTGAACCACGTGTTTGTCTTTAGTCATGGAAGACACAATTCCTGGTCAGTCTTGGACTACAGAATGACTCAATTTCCTTCCTATACCACTTTTTCATAACATTTCCCCTCCCACCCCCCCCCAAAAAAGGAAAAAAAAAAAAAAAAAAAGCAGCCTCTGGGGAGAACATGCCAGAGCATTTGCTGGGGTCGAGGTTATATCAGGCAGGTCAGGACAGAGCTCAGCCTCAAATCTCTTCATTTTCAGAGCCAGGCCTTGTCATGCAAGGGACATAGGGCTTCGGGAAGGATTCCCACCTTCCTGGCCTCAAACAAGAGAGAAGCATCTGTAGCTGAGACTTTCCTGAGCCCAGAGGCTGCTGGAGTCCAGGAGAGGGCAGCAATGCCGTGTGGGAGGCTCCGCTCCAGCACAGAACAGCCTGGGCAGGGAGGGGGTGATTTTTAGCAGAAATAGGTTCTGGATGCAAAATGCAAGCAGGAGAAGGGACTTGCTCTGCTTCTTGGAGTAGAAGCAGCAAAGTCAGAGCAGGAGCATTGGTCCAGCTCCAGGTCTTCTGTTGAGTATGGTAGTTTCAGGGCCACTAAGCTGTCCCGAGAAGCTCAGCAGAAAGCATGGGCTGGCAACTGTTTGCTGAGGCCCAGGGAAGGAAGAAATATTGCGATTCATCCATTGCCTGCAGAGCAGTCAGCCCAACAGCAGCCAGACCCCGGGCAGGAATGCCAGGAACTGCCCTGGAGATGAGAGGAGG
Organism: Chionis minor; assembly: GCA_013398295.1. Lineage (NCBI taxonomy): Eukaryota > Metazoa > Chordata > Aves > Charadriiformes > Chionidae > Chionis > Chionis minor. The sequence continues at coordinate 8,451 of VZSF01001059.1, forward strand.
GAGAAGGGAGAAGCGAAGAGGCAGAGCAGAGACGTGTATGTGGTGTCTGAGGGGAGGGGGCTGTGAGCCTTCAGGTGGGAGGTGCAGGCAGGAGGTTACGGGAGGACCACTGGTTAGCGATAAAGCTCCATGGTTCTTCTGTTCTGTGTAGCTCTTCTCCAGCTCACAAGGTTCCTCTGTGGGACTGCAGCAGGTGATTAAACAGAGCTTTGGCATCAGCTAGCTGAAGGGAGGGGAAAGAGCTGGGGATGGGAGTGCTGGTTTCCTGGGTCTCTCCAGCAGGGAGAGTGGAGACCTGCAGCAAAGCCAGAAGAAAGGAGACGGTGGGAACAGGCAGGTCAGTTCTGGGTCTGTCACCTTAAAGCTGCTCTGCCAGGCTGGAGGTGAAGTTCCTGGGGGACTGTGCGTGGCTTCCCGAGACACGGACTCAGTATGGGGACTGAGGAGCACTGGGACTTTTCCCCCTCGGCTGTGGAGTCTGGATATGCTCAAGCTCCTCAGTTGCTCCCGGCTTCTCCCCTCTGCAAAATCCTCCCGTGGGCTGCAAACCCCCTTTTGAACGAACCTGCGTGCCAGCGGGGCTGCAGCCCAAACCACAATCATGCTAATGAGGCAAAGCTAATGCCCCCCCACCGCCTAGAGGAGGTCGTGTAGACGCCAGAGAAGGTTGTGCACAAGCCAGAGACCCAGTGCCGTGTAACGCGAGTGCTGGCTTGGCACAGGCTGGGATGAGGAGGCAGCAGCAGCTGCTGCCCAACTTAGCTCTGCAGCCCAGTTTGGAGGGAACAGATTCCTTCTGACTAATCCTGAGACAAGTGTAATTAGCAGGTCTGTGGTGGGGGCTGTGGGCGGGAGTCATGGATGTCCCCTGTTCCCAGCTGCATGGGCTGTACCGGGAGGTGCTGGGGAAGGGCTGGGGGGAGCTGGCTCTCAATATGAGCCCGTTTTGCCCTTGCAATCAAGGGCCGAGCAAAAAGCTTGGCAGCGAAATTCACCATAGCCGAGTTGTTCTCCTCCAAGAGGCTTTGAAGAACTGGAAGAGGTTTGGGCAGAGCAGGGCTGGTAGCCTGGAGACAGGCAGATGATCACAGAATCATAGAATCACTTGGGTTGGAAGAGACCTTTAAGATCATCGAGTCCAACCATAACCTAGACTACCAAAAACACCACTAAACCATGTCCCTCAACACCACGTCCACCCGTCTTTTAAATACCTCGAGGGATGGCAATTCCACCACCTCCCTGGGCAGCCTGTTAATGATGTCCAGCTGATGGCATGGCCGCAGACCAGCATGGTCTAGCGCACACGTCCCAACGCTCTGTCAAAAGCTGGTCAAAAGCCTCTTTCAGTTCATTACGTTTTTTGGGTTCCTCGTTCTTCCTTTACAACGTGTCAGAGTTTAATACCCCACTGCCTGCCTGGTGCTGCCATTCCATGGGAACGTCAAGGGGAAAAAAATATAAAAGTCTGTTCCTGTTCTGGGTTTAATTCAAAAGTCTGTTAATCACCCACATTATTTTATTCAGCATCTGGGGATGTTTGTATCAGCATGTGTTCAGATGCTTCCCAGCACAGGGATCTAAGAGAAAGATGAAGGTCATTGGGTTTCCAGAAAACCAAAGGGATTTTTGGTGTGGGGTGATAAGGCAGCAAAGTGGCAGCAACACAATCATTTGTAATCATCTGCCCACACTGCTATTTAACCAGACTGAGATAACTAATTGATGCTTATGTTTGCAAGCAATCATCTTGAAAATATTCTTACTTGTGTCAGATTTCAGTCTTGCTGGATCCAAAAAGGGCTTCTGTTAAATCAGGGCAGTTCTGTGTATGTAATGGAACCTTTTCAGAAGTAATTCAGGAACCAAAGTTTCATCTTCCTGAGATCCCTTAATAATTGCCATTTTTAAAAAAGTGTTCTGGCCCAGGATTTATTTTATGCCTGAAATCCAGCTAGAACACGGTGATCAACTCTATGGGGAAAAAGCAATGGGAAATTTTGATTGGCCAGAATGAAAAACAAAAAAAGTATTGGATAAATAGGAACACTAATTTTAAATGGTAAATCCCAAACATTTCAGCATGAAATAATCAGACCTCTCAGTTCTATATCTGGGGAGATGTTTTTCTCTGAAAATGAAAACATGGTGAAACTTTCCTGGATTTGTAAAACTTCTGGAGGTCTCAAAGTTAGTCCTACAGCGCCCAGGGGGGAAATGCTGAGTAACGCTGCTGCTGCCCAGTTCTCTGCGGGAAACTGAGTCCAGCCCAAAAAAGGTTTCATCTCCCCTGTAAATTCAGGGTTAGGGTCTGCTGTCCAAGCTGCCAAATACCCTTGCTTGCACATCCCTCTTCCCTCATCTTCCTTTCCACCATCAGCAACTGGGTAGCCCAAAATATATGCTGGCTTTGTGCGTTTTGGAATATCCGTGCTGGTTGGAGAAGCTGGGAGCTCTGCACTCAAACCACTGTCCCCGTTTTGCCCTCGTGCAGACTTGTTTGAATCCAGACTCATCCCAGTGAAATGGGAGCTGGCAGGTACAGCTGAGTTAGGAACCAAAGCCACACTCATAGCAGGTTTTAATTTTCAATTGCCTTTACCTCCATGGCATGAAATGGGGCCTCCACAAATCCCACACAACAGGGCAAGGGAGGACAGGAGGAGCAGAGCAGTGCAGAATGGGGCCCTCAGATGCATACTGGTATCCATGACAACCTCTCATTTCTCCTTGCTCACAGTAATTGCTGAAACTCTCTTCCTGTACCAGAGCACCCCTTGCTGGGACTGCACCCATTTGCTGGGAGTCTGAAGGAGCCAAGGGACGCCAGAACGTCTGGAGTGAATACACGGGTGACGAGCTGGGGATGGCACAGAGGCGCAATGCTCACAAGGACAAGAAACCTTCTGTGTCATGCTAAGGTGGTGAGCATCACTGCCCTCAGCGCTCTGGCATCGGTGGTGATGGACAGACCCTCTGTGATGGACAGAAGGTGAATCACCCAACACATTCCACCCCAAACCATGAAAACGCAGTCTGCCCAGACCACTGCGTCTCACCCAGTACCTACAGGGAGATGCATATTGATTAACTGAGGTGCAGAGGGAGGCCCCAGGCAGCTGCACTGGGCTCATGCTGTTGTCCAAAGGCAGCAACAGCTCCAGGATCAGTGATCATTGATCAGTGCTGGCAGCAGGACCTCGCTGTCAGGTCTGTCTTCAGCAGCCTGTGCTCTCTTGCTTGGTTTCCTTTACAGCTGCAGCTGAGGACACCTGCCTGACCACAAACCAGCTGAGGTTTTAAACTGAGAGAGGGGAGACTTAGATGAGATGAGAGGAAGAAATTGTTTCCTGTGAGGGTGGGGAGCCCCTGGCCGGGGTTGCCCAGAGCAGCTGTGGCTGCCCCATCCCTGGAGGTTCAAGGCCAGGTTGGATGGGGCTTGGAGCAACCTGGTCTAGTGGGAGGTGTCCCTGCCCATGGCAGGGGGATGGAACTAGATGAGCTTTAAGGTCCCTTCCAACCCAAACCATTCTGTGATTCTATGATTTCCAGGAAAAAGTGCTGTCTAACTGGCGATGACAAGGATAAACTGTCATGGTAGCACTTGCCACTGCGAGCAAGCTGGCTTTGGGCTGAAGCTCCTTGGTCATACAAACATAGCACAGGCTCTCTGTTGCAGGCAACTCTTGTCAAAGGTACCAAGGAAGCAAGAAGCCCAGTCGTGAACCCTCCCTGGAAGAGAACATCTCCCTGACAGGGCTTTAATCCCCGAGCTGGAGAATGCGTTCTTTGAAGAAAAGAGATGTAGAGATTTTTCTCTGCAGATGATAAATCACGGAAGTGATTCACTTTGATCTGATCCAAAATATGAATAAATACAGAGCTGCTCCACCATCTCAGGTGGAGTACAGAGTTAACTAATTGTCTGAAGGCTGATGGGCAAAGGGCTGCCTTGCCAGCTGCTGTCAGTAGGCAGCAATTAATTAAAAGTGTTTCTGTGCAATTTTGCATATCTTTTCTTTCTAGCCCAAAAAGACCACTATCAACTTGGTCTGCCCTTTCTCCTCCAAAGATACATACTTACTACCATAGGCAAGATGCAGGAGGCAATTAGTGAGCTTTGGTCACTGCTGATGAGTTCCCAGCTGGAGACTGTCTGGTTTTGAGCATCGTGCCTTAAAAGATGACAAATTTAGAGAAGGCAGATGACATCCAAAAGGTCTGAACCACCCCCTCTATAGAACTGAGAGTTCAGGTGGAGCACGCTACCAGTCCCTGAAATGGTGTTGGGAAATGGCTGCCCATATCTGCTGAGAGGCAAGCAAGCAAATCAGCATAATTAGCAGCCCGAAGGCTTTAAGCTGGATATGAGACGATCAAACAACAAGAACTAAGTTACTGAAAGAGGTACAGCTGCCTTCACTAGAAGCCAAAAAGCCATCTGTTACATCCCCAGACCCTCTGGGGGAGAAGGGACCCAGGGTCCCAGGGCAGAGCCAGCACCAGGGAAGACCCTGGTGCAGCAGCGGTATGTCCTCTGCACCATGGAGCACGTGTGACCCTACCCAAGGCCACGACACTCAACCCCAGAGCCCAGTGGCTGCTTGTATGTCCTGCAGACTCCAAACCACCTCACGACAGCCACAAACACCCACCCGCAGCTGCAGAAGCCGATTTTGCAGAAGATGCTTCACTCCTGGAGTGCCTCAGCCACCCACCCTCCCCCTCATAAGTACCATTCCAGGGGTTTTGCCCCAGTCCTGCTGTTTTCAGAGAATCACAGAATGTTAAGGGTTGGAAAGGACTTCTAGAGATCATCTGGTCCAACCCACTGCCAGAGTAGGGTCACCCAGAGCAGGTGGCACAGGATGGCGTCCAGGTGGGTTTTGAATGTCTCCAGAGTGGGAGACTCCACCACCTCTCTGGGCAGCCTGTGCCAGGGCTCTGCCACCCTCAAAGGAAAGGAGTTCCTACTCATGATCAGATGGAACTTCCTATGGTCAAGTTTGTACCCATTGCCCCTTGTCCTGTCACTGGGCACCACTGAAAAAAGCCTGGCCCCCTCCTCCTGGCCCCCTCCCTTTATGTATTTGTGAGCATTGATGAGATCCCCCCTCAGTCTGCTCTTCTCCAGACTAAAAAGACCCAACTCCCTCAGCCTTTCCTCATAGGAAAGATGTTCCAGCCCCCTGAATCATCTTTGTAGCCCTTCGCTGTCCCCTCTCCAGCAGTTCCCTGTCCTTCTTAAACTGGGGAGCCCAGCACTGGACACAGGACTCGAGTTGCGGCCTCAGCAGAGCAGATGGGGCAGATGGGGAGGATGACCTCCCTCCAGCTGCTGGTCACGCTCCTCTTGCTGCACCCCAGGGTGCCTTTGGCCTCTTGGCCACCAGGGCACATTGCTGGCTCAACTTTCAACATTCCTCGAGTACCTGCACCCCCCCTCAAGAAAACAATCTCTCTCGCTGTGCTGCCACCGACCCTCGCCCAGACCTGCGACCCGTGAAGGGCAGCAAGCACAGCCCAGGCTTCCCCCTCAGTGGTGGTGGTGGTGATGGCGGTGGTGGTGGCAGCAGCAGTGGTTGTGGCGGTGGTCTCTGAGGGCGGTCATTACCTGAAGAGGGCTTTTCTGCGGTGTTAGACTCGCTGAGAACTGCAGAAGTTATAGAACAGAATCACAGAATCACTTGGGTTGGAAGAGACCTTCAACATCATCAAGTCCAACCATAAACCTATGCCAAAAAACCACCCCTAACCCATGTCCCTCAGCACCACGTCTGCCCGGCTTTGAAATACCTCCAGGGACAGCGATTCCACCACCTCCCTGGGAAGCCTGTTCCAATGCCTGATGAAAGTTCACCTACTCTGCTAATTCTAAGGGGGAAACTGCCTGGAGCTCAAGTTGCCGACCCCACCAGCCAAGTGGCGAAGCAGGTCTGTGGTTGGTAGCGTGTTTTGAGGCAGCTTTGCCAAGAGCTGTGGTCATCTCGGGCTTGATTTCCCTGCATGGCCACTTAGGGGCTGTAATTATTTCTGCGCTGTGTGGTTTTGCACTGCACAAAGCTTCCGGGGGGGTGGGGGTGTCAACCAGAAAGGGCATCTGATGAGGCATGCGAGCTGGCTGGAGGAAGGCAAGGCTGAAGTCAACAGCCTTCCCATTTTGCTCTTCTTTTGTGATTTCTCCAATTAGTGCTGAGCAGGAAAGGCAGTCACAATTAAAATAATACCTATTCAAGATGAAATTATAATTACTATGGGTTGCTTATGCAAATTTGGCAAAGCACATAGGAGCTGAACAGCAGCCCTGAATCTCCCTGATCTCAGGGGTGATCTCAGCTACCAGACTTCTATAGGTATGGCTCAATGCAGTACAACTCTTGGCTTTCTGGTTTTCCTCTTTTTCATTTATAGCCTTTTTTCTGCTTTTTCTTCTTTTTAGAAAAAGTTGTATCCCACTAAGCACGCTGTGAACTGTCTTACTGTGATTGCTCTGTAGATGTTGAGATGAACACTTCCAGCCGGTTGAGAGTGGCAGAGCTGGACCAGAGCTGGACCTTCCTTGGCTTTAGTCGCTGAGCTATGCTGCTTTTCGTGGTGCTCAGCTAGCAGGACATGGACATGTGTGACTTCAACCGGAAAGTGGTGCCAGCAGCAGGTGCTTTCTGAAGCATTCTTCAACCAGGTTTGAAGTTTTCTCTGGCATGTTTGAGTCATTACAGCTGGTTTTCCTGGAAACAACCCCCCTCAAAACAACATCTCCCTTAATACCCTTGAAGGAAGTGGATGCTCTTGTGTCAGGAGCTGGCAGGCTAGAATCCTCAAGCCTGTCCCCACACTACTGTCTACTTCCACTTTTTAATTTTTTTTCATACTTTTGCCCTGAGCAAGTTGATGGTTTGAATGTTGCACTTGTTTCTGCATTTGAAGCAGATGTTTCCGTGGTCACCCAAGGCAAATGGGGCATCCTGGCTGGAGGATGTTGCTACCAGCTAGAAAGCATCAACATCGCATCAGCTTCTCATTTGCTTATTCTCACTTGACCTGACCATTTGCTTAGCAACTGCTTGGCAACGTCTTCCTCAATGAGAGGGGTGTGCTGGTCCCCCAGGCTTGGCGGTCATGGTTGTGCGATTGAGAGACTTGATTTGCCTCAACAGCAGGGCAGCAGAGTTTTTCCAGCCTAGGAGAAACGGGGAGCTCGACTGCTGGGACTGTCATCCTGGCCTTGCTCTGCAGGTCAGGTGGAGCACTGGGAGAGGCTGCAGTGAGGGTTTGCTCATCACTTCGAACTCTGAGGCGTTCCCAACTCGAAAAGGCTGTGCATCCTTCCCTGCCCCTTCCATCTGCACCAGGAGATTCAGAGCTGGTGGGGAGGCAGGCAAGGAGATGTTTACGTTGAGAAAGCTGAAGGTCAATTTGAAATTCCTTCCCAGAAAAATGTGGCTCCCATCCAGTGAGCGGCGTGTTTGCTCTGTAGGGTAAGAAAGTGCAGATTATGGGTCTTCCAGCAGAAAGTGCAGTTTCAGTCTCCTGCAAGCAGTCAGGGCGGGAGGGAACGTCTCGCTCTGGCTGGTGGAGACATAAGATCAGTTCTAGCGGAGGCTCCCAAAGTATTCAGTTGGGAACTGCTTTTAGGCTGTTAGTGTGGTTTGGCACCCTGGGAAGCATCAAGTTGAAATGCAGCGCTATAATTAACAACTGACAGCTTAAATAATGTAAGGGAGCTGGGAGGCTGGAAACACATCCTCTCTCCCAGCGGAGGCTGTGGGGGTGGGCAGGTAAGGCAAACACTGCCAGAAGGAATTAGTCCCTCGCATGGGGGCACGTCAAATGGCTTTCAGCACAGGTTCTGCTCTGAGGCAGATGACTGTAGGGAGGAATGTGGTCATTTTGGCTTGTTTTTTTTTAAAAAAACAAAAAAGCATTTTTTGGCTTTGTCTTGTTACTGGTGTTTTCCCATTCTATGGAACAGTGTGTACTGGGATGAGGTGATTCTTTTATTTTTCGCTTTTGGGAAGGTAGAAGGGGCTCTTAATGGATGCAGCTGAGCTGTGATGAGTTTCCTGTTCGCTGACCAGTGACATAACATTTGACTTGACTTCCCCAGTGACAGGAAACCAACCAACTTGGGTTGAACTGCAACCGGGCCACAGCTGTTCCACCGGCAGCAAATAAGGTTTGTGTTGGCCAGAGTCCTCTTGAGCGTCTCTTCCCCTTCGCACCTGGGAGGTGATTGGCAATGGGCAGGCCAGCTATCATGGCCAGGGACTTGGACCGTGAGGAAGAAATTGTTTAACCTTACAGATGGTGTGACCACAGTTGATAGGCTTTTCCATGGGGGTCATGGTCAGATTCACGTCCACAGCAACGTCTTTCATTCCTCTTCCTGCTGTTCACCATTTCCATGACCACCAGCAGATGCATCTCTGTCTCTTCAGCCAATCCCATGAGGAAGGAGAGAAAGCTGTGGCTGAGCCAAATGGTTGTATTTCACTTGGAAAGAAGCAGATGGAGCAGACAGATGGGAGAACAAAACTATATATATATTTATTGCACAGATATCTAATAACCAATAAAATGGGTCTGGGACCACAAAAATCTCTGGCATGGTTGCCATGGCAATATGCACACAATTCCATTGAGATGTGCGAAAGAAATCTTTTGTGTTGTTAGGGAGCTTTCTGAAATAAAAATAAATGAGATTTAAATGAGTGATTACGGCTGCCTCAAGGAGCACCTGCCAAAAACTTTGGGCCAGACCATGTCCCAGAGTATGGTGTGGGATTTTTTTAGAAATTGCAACAGTGGCAGAGTGTCCTCTGGAGCCAAAGCTACGGGGCAGCAGGAGGACTTACATTTCGGGAAATTTTATGTATGAGTTGACCTGTGAAAGCTTTTGTCTTATTAAGGTGATAGAAGTTTACATGAACTCAAAAAGAAACCAGCCAAGTTCATGGAAGGAAAATCCACAGAGAATTACGCAAGGAAACCACAGCAAGGTCTGGAAATCTGAAAATAATTGAGAGAAGGGAGGCTATCTGAGGAAAGAGTTGATCTTGGTTATACAGGTATCTGCCTGGGGCCACTGAAAGACCGCTCAGGCCAGAGAGGGTTAAAATTACAGGGATTAAATGACATTAAAATAAGAGATTTTTAGGGATAGAAGCCATTGTCTGCATTGCCATCAGTCTGACATTGATCTGATCGCTACAAGAGGGTGAAAGGCTGATTCTGGTTCTCAGAATTTTTCATAAATGAAGTCCTAGGAGGAGGCAGCGTGTTGGATGCTTCCATTTGTGAGGCTTGAACGTGGGGCTTGTTGGAGTTTCCACGTATTGCCAACTACTCCTGTGAGAGACTGAAATGGGACAGAAGAATTCACAATTTCACCATCTAAGTCTGTTCTAGTGGTGGTAATATGACAGTCTGTCATCTTCTGTATCTGGGCTTGCTGGGCTCTTGTGTGTGCATTCCCCAAATGGCCAGTTCTCTCCTTTTCTCTGGGTTTCCACGTCAGGTTATCAGTCCCTACAGAAACAGCCCTTGATGTATTGCCTGAGAAAAAATTCTGCATATTTCCCAGCTGAAGCACTGTTACCAAGTCTTCGCTTACGTGAATGTGTCCTTTCAGAGGAGGACGGTGTTCTGTGTTCTGGATCAGCACATTTCCTTTGTTAATGAGCACTCGCCTGAGTCCTGAAAGCAGGTGAGATTCTGAACTTGCTCTTGTCTTATGGCTGTGGTCACCTCTGAGATGTCTCGTGGGAGCGGTGGTTCACTGAGTCTCTCGCCCTTGCGCTGTGTTGTACTGCTGACAAGGAGCTTTCAGGAAAATTAGCTGTTTCTACTCTAGGAAGGATTGGGTCAAAATCCACCAGCAACCCAGGGTGTTTGAGCCCTGCTAGCCCTCTTCGCGTCAAGGAGCCAGAAAGGAGTTAGGACTCTTCTCCAGGGAGCCACAAACCTTTTGCTGTCCTCAAAATTGGCAAGTGCCCATGGCATAACATTCTGAGAGGTGGGATTCTGAGAGGTGGGTTGGGATCTGCCCGGGACCAGGTCACCGGGTTGGCCCTGAGTACTGAACCCTCTGGTGTTTATCACCTGGGAGCATCTGTCTCTGCTTGCCTTGGCTGGAAACAGAATCCAAGGAGTGAAGGCCCTGGTGTAGCTTTAATCCGTGCCCCTTCTTCCTGCCCTTGGTGGAAAGCAGGACACAGCTGCCCCGAGACCAGCGTGGTATGGATTAGGTATGGATTAGGTATGGATTAGGTATGGATTAGGCATGGATTAGGTATGGATTTGGCATGGATTAGGTATAGATTAGGTATGGATTATGTATGGATTAGGTATGTCTTCCCTTGGGGGCGGGGGGGAAGCGGGTACCCCCGGCTGCTTTTGGGGCAGGACCCCTCTGCAGTACAGCCTGGCTGCGGGGAGGCGGGCAGGGAAGCAGCGTTTATTCAGAGCAAGGAAGCAGGCTGCTGGGTGAGCTCTGCGTGGGAAGGGAGCTGTGAAGTGTGACGCTTCGGGGGGATGAATTCTAGGCAGGCTTGCCTAGAATAGACCAGGTGGAGGTGAAGGGAAAGGAATGCCGTGGAGATGCGCTGGCCCTCCCTTCCAGGCTGAGCTACCAGGGGTTGGGGTGTGCGTGGTGCACACAAGTGCATGGGTCTGGTGTCTTCCAGTGGGCTTCTTCCCCCCTCTCGCATGCCTCGCTGGTGCCCTCTCCATCACTCCTTTAGTTTGCAGACGCTCGCGTTCACGTGCGAAGCTACTACCAGTGCTTCAGCGAGCGAAGGGGCTGCCTGAGCTACCTTGAACCTGGCTGCTGGGAAGTTTTGTGCTACGCTGCTCTGCTCCGTGACTGCTCCTTTACCCAAAGGGTTATCAGGCATTGGAACAGGCTGCCCAGGGAGGTGGTGGAATGGCCGTCCCTGGAGGTATTTAAAAGCCGGGCAGACGTGGTGCTGAGGGACATGGGTTAGGGGTGGTTTTGGCATAGGTTTATGGTTGGACTCGATGATCTTGAAGGTCTCTTCCAACCCAAGTGATTCTATGATTCTATGCTTCTGTGAGGAAGAGGAGGAACTGTTTGCCTTCGTGAGTATGTCGGGGTGGCTGCTGGATGAAAGCCCACCTTAATTCTTCAGTGGAGGCCACCCATTAAGCCATTCCTTTCACTTTTCCAAGGCTACAGAACACTTTCACTGGCAGGAAAAGGGGTATCGAGCCAGGTATGGCTCGATAAAGCAAGCGCCTTTCACCCTGGAAAGTAGGTTAGGAGCCTCCCAAAGCTGGCCAAAAATTGGTGAGTGGACTGCAGGAATCCTACAGCATCATGCAGAGCTGCCGGCCTCACACTGTAGCTTTTCCCAGTCCTTAACCAGACTTCTTCCCTGCACACAGAAAAGCACAATACTGGACCCTCCAAGAAAACTCTGAGTCCGGGGCTTACATGCTTGTGGACTAGAGTGCTTTTCCACAGAATCTCATGTTACAGATGAGACAATCCTTTAAAAGCTGACATGCCCAAATGTGTATCAGCTAGCAACAGTTTGAATTGCAGTATTCCTTTCTGCTCTTTGTTTCTCAGACCGCGTGGGCCAGTGTTTAATGCACAATCTGGATTTATCACTGGTTTATCTTAATGCAGGAAATTGTCAAAAAAGAGAAAAAAAGAAAAAAAAAAAAGAAAAGAAGAGAGGGAGGAATGGGGGGGAGGGCTCATGACTGGCGGCAGCAAATTTTAATTTGCGTTTGGCAGATGAGGGGAGTTATTCACGGAAATCTTGTCCCGAAATAACACTGAGCCTGCCCTGCGTCAGCCAAGGCAGGCAGACGCGCGGAATTTCTCTCTTCTTCCCAGCTGTGGGGCCAAGCAGCAGGCGGGGGGTGAGAACAGGCGTGCTGGGGCAGACCAAAGGGCACGTGGCTTGGTAGCTGCCTGCAGGCAGCGCTGGTGCTTGAAGCACATAAGTAATAGGGCAGAGATAGATGGTCTGGCTCTGCTTGTACCTATTCCCTCACCAAGAGCAGATTAGGGATCGTTTTATGGTTTAAAGTCCCAGTGAGGAGATTTCAGGGAGTGCATCTCACCCCATGCCGAGCCTCTTGGTGGCTTTGGCTCCCGCAAGCAAACGTGAATCCTGCCGTGTGTAAAAGCACTGTCGTGTATTTCTTTCGCATCTACTGATTTTTCATTTCTTTTGAGTTCTGCCTTTCTCGTTCCTGAAGAGTGAAGAACAAGCAGTATTTGCTCCCCGGTCACTGTCTGAAGATCTTACAAACCTCAGCTGTTTGTTTCCTGTCACTGAATTCTCTTCCAGGCTGAAGATTTCTAGGTTAGTCCATCCCAGTAAAGGAGCTGTTCCGCACTTCTGATCTTTGATTTAATTCTGTTAGAAGCTGCAACACAGATACCACATCAGTACCCCGTCCCTTCTTGCACCACCGTGGGGAAAAAGGCTGAAACCCAAACATTCGCCTGCTAGGAAAGCCAGAGCTTCTCCTCTGAACCATGGGCCCAATCCGTACTACAGGAAGGAGGCGGCAGCGGTAATCTTGAACAGGGATTACAGCTGTGCTGCACAGAGGCTTTTGGGATGATTCACACAAAGGACAAGTGGCTGCTTGTGCCCAAAAAGATCTGTGACAGCCTGGACGCATCAGAGCTTCTGTTTGCACTGATCAATATCCATCATGTGCTTTGGTTTTCCTGGGGGAAGTCACAATACGTAGGGACCATGCCCTTCCTGCCTGCGCTCTGTTGCAAGGAGTCCTATGTTAATGGAGCTGCTGGCTGGCAGGTAGTGACTCATTCACAGTATCTCCATCCCAAACACAGTTTGACAGACCTCTGGTACAAGTCTAACTTCTCAGGAGCCTTGCACAGGGAAACGGGCAGCCTTTTCTTTGCCATGGGGAGATGACAGGGTGTCTTGCTGGCCACCAAAGACCCTGGCTTTCTGTTTCCTTGTAACAGTACAAAGCAGAAGGAAGTCTGATAAGGTCCAGAGACTGATGGGGGGAATGGAATAACAGCCAGGATGAGACCCAGGTCTACAGCACAGCGAAGTGCACACTGTAGTACTGCTACAGAAACTGAGCATCACTGACAGTACAGACAGGGAAACTAAGGCGCGCTGCCTGGCTGAAACAACTTCATTATCAAGCAGCCCAGAGCCAGGTGGAAATGATCCTGAGCTCTGTCTGCCCTGGGCTGTCACGTTGTTTAACCAGGGTTACCACAGGAAAACATGAAAGGACCTCACAACGACTGACAACCCCGTTACTTCAAAACATTACTTCCTTTTTACGCAGTCTTTGCCCTTGTGTAACAAACTGGCTGAGTGCTTCATTCAAAACTGGCTGTGTTTCATTCAAGGTGCTGCAGGATCGGGCCCTGAGGTGCTGACCTTGGCCAAGTGATGGGCAGTTCCCCTCCTGCAGAGCTTTGCTCTCTTCACATGGTTGGCTCCGTGGAGCAAGCTGTGCTGCAGCACAGCGTAGGCGGCAGCTCTTTCAGAAAGGCCAGGGAAAATAGACAAGTGCCTGACAGATTTTATCTGAGCCTCACTCCTGCTGGCCTGTTCCTCTGAATGAACGTGGGTACCACGCAGGAGGGAGGAGGAGGATGGAGCAGGTTACTGAGAACCCTCCCAGCCAGCTCTGCTGCAACAGGAGGTGGCTGTGTGGAAGATTGCTGCCGTGCCACCATCCGAGCCCAGCCATCCTCCATCTGGCCAGTCCTTCCAGCTAGTGGAAAACACTTGCTGCCTCCCAGGCAGCCTCTGGCCTGAGGCAGCCCAATTAGAGAACGACCCGCAGATCTCCAGGCTGGGAACTGGGCTAGCACTGGGACCAGCCATTTGGTTTGGTGCGAACGCTTGGGAGCTCGTGGGAAGGGGAGAATAAGAGTGGGGAGATGGTTTGGCTGTGCCATGTAGAGAACCAAATGCCTGGCAGAAAAACCTCTTACTTCCAGATCTGTAGCTTCACCACTTCTATTGTTTTTTTCCAAAAGGACTTATACGAGGCTGCCCTCATGCCTTGCCCAGGGAGGCAATGCCAACGTTGGAGTCCTTAGCTTCCTTCTCCTGCCTCCATCCTCCAGCCCTGTTTCTAGTGGGAAAGAGCAGAGAGGGAGGGGCCCGGAGTAATTGGAGGAGCTTTCTGCTTAATTGACTTTACAATTGCTTTGCTGCCAGCCTCAGCCCCATCCCAGGAGACAGTTAACTCTTTCAGGCTGAGAGAGTCGGGTTTGTTCAGCCTGGAGAAGAGAGGCTCCAGGGAGACCTTATAGCAGCCTTCCAGTATCTGAAAGGGGCTCCAGGAAAGCTGGGGAGGGACTTTTTACAAGGGTATGTAGTGATAGAATGAGGAGTAACAGCTTCAGATTGGAAGAGGGGAGATTAAGATGAGATATTAAGAAGAAATTTTTCACTGGGAGGGTAGTGAGGCACTGGAACAGGTTGCCCACGGACACTGTGGAGGCCCCATCCCTGGAAGTGTTGAAGGCCAGGTTGGATGAGGCTTTGAGCAATCTGGTCTAGCAGGAGGTGTCCTTGCCCATGGCAGGGGGTTGGAACTAGATGATCTTTAAGGTCCTTTCCAACCTAAAGCATTTTATGATTCTGTAATCATCCTGTCTGCGCAGTGCCACATCAGAGACCTGTGATGTGTGGAAATGCTACTCAGAATAGACCTAATGAAGGCAAAGAATGGGAGGTATCAAGGAGCTCTGCAGAGAACTCTGCAAAGTAGGCTTGATCCTATCATCCCACAGGCCACCAGAGTCACAGGCCAGACCTCATAGACTTTCTCTGTGTCTTCGCAGACCCTTTTCCAGGTCTGGGGCAGTTGTCCTTGGTGTGTGGCGGTGCGGAGAGAGGTGAAGACCTGGGTGCTCTCCTGAAGCTCTGTGTCCTCACAGCCCTGCTCTCAAAGGGCCTGTCATCTGCTCTCTGCTAAGCACTGGGGTCACATCCCTGTCACAGGCCTGACCTTGACATTGCTCCACATCCCGGGAAAGCGTGGGCCCATGAAGGTTGAGCTCCAGGGGCTCACTGAGATGTGAGAAGTCTCCACAACCATGAGCTGCTGCTCGGCAGCTCAGAGGGAGGGTGCTGGCTCCAGGGGCAGCTCAGCCGCAGCTCTTGCTCGCTGGCATCTGTCAGAGACGCTGGCCCCAAGGAACGGGATTGGTGCCTGGCTCTTACACCATTAATTTCCCTTGGGCCAGGCGTGTGCAGCCACAGCAGTGAGCACCATGGCTTCACGATTCTTCCCTGGTGCCAGTGCTCTGTGGGTAAGTGAAGACAGGTCATGGGCTGGCATTGCTTTTACGCACTCCCCCGCGTGTGTCTCCCTGCATAGCGGAATAATGTTGCAGAATAATGACCGGGGTGTTCTAAGGAGGTCTGAAATACCTCCTGGGCCACGTGGGGGAAATCATGACTCTGCTCAGCCACCGTGTCGCCCACCTTGCCTTGTTCCTCTGCAGCGCAGAGTGCCAGCATCCTTCCTGGTGTCCCCGCCCCGTCCCCCCCCCGAGACAGGCTGAGGCCCCCCCTTCCCACTGAGCCCGAGTCAGGCTCCATGGGGGAAGCAGGAAGGATGCTGGCACTGTAAATAGCAAGTAATTTCCATTTCAGTGCTCCTGCTGGAGGGAAAGGCTGGGCCTGGGTGTGTGGGTGCAGACCAGCTCTGTCTCTGCCTCTCCCTACCTCGTGCTATGTCTGTGCAGAATTCTCCTGTCATTGTGTCTGCGCTGCTCCCTCACCTTCACATCTGCCCACCGCTCTCTCTCTTTTGCTTTATTCTCCTGAATTATCTTTAGATAACAGCGAGCCAGAGAGCCCAGCACAGCACTAGCCCAAAGCAGGGGTGCAGCCAGCTGCTCATCCTCCACTTGTCACCTCCTGGTCCTCAGGGCCGTGAGGCTGGAAGATGCTGTGCAGAGTGCTTTGGTGTTCCCCAGGACCACGAGGACTCCCAGCTCGCAATGGAGATGAGTCCGGTTCATAGCTCTGGCTCCTGGTGTGACACTGGTTTTTCACCATCCCTCTGAATTCAGTTCTCTATCTTAGGAATGTGGCTGCCTTAAACACCAGTGCTCCCCACTGCTTCATGCCAGATCCTTGAATTCAGGGATGGTGGTATTCTGGGAGACTCTTCCTCCATGGCAGGCAGGGAGAGACAGGAGAGCCACTGCTGAGCTGTTCTAAGTCCATATATCTGTCCACCCCTTCCCGTCTGTCTACCTGCTGCCAAGGCAGAGGAGTGTGAGATCTCCTAGTGGAAAAACAGAGGGAGAAGGGGGAGACTTGCCAAGTGCAACAAGGCAGAAGCAGGAGGCAGATAGACACTGTGCCAAACAGAGATGTCAGTCACTCCTTCCGCACCAGGCAGGCTGCGAAAGGAGCTGGCGTCCCTGGCAGCCCAGCAGTGTGGCAGAAGTGGCTCACTCCTGCCATGGAAACAGAGCCCGCAGCACGGAGCAGCAGCCACCTGCATGGGCTGGCACGGATCATCCCTGTGTCCCTGCACAGGGCCTTTCCTGCTTCCTTCAAGGTGTAACCCAAGCGACAGCAGTTCATGGTCACTGGCTTCTCTGCGCTCCCTTTCTCTTGCTGTTCTCCCTGCTGAACTTCCACTCTACATCAGGGATCTAGGGCTCCATCTCTTACCAGCTCAGCCCTCCTCGAACACCGCCCTGATGTTTGGGCCCCGGGAGGGGAGATGAGTGGTCTTTTGTCCAAAGATACCGAGTGACACGTCCAAAGATGCAGCAGCACATCAAGGAGTTTCAGAAACTTGCTTTTATCAAAGCTTTGGCTTGTCCAGAGCCCTGTATGTGCAGTGAGCGTTGGGTCCATAAGAAGAAGACCCATTATTGCACATTAGCAGGCAGAAGGGGACACTGGCCTGGTTTTCCTTGCCTATCTGACTCTTCAGGGCAAAGGAAAACATCCTGGGCCAGCTGTCAGTGGGCAGCTGTCCAGTGGCTTTGCAAAAGCGAACACCCCATCTCAAGTACCAGTCCACTTCCAAGCATTTCTTTGGCCCATATTCCTGCAGGAGAAGGTCTTGGTGTAGGTCACAAAGCATGAAAGAGCCAGAGGAGAATCTGTGCAAGGTGGCCAGCCCCTTGCTCCAGCATTCTGCTGTTTCCTCAGCTCTGGTGCCAGCCGCATGCTGGCAGCACACGCCATCTCCAAACACCGCCTCCAGTGCAGGAGACAGCAGAGGAGGAAACACGGAGGTGACATAAAAAACAGCATTTGCTTTCTTGGCCATCTGTCACAGTTGTCACAGTCGCCTTCCCAAACGCATCCCAGCTCAGCACTGGCTGGGAAAAACAGGGAGTTATTTTGGTTCATCAGCATGCTGCAGGAGCGGGACGATGGATCCCACGTGGCAAGCAGGCAGTGTTCAGCATCAGGGCTGCTGGCTTCATTGCAGAGATGGGACACAGCACCCTGTGCACCCCAAGCCACCGGTGGGGCTCAGTCACTGCGGGAACGTCCACCAGCATCTTTGCTGCTCCGTGTCTCAGCCGCAGGGCTCTTCCCTCTGCCTCACTGACCTTCACGATGGAGAGATTTGTCTGAAGATCCGGCTGCGATCTTGAGGCCGTGCTCAGGGAGATGCAAGCCACTGCCAGCTGGAGTATCCCATGTTCCCACCTTGTCTCCTCTGTCATGGCACTGGCAGCAAACGCATCCTGGCTGTGAGTCCGGTCAGGAAGCTGATCCAGAGAACTGAGGATGAAAGAACCCCAAAATTGAGCCAGACCAGCTCCCTGATCTGCCTCACCAATGGGCACAGGAGAGGGGATGGGATGAGGGAACCCTCTTCTGTGGTGACTGCCTGCACCTCCACTGGTGTGCAGTCACGAAGGTGGGATTTCTGCTGGCATAAGCACGCAGTCAGTGCAGGACCTCATTTTGCTCAGCAAGGCTTTGGGGAAGGGACTTTGCATACTCGGAGCCTGTTCTCAGCAGCTCGGTGGGTTTCTGGCTGCCTGCAGACGAAGCAGTGAGTTGCTCGGGGCCAGTTTCAACCCCAGCACAGCACCACGGGCTCCCTGCGTTCAGCTTGAATGGAGCAGCCATGCCAGAGCTCTCTGGCCTTCAGGAGATGTTTCCCTCAAGCCCTGCTCTGGGCACGCTTCCCCCAGTGTCTTCTCATTTTCCTAGTCACGAGGCAGAGTCCCCAGAGCAGACGCGGCGAAGCCTGGCAGGGTTTTGACACATTTCATAAGGAGCATTAATAGCGCAAAACTGGAGGCTGGTCTGTTGGAGGGCTTCGGCTCCTTCCATATTAATTTCTCAGGCAATTCATTACCCAGCTGAAATTATTCCTTGATTAAAAAGACAGGTAATTCTCTTACATTGAGCTTGGGATTTCAGGAGGAAGTAACTTGCAGGAGATGCTGCAAGCAAACCATGGCTTGGAGTTGGTTGCCCTAGGATATTTTTAAGTGGAAGCATTTCCTTGGAGTAGCCTGGATTCACAGGGAGATTATCGCAGCTGGGCAAAGGGAGAAAATTTCAAGGGAGGTGGGGGAGAGGCAAGAGGAGGTTATACATTTTGACACAGGCAGAGTGACAAGAGCCAATTTTGTAATAAAGAGTTCTTGTCACATTGCAATAAATGGAGTCTAAAAGAAGGGAGAAAAAGGCTGAGAAATGGAAACGACGTGTGGCAGCTGGACTAAGGCAAAGCAAGCCAACTTTTATCACGAGATTTTAATGTTTTGTCTCTTTCTGTTTATTTCCCAAGCTCCAAAATTACCCATCAGCGGCAAACCAATGCCACATACTCCCACCATCTCTGCATTGTGATCCAAAATCAAAGCAGGAGTTAAACATCCTGGTTCCACTGCCGTGAACTGATCTACGTTGAAGACTTGACATTGCGTAAGGGAGCAACGGGGCCCATGTAATTTGCTTTGGGCAAGATGTCAGATTCAGTGGTATGCTACCTGTTTGCCAAAAATGCCTCATTGCACCCAAAAAATAGAAAAGCAAGGGAGAAACTACCAGAAAACAAGGGGCTTCTGCACAAGGGCTGTTTGGGGGCTTGAATGGAAGAGACCAGGACGTGTAATACGTTTGCAGACACCTCACGCTGGGAGGAGAGGTGTCAGCAATACAAGACAAGATGAGGGTTCAAAAGGAGCCCAGCGAAACAAGGAAATGCAGCTGAAACAGCCACTGTGATGGGGTTCACTTGGAACAACTGCAGAGTTCTGCAAACCTGCATTGATCTTTGAGCATCAGCGACACAAATTGTGGGCTGGGGACAATGAGGTAGGCAGAAGCTGGACAGGAATGGTCCTGGAGTTTTAGTGGATCCAAAGCTGAGGGAGAACTCTTCTAAAGCTGTTTTCTGGGGGGCTTGAGAATTGCCTTTCACAATGTGACAGCCTTTCCCTCCTCTTTCCTGCAGGACAGCGTTCCTGTTAGTTGTGCCAGCAGCATTGCCTGGGGGCTGCATGGTGAACCAGAGAATGAACTGACCAACATGGAAACTGTTGTTTGGTGATAGTTTACTATGAGTTTTTTTCAGGTTCCCTGATCTGGCTCACAGCGTGACTCCCCTGTGTGCAAAGCGGGGAGGCAGGAAGGGACAGCAAAGGTGCAGGGAGCGGGGGATGCTCTGAGCTGTAGCTGCCGCAAGCTTTAGCGCATGAAAGCACAATCCTAAATGATCCCCTCCTCCAGAAATGGGCAGAACTGTGAGGCTCAGCTGCGCATTTCCACCGTAACAAAGAGGGGAGCGCTGATGCTGAGCTTTGGCATCGCTGCTCTTCGATTCCTTCATCCCACGATCCCCTGCACATGAGGAGGCAGCTATAAAAAGGGACTTTGGCCCAGTGCGTCCCAATGGCCAGCTGTGCTTCTTTGTGTTTTGTTGCCAGGTGTTTTTCCCTCCTGTCTATTAAAGGGTAACCTGGTATATACCTCGCAGAGAATAATGGAGCTATTAGTCAGCCTAAAGCCCAGAAATAAGACTCCTGCAGGCAGCAGGCCTGAGCCATTTAAAGTAACTATGAACGTGGCAAATTCCTAAGCAGGTTCTTGCTAACTTCTCTCTCCCGTCAGCCTTTGCTGCCCTACCTAGAGCCAAGAAGGAGCCGGGTTTGTTGTGGCTCCCACAGCAGCCCTGGAGACTTCATCTCTAGCGCAAAGTGCTTTGGAATCAGCACCTCAAACACAAGAAGATGGAAGTGGGCAAGAGCCATTCATACCGTCGGGAAATGTGGTCAGTCCAGAGGAGTGCTTTGGAATTGCTCTGCAGCCCGAGGGCAAAATGAGATGTCAGGTCTTGACTTGAAACCGTGGCAACATCCAGAGCCTTCTTTCTTTGTTCTTCCTATTCGTTTGGGAAGCGCATAAAGTCAGAAATGGTTTTAACCCCAAAACAAAAGAAATATCCCTAGTGATACAGCCCAGGCAGATGGCTGCGTGAAAAAATATTGCAAACTACAGGAATGGTGCAAATGTGATTAGTATCTCCCTTCTGCACCCACTGCCCACCCCAGTGATTATTACATTTCTGTCCAAGGCGATGACGAACAGTCAGTGCTGAGTGAAATGGGTGCGTAATTTTTCATCCCTCCATGCCTTGTTTCCCCAGGCACTTTATAAACCCTTTAATGAAATGCAGCCACCTGGCACACGGCACACCGCCTAGTAGTGGGAGAGAAGGGAAACTTGAGCCAAGGATGCAGAATTTTTCTAGTCATGATCCTTCAAGCACTGCGATGAAAAGAACATCATGTTTGTTCCTACCTGTGCAACCACTCCAAACCATCCCTGGCCACTGGGAAACTGCCTTTTGTACCAACTACCAAGTCTTTGCTCCATGAAACAGGGATGTAGAGTCTCACAAGGGACTTCCTAGAAAAATAGTGTGCACCTGGGCAGAGCAACCCGTTTCCTGACACTCATTAGCCAGAATGATTGCTTCACTTTGCCTTGTCACATTCATGGTGGAGATGTTCAGTCTCATCCAGGTAGAAGGGAGCTCCAGTACAGCCAGAGGCTATTAAATCTACAGTTTTCTACCAGAAAGCATTGCCAAAGCAGATTTAGAAATGTCACTGCCAACTCCAACTTGTACCCTAGAGGTTTCCATCAGCCCAAGGCAGCCCTGATCATGAAACAGAACTTCTGGAAACCCACCAGCTGAGACAGGCTGAGCAGCAGAGGCAGGAGAAGGGACAAGCAGCACAGTTGATTCAGCTCTGACTATTCGCAGCCAGCCTTTGAGGGCAGACAGCTGCCTGCATGCTCTAATCATGATGGAGGCAAGTGGAGATTAAACCTATTGTCCTTTCCAGCTCTAACCCTTTGGCATCCTGCAAATGGCCCAGGGTAGGTGCTGTCACACTAGGATTGTTGGCATGCTCCTGCCTGGGCGCGTGAGGTTTAGTGGCCCACCAGCTCCCTGCTTTGGGAAGTGTGGGATGAAGAGGAAATGGCCTCAAGTTGTGCCGGGGGAGGTTTAGGTTGGAGATTAGGAAAAACTTCTTTACCCAAAGGGTTCTCAAGCATTGGAACAGGCTGCCCAGGGAGGGGGTGGAATCGCCGTCCCTGGAGGTATTTAAAAGCCGGGCAGACGTGGTGCTGAGGGACATGGGTTAGGGGTGGTTTTGGCATAGGTTTATGGTTGGACTCGATGATCTTGAAGGTCTCTTCCAACCCAAGTGATTCTGTGATTCTATGATTCTATGAAGAACAATGAGCCTTGCTGTGTACATGGGTCACTAAAGCACCCTCACTGCAGCTTGGTGGGGTTTAGGGGTTTGAACATCTCTCTGGAGATGAGGAACTGAGCCCTTCAGAGTATGGCAGGTCACTGGGTGGTAGTGCTCAGTTTCCAGGCTGGTCCTTGTGCAGTGGTGTGGCAGCTGGCATAGCACACACCCAGCTGGGTGGCTGTCTGTACTGGGAATTCATTGCAACCAATTAGTCCGATTTTCAATTATCTGAGAAAAAGAACTTGGCTAATTAAAGCCTAATTACATTTTGCCTGCTTCTTCAGCTGTCTTGTCCTATTAAACCTGCATTTCGGGACTCAGGGAGGCAAGAGGGAAGTACAGCTGCACACAAACCTGTAAGATGTGAACACTTGTGGGGCCTGCCGGAAAGGATGGCTCCGGATTTAACCCCACATGCATGAAAGCTGGAGTCATGCCAGGGCAGAGAGCCAGCATCCAGCACCAGCCAGGCAGCTGTCATGGAAAGGGAATGGTGCCCTGAGCTCGCTTTCATGCACACCTTGTTTGCCTGGAAGGTGCAGTGTTCTGCACAAGCACCTGCATCCATCTTCACACCTAGGCTTGGGTACCAGCCTTGAGCAACACCAGCAGAGACAGTAAGGTGATAAAACTGGCTCTTTCACAAAGAAGCAGTTGTATAGCTCTACAGTTCTGTCCCCTCTTCCAGAAAGGTCACTCTGGTTGCCTGCTGCCACAGGGTAGATGTTTCCTCCCGCCTTTTGTTGATTATTGCCTTGATCATCTCCACTTTCAGTGTTACATTCACTGTTAGAATGAGGTGATAACTCATGTCCTCGCGGTATTGGACCCTTTCAGAAGAACTGGAGCATCACGAGAAGGCTGGATCTTGTCTCCTTTCCCGCTAGAGTCACCCAGAGCAAAACCAGAAGCGGTGGTGTTCACCAAAGGCACGTATCAGCAAGGCACAGCTGGTGCTGCATAAATCACAAACAGCAAGTGAACCCACATGGAAAGAAAGGGCAGATGTGACAAGGGATTCTGGTGCTGTGTCCTCTAATCTCACAGCTGCTTGCTAGGAGTGGCAGTAACTTCAAAGCTTGTCACTGTGGCAGCAGAACCCCATTCATCTGAGAAGCAATGTTCAGACAGGTCTCATTAGCTCAAAAAGAAGAAACTTGGTTGATTTAATAGCTGCTCCCTGACTGCACCCCAACAGAGAGCACTTCGTCGTGGCCAGGACTCGTGACCCTGACCAGTTGAATACCAGAGCGCCAAAACTGCTGCCTCCACCTTGAAGTCATCTGTGACCTGCAGCCAAGATTGCCATGCAGACCTACCTCTCAGCTTCTTGCATCACTGTGTTAAAATCTTTGTCATTAAAAAGACATTTTTGCTTGTTGATTAACCTGTCTTAAATTAATGATGTGAAAATGCCATCCACACTAAGGAGCTTCTGGGAAGGGTGAGAGCTGCAGAGGCATCTCTGAAGCTACACTTCTGTTATACTTACAACCTGAAATACATGTAGATAAGCCATGTTTTTCAGATCAGAGACAGTCACTTTAGATATGTGTTCATGTCTTTGAGCACTGCCAGTGCCCCCACCACTTTTCCAGCATGTTGACAGTGATTTCTTCGTGGATGTGCCAAACTATACCGTTTGCTGGCAACATTCTGATTTTCTCTTAGCTGAATTTTCCATAATCCATGTCCTCGTGGAACAACCAAGTCCAAGAAATTGCCTGTCTCTAAAATCAGAGGAGTGCAAACTTGACCAGACTGTTGCTTGGCTAAGTCATCTTAATTGGAGAACTGGTGTGAACCCAAAGATGTGTCCAACACCACGGAACAGGCAGTTGTCAAGGCTGTTGCGGGTGGTTTGTGCTTCCCTGCGTTTACTGTTTTTCCAAAGATGTATTCTCCAGGACAAAATCCTGGAGTTTCCAGTCCCTTTCTCAAGTCCCATACTTGAGAAAACCACGTTGGATTCAGAAAGCCAAACAACTGCTTTCAAGGCCTCTACGCTGGCATGTAAATGCATCAAACGTAACGAGATGCTCACCCTGCACAGAGAGTGCAGTCCAAAACAATGCACTTTGCTCTTTTAACTGTCATTTTGCCACTGCCCGGGCACTGTTCGGGTCAGGTTGTTGGCACACGTCGGAACCGTACTAAGAACCGTTCTCACAGGTTAACAGTATCCAGGTTCCATGTTCCAGTGCCCAGGGACATCCCTGGTGCTGTTCATTTCCCTAGTACGGATGGGGCTGTAAGGTCCATGTTTTCTACTTAGGTCTCCAAATGCTCCCACAATCCCATAACAGCTCTGGTTCGGCGAAGAGCAAGAGGGACAACCCACATTTATTCGGAAGTGAGGAGCTTTCTGCACCCCAGGTTTTGTAGTGGGTGCCAGGTGCTCTGCCCACCTCAGTAGGGAGCAAGCCCTGTTCCACGCTAGCAGCTCCAGGCAGGCTCGAACATGAGGAAGGGGGATCTGCGGAACTCCAGGCTGCAGCAGCAGAGTAGCTGGGAAGATAAAGAAAGTGGGAAACATTTCCCTTTCAAACAGGGAAACTGGTGGGTAAAGTCACCGCAGCTGTGAGGCAACGCCGGCTCGTGAATTCTACCATCATTTGGCCTCGGTTGTCCCTTGAGTGTCTGACTCTCGTGGCACCAACTGGTCCCTCTCTGGCAGAGCTAATGGACTGCAGAGGCTTTATCTGGCAGCTAATGGCTCTCCCACAGCCCGTACAAGAGAACCACGCTGAGCTGCAGCAGGGATTTATGAAGTGATGTTCCTGAGTAATTGCACTGTGTATTTCAAGCCATGTCTCTGCTAAGTGAACCCCTGCGCAGTCCCTGCTGCACTGCCTCAGCTTCCTTAACAGCAAACGGGCTCATAAAGTTGCTGATGTAACCAGCGCTAAGTTAAAACTCAGTATGAGGATCAGCTGGACAAACCTGACACACTTGCTGAAGGGGACGGCTTGCGAGGGGGGATGGAGGTGGCTTTTTGTCCATTGATGTGAGGGCAGGAGGGAGACACAGCAGATTTCCATTCTGGCTCAATGGGTGCTCCTTTGGGGAGCACAGCAGCCTGGAGACCTTGCTACTGTTCAGGGAACCTGTTTTCTCCTTAGGTCTGTCATGTGGCTTTGGGAAAAGTGGTCTTGGAAAAGTGGAAAAGTGGTTTCCAGCCCGCAAACTGCCTGCCTCATCTTGGAGACCAGCTTTGGGACCTCCATCGCTTGGGATGCAGGTAACTGTAGGCAGGCTGCGGACTGGGATCGTGACATCCTTCTGTGGGCATGGTGGGATGAGGGCTTGCCAACGGCTGCTCTTCTGTGCATATACACTTTGTCCTTCCCATTAGCCAGCTGGGGACGTGCCTGAAGCCAGGCCAGAGGTCTGGAAGGAAAACCAGGTGCTGGTGACGGAGCATCCCAGAACCACCCAGGAGAGGGGTCCAGACCCTCACCCCTATCAGCACTTGGTTTCAGACCTGAAGAGATCCACTCCAACCATTCCACAGGCTTTCCAGGGCAGCGTGTGTCTGGAACAACCTGGTTCCCTCCACCTACCTACAGAACAAGCCCAGAACTGCCAGACGAGAGACAGGAAACTGCTACTTATCTAATTTGATTTTATTTCACTTCTTTTTTATTTTTTGGGCTCTCAGCAATGTGTTCAGTCTGGATTGAGGTTACAACCTGGGTAATGCCTCCCTACCTAAAAAAAAAGGCTGTTACCATAACAACCTGACTCTGTGCTTCATTACCATGGCAATTCTCAGGAATTATTAAATACTGTGTATGTTTGGTGCACGCGCTCTAGTACATCTGGTGCCAAGCTCAGGTTGGGATCCTCCCTCCCCCCTAATCTATTTGTCTGTCTCATCTTGTTTAACTCTTTCGTTGTCCTCAGCCAAGACTGCCAGGGCAGGGAGAAGGAGGTGGGTGTCGTTTGGGACTTGGTTTGGGTTTTTTCCCCACTGCAGGTGGGACTGTATGACCAGGGTCCCTGGGTTTGCTCAGGTGGGTCAAGCCACCTCTTTATTTCTCCAACTGTTAAATCAGCCATTACAGAGGTAGAGGATTTCTCTCTGCAGGCAGGCTGCTCGGCAGGGGGAAATGCTCCCACACTTGCCTTTCTCTGCTGTTTCCCTGCTGCCTGTCTAGAAATAACAAACTCCAGCTGGAACAGAGTCATGGCAAGTGGGGACCAGCCCAGAGACAGGGAGCTGTTCCTGAAGGAGGATCGTGAAGGTCCAGCATAGGTTGCTCTTGGTGGGTGTCAAGAAGCAGTCCCCTATTAGTGGGATAACTTGACCAACCAGGTACTGCCTAAAATCATGATTGTTTTCAGAGCAGGAAGGCAGGCTAGATGAACCAATGGCTCAGATCAATGTGGCCAGTCACACAGGATTGCATTAGTATCTTGTGTTCCACTGCTAGGAGATGATTTTAAATGAGACTCAATGGCTGATCCTCACTCTACCACTGATGTGATGACCCACCTAAGCCC
Source organism: Chionis minor (assembly GCA_013398295.1). Taxonomy (NCBI): domain Eukaryota; kingdom Metazoa; phylum Chordata; class Aves; order Charadriiformes; family Chionidae; genus Chionis; species Chionis minor. Next base: position 34,729 of record VZSF01001059.1, read on the forward strand.
ATCCCTTCTCTCCCTGCCTCTCTGCTGTGCTATATAGCCAGCAGTGTCTCTCAGTCCTGCTTGTACAACTCCTGGCACCCCAGTGGCATTCTGGAAGCTAACGTGCTACAAGCAACAATTAAAAAAAAAAAAAAGTATTAAACCAGGCTCTTTGAAAAAAAAGTGCTTGAATTTTCTTGGGAGCCAGTACCCACTTGTGAGCTTAAGCTAAATGAGTAGGCGTGAGATGAAAAACCGCAGCTATTTGTGGGGAAAGGGAGCAGAAAGAGCCATTATGGTCTGCTTTCCTTACACAAGCCCTGCAGTACCCACCTCATCCTCTGGCTGCAGGACTCGTACTTCTGGGGGAGAGCAGATGGGTTTTCAGGGCCTGAGATGGCAGCTCTTCCCCTGAGATTTGGGGAACACCATGGTGCCCTCAGCACCCTCCCTTCCAGCAGGCCTGACCTGCACTGGCATCTGCTCTGTGTGAACAGGATGAGGAATGGATCAGGGCAGTTAAAACTACAACCGTGACTTCACCTGGTCTTTAGACCCCAGATCTCTAGCCCAAGGGGTTCCCTCACCATGCCAGCCCTCTGTTGCCTTCCTTCTGGTCTCCCCTTGCCATCTCAGTGCTGGCACCAATCCTCCAGAGATCTTCTTTTCCTCAAATAATTTCTCCTCTCAGTGAAGTAATCAGCATTTTATCGGGAATCTTAGGGGACAGGGACTTTTGTGCAAGTGTCTTAAACCCACTGCAAGCAAGACGGAAGCTCAGTAACCCCATGGGGTCACATGCCGTGTAGTATGATGAATGTGGATGGTGCCACCAACTGCTTCACTCTGCAGACCCTCTTCTGTTGGTCCACATGACCCAGTAATGTAGACTTAGCCCTTATGGTCAGGAAAGAGACAAAGCATGACTAGAGGACGAGTAAGCCAATGTCAAGTTGTGCTCTTGCGCCAAGAGGCCGTGTGGAAAGTCTTCCCTCTCCGAATTGACTCCTCAGCAAGCTCCGTCTGTCTCAGTAGGTGCACACCTCTGCTTTCTGGGGCATTGCTCCTCCACCCCATGTATACATGACCCTGCTGTGGCTGACTTTTCTCATTTCCTCTGGAAGACTCCATAGCACAAAAGGGACGAAGACCCCCACACCCTGCTCCTGGATGTGGCCTCTAAGGGCACTTGGTGAGTTGCTGGCTATGTGCGATTGCAGATCCGTGTTTCCCCACTTGGCAGCAGGACCCCTCAACACATACACCAGCTCTCAAGGCAGAGCAAGGCAAGTAGGAACAGCTGAGGTAATTTGACCAGCTTCTTCACTCAGGGCATTGCTGCGGGTCAGAGTTAAGGTTATTTTGATACTTTCTTTGGATTAGCAATTTTTTCTGTGCTTTGCTTGCATTGCTAACGCTGGAAGGTTTCTTCCATCACCTCTGAATTCTCCCTTGTCCTGGGAATGGCTGGTGGATGGCTTGGCAAGAGAGACCAAACACCAGCTTAAAGCAGAAGCTGGATGGGAGTTTAGTGAGTACATCTGGGCTGTCCTCTGAGAGCGCAGCGACCTGAAGACGCCATTACGCATTTAGGTTATACAGGCAAGCACACTCCTAAGTGCTTGCAGAGCTGGGTCATCATATGCATTGGGATTATTTGCGTGTCACCCTGATGTCGTGACCAGGCTGCGCTCCCATAGTTTGCACTCATGTGCAAAGAGATCAGTGGCCATAACACCCCCTTCAGCAGGAGGGACCAAAATCCCTTTCCACGCTGCTGTGTGAAGCCACTTTTACATCTGCTGGCGGGGCAGCAAACCCTCTGTGCCGGGAAGACTGCTCAGGTACGCGGAGCTGTGAGCTGCTCATAAAAATCAGAGCCCAGCCTGTTCAGCCATTTCACAGGCATCAATAAGACATTTCAGAGCTTTGAATCCCAAATTCTGGTCCTGCTGCCACGTTGTCTTTGTGCTCTTAAGGCATTAAAGACAACAGGTTAGTGGGAGCAACCAGTGACAGCGCTGCGCTAGTCCTGCTCTGCATCAGGTTGGTCCATCAATACCCTGTGGGAACCTTGAAAAAGGTGCTTAGCAAATATTGATTAATTACAAAACATACTCTAATCTTGTTCCTCCTTCTGGGAAAGGCAGAGAGCTGTTCTTCTGGATTTACATCCAAGGACGTCAGATCATCAGCTCCTCCAGTATCCAGGATTGCTTTCCCACTACAGAAGCAAACCCAGCAGGAATATTGTTGGCAAAACAAAACTCAAATTATTTCCATCCCACACACACAGACAGCAGTAATTCCATCACAGAACAAAGGTTAGGAGTCCTCCTCCTCTCACATAATTTCGTTTTGACAACTCATCAGGATCAGAGGAGCCGGAGATTTTAACTCAGAGGCTGAAATCTTGCTTTGCAAGAGGTGCTCAGTGCATCTTTATGAATCTCTGCTTCAGTACTGTGCAGGTATTTAAAACAAGCCTGAAATACATAGTTCCTGATGAATTTATTTGCGACTGGTAACTGATACTTGCCTGTGAAAAACGTGTAGTAGTTTCTGCTTTAAATAAATATCTCTAATTAGAGTTCAATTGGAAGGTGAGGTGATTGTATCTGGAACTAGGATTGAAATACCTGAACACGCACGCATAGAAGGAAAATGAAGACAACACCAAATTCTTTTGAAACAGATTCTTTTTCTCCTGAATGTTCACCAGTTTTCAAAAAAACTACAAAAACCTCAAGGACTGTAACAATATAGCACTTGAAAAAAAGGGCTGTTGTGTACAAAAACAAGCATGCTTTGTTTTGGGGTTGGAGTGGTTTTTTGTATTTAGCTGGGTTCTTTTCTTCCTTCAGCATAGTGTGAAAGAAGAAAGTGCCAGTTTATTTAACAGGATAGCTCAGAAAAATAAGGAAGAACATGCTTTCCCTGTTACAAAACTCTACCAGCAGATGCATGCTTGAAGTCCGATATACAAACAGACTGACACATTTTGTAGCATGCAGACTTTGTTGTATGACCCACATGGCACTTCCCTTCCCCTGCCCCATGGTCAAAGATGTGGTCTGTGACATGCATTTTGCTTTGCCTTTAGTTTGGTTTTTTTGTTTTCTTTCTGTAGTGAGTTATTTACCTTTTTTTTTCTTTTTTCCTTTTTAGCCCTAAATCCCAGGTAGCGGTATCCACGGTAACAGCAGAAGAGAGTCCAGATCTGCACATTATCGCTGTTTCTGCAAGTTTCATGCAAAACTTAAGCCATTTCTGCATGCAACATGATGCTGGTCATGTATTGTACTTCATACAGCTCTGGGGAGATTCCCCCATTCCCCACGGCAGTTTGTTGACTGGGAAGCTCAGGGTTGCTTCCCCATGGACACGGACACATTAAAAGAACCCTCCCCGCTTTTCCACTCCCCCCCAGCTGCCCCAGACACATGGGAAACTGCATCTCAGCACCAGGTCCAGACAGTTCACTTGCCTACAAAAGCCCGGTGGCTTCAGTAAAGTCCCATGATTGCAGCTCCCACATCCTTGGAAGGTCTTCGGTCCTTCACCAGGAAGTTAATCATGCTCTCCGACTTGATAAGCAAGTTGCAGCCCAAAAAGAAGATGCCGAACATCACAGTCAAGGAGAGGACGCAGAGGACGGCGATCTGCACCACCCGTGTGATGTAGAGGCTCCTCTCATCAGGCGCCAGGACCGAGGAGCCACCGTCGGTCGCCAGCACTGAGCCAGTCCCGTTGCAGCAGGCCATGAGCATCCCCAAGCCCTGGGTCCTGTTGGGGTAAGCTCCCTGCTCCAGGAGAGTCTGGTTGAAAAAGGATCCATTCATGGTCTATGTGTGATCCCAAATCTCCAGGGAAGGCAAGAGGAAAGCTGGCTGTCCCCCTGCCCGCCCCTCACATGCCAAGGCTTGGCACAGGGGGCCAGCGGGCTCCGAGCCACCTCCCGCCTTTCTTCTCACAAGGCTTCAGGCGGAGGGGAAACTTCCTTGAGGCTGCGAGAAGGTGGGAAGCCAAATGGTGCAGCCGAGGGATGGCTCACTCCTGGACCCCTCCTGACACGAGCAGCCTTAGCACGAGCCCCCAAACAAGCAAAAAGAGAGAGAGAGAGAGAGAAAAGGTGAAAGGGGAAGGCAGCCAAACGTCACCCCATGCCTCCTGCCCTTCCTGCTGCCCCGAAGCTGCCACCCGGAGCACGGGGCAGCGGAGCCCGTTCCCCCCCGGGGTCTCTCCTGCAGGAGGGAAAGCTGATTCCTGCCAGCTGGGAGCTCCACAAATGCAAGTTCCAAGCTCAAGTCTTTCGTGTTCAAAGAAAAAACAGCAACTCCACCCCCTTCCAGCCTCCCCCCAGGACCGCCTTCCTCCCCCTCCACGCTCACCCAAGCTGCCCACCCCTTCCCCACGCGTGTGCACCCCCCCTCTGCCCTGCCACAGGTGCCCGCACCCACCCCTGTGCCACCCCCGGGTTGGGGCTGACCCCTGAGGCCCTGGAGTGGCACCTCGTCCTTCCTCCCAGCCCCCCCACCTGCTCCCCAAAGCAGCCTGCATGCTCCCTGTTCAGCCTGCACCGCTGGCAGGTCCCTGTCCCCCCCGTCCATGCCCCCCACGCAGGCTCCCACGAGCCTCAGGTCAGCGCTGCTCTCCCCGATCCCGGTTGCTGCTCTGTGCCACCCACTCCTTCCTAGAGCAGCACTGGCCCAATCCAGCCTGGTCCACCCCCGGCTCTGCTCAGCGATGCCTGTCCTGTGCTTCCAGGATCCAGAGAGCTGGATCCATCCCCCTCTCTGCATCCTTGTATTCCTGGGGCTGGGGGTTTCCTCCCTGGGCACCTTTGTCTGACTCTTCTCCCCCTCCTGCTCATTTTAGCCCCTTCGAAGGGGAGCACTGCAATGCTGCACCCTGGTCTCTGACAGACCCCCCCTTCCCTGCTCTGTGCCCGGCTCTGGGTCCCACGGCAGCATCACGGCTGTGCCCAGGGGTGGAGCATCGCGGACCCTCTCCCTCGGGACCCTCAGCCCCACCGAGGGAATCCCAGGGGAATTTTCATCGTCGCTCCCCTCTCCTTGTCTGCATAAGCTCTCGAAGGCAAAGCACAAGTCAGGGTGTCTGGCCGTGTCTGGCTTAGTCCCGACCCTGCCTGTCCCAGGGCTGTGCCTGTGGAACTGCTGTATCCCGGCTTTCCCGGCTTTTCCCGTTGGTGTGTTTGCCTGTAAACATGCCTGGATGGCATGGAACAGGAGACTCCTGCTGCACCACGATGTGAGGACCTTGTCCCGATGTATCTGTGTACATCTTGGCTCCCTTTCTTTGCCTAGCCCCCGAATGGGGATTTTAATAAACCTAAATGAGAACTGATAAATTGCAGCTAAAGGCAGGAGCGTGAGGCGGGCTGGCCGCAGAGGGGGGGTGGGTTGGTAGAGACAGCATCAACTGGTTTTCCTTTCGTGCGGCTGCGACCCGTGTCCCTGTTCCGCTGCTGTGACTTTAGGGGCTCAAAAACTTGGGCTCGGGTTTTAACTTGTTGCTTTTCCCCCCTTGTTTTCCACGTGGCGTTTCTCTCCCTGAAGGGCTGCCCGGGCTGCGAGGGCAGTTTGCAGCAGAAGCACTTGCGGGAGGGAGGGAGGGAGGGAGGGAGGCGGAAAGCCTTACTCGAACAAGGGCATCTGCTCGTGTTTATCCCCGGGGACAGGAAAAAGCCCCACAGGAAACCAGAGCGTTCCCGGTACCCCAGCCCGATCCTCTCCCTGGCTGGCTCCCAGACTGAAGGAGTTTCTGCTCCCTCTGGTGGCTCCAGCTCCACCCTCTCCTCTCCCCGCACCAGAACACAGATTCGGGCTGCTGCACCCATCGCGCTGGGTGACATCCACCCTGCGGTGACAGGGCAGCGGGGACCCTGGGGCCACTCAGCTCTCAAACACCCCTGCCTGCTTCTTGCCATAGCCCAAATGGGGACTTCAATGCCCAGAGCATCCCGTTATCTATTGCACAGTGCCCGGAGTTAACGTCACCGCGTTGTTCTCAGGACAATTGGCACCTTCTTGGAGTCGGCAGGGAAATTCGGTCCCAACGTGCTGCATTAAGTTCATGCCATCCTTGTCCTCAAGCAGGACGAGATGGGTGGGTGCAGGCAGGTCAAATGCTTCGTGTTGTGACTTTTTTCTCCTTCTTCTTCGAAGTTTTTGCACCATGCTGGAAGCAAGGGCTGGAGTACCCTAGTTCATGCCGGGCAGGGAGTTTCGGGACTGTCCCTTTGCAGCCTGAAGCACTTGAACCATCTGCTTGGCAGGATGAGTCCCCCGGGAAAGAAAGCCTGCGAGATCGATGGCAGGTCGGATCTGTGGAGCATGCGGAGCCAAACAGGGCTCCCACATTTCTCTCTACAGAAATTTGGACAAATTCATCGTCCCTTCCATGAAGCATCAGCCGTGCTTGTCAGGCGGGACAGGGACAGGCTACTGCACGGCCAGAAAATCCTGCATAACAGGGAAAGACCACGCAGGCAGCATTTCCAGGAAGGGAGAGAAGGACCCGTGCAGGAAAAGCAGGAATTTGGTTGCCCTAAAACTGGCTAACGAGGCCTGCAGTGCAAAATGGCTCTGGGATGCAGAGCAGGGCGAGACATAGAGCCCCCCAGAAAGCAGGTTTGGGGTTTGCATTGATGTGCCAGCCAAGGCGCAGCCCTTTTTGACACTGCATGCGGGTCGATGGGCTTCTCCTAGTCCCCTTTACCAAATCCTCACTAACAAGTCTTGGCGAGGCAGTTGGATCCCAGGTGGAAAACGCTCCGGTGCCGAGCGGAGCCCACGCAGCCGCAGGAGGGCAGCAGCACCCCACAGGGATGCTGGGGCTGAGTGGGGACACAAAAGGGTGTCAAAACTTCTTCTTTTAAAGCCAAACAAGTCCCCAGCTCCTGAGGCAGAGATCCCATCTCCACCGCACCCTCCCAAACACCATCGCCTTCCCCATGGCTCAAAGGACGATGCCATTATCCCCGTCTCTCCCGGCATGGGTCTCGTACAGCGCCTTGACTGTCGCCCCGCAGCCTCCGGTGCTGCCTCTCAGCACCCACACAAGCTCTTTTTCCGCTGCCTGACGTTTCTGTGTCTGTTGGATCGTCTTGAGCCAGCGTTGTGTCATTACTGTCCCCAACCCCTGTCACCTGGTGGCAGAGAGCACCCCAGGGCTCCAGGGAAACAACCCTTTTTCCCCCCAGGCTGTATTTTGAGTGCCTCAGTTTCCCCATCTGTGAGTAGGACCCTGGTATAGCAGGTTTATAAAACCGCTTTGGGAGGCACCTCCAAGCAGCTCCAGCATTTCAGCGGACACAATTCCTTGCAGATCAAACTCCCTACCCTTGGTCAATACAGGAGCCATTTCTGAGGGCACAGAGGGGAAAAAATAATACAAGTGAGAAGAAAATCGGGTCCAAATTACACAACCCAAAGCTGAAATTCCCTCCCTCCGACACGTCCAGGTTTATACCCAAACTGCTGGTTTCACCAGGTCCAATTCTTGGCTGGGTCTCACTCAGCTCCCAGCTCCGTTTCAGCAGAGAAACTCCCATTTGCACCAGTGCTCTGGGGAGGGGAGCTAGAACTCACACTTTCGGTGTGTATTTGCTCTATTGTCCCTTAAATCCTTGAACTTGGAGGCAGCTCAGGCTCCAGCAGGTTTAAGACGCGGGCTGCCTTTCATGCAAGAGTTAATAAAAGGAGGGAGTGAGCAAGATTTTGCAAGGAATTAAACCCAGGCGAAAGAGTCTATGGGAAAGAGCCTGTTACCAGCCCCAGGGCTGTAGGTCACCAGCGCTGCGTACTGGCTGCCAGGGTTTATTAGGTCCTTGTCTGAGCTGAGAGAGCAAAAAAAAAAAAAAAAGCATGAGGAGCTGCGGGCTGAGCAGGCGGGGGCACTCCCTGAGTCAAAACTGAGTGACGAGCCAGCGCAGTTTCCTCCGGCCAGCCCCGCTCGCCCTGTGTGTCATACACCCAGACTCATGATTCATCTCCTGGACTGCTCAAAACCTCCGGCTGCCCAAGAGCTGCTCTCCATCGCTCGCAGCGGGGCTGGTCCAAGCAGCCCCCTCCGCTCGGGGCTCAGGGAAGAAGATGGGAAAACTCTACGCGGCTGTTGCGATCCTCACGCTCTGCGCCGCTGGCGGCTGGGGTAGGTTTACAGCCCGTAGCGTTGTCGCGTCCTTGAAGCCAGGGCATGTAGTGATTATATTGCCTGTTATTTCCCGAAATCCGAGGACTTTCTGCATTCCCAGGGTCTGTGATTTCCCGGGAAAACCACTCGGAGGGGGAGCTGGCAGCCTGAAACCTTGGCACAGTTCCCAAGTACAAAACTCTGTTAAAGCCGGTTGGGCTGCAGCTGGGTCGGGGCCAGGAGGGTTTCTCAGAGGTGTTACAGGGTCAGGACATGGTTTGGTGTATTATTCTCGCACTGGGTGCGGCGAGTTTATATTCTCTACCTACACGGTGTTTGGCTCCGGGTACTGGTTTGTAATGGAAGGACTGGGGTGTGACTTGGGCTCCATCCTTCATAAACAGAAAATACGCCGGGGGATTTTGCAGGGCAGGTAGTTGCTGTAGCCATGTCATTTTAGGGGCATGGGGTGTATATATGTCAGCGTTGCTGTCTCGTGTTATTTTTTCTTATCGTAGTTTGGTGCTTTTCTTTAAAAACTCCAAAGTCTGGCATCAGGTGATTTCAAGACAAATGTAGTTTGTATTTTTTTAAAAAAAAAATTCCCGTATCTGAAGTGTGGAGAGGCAGCCTAGAAAAGCTTTATCTCCTTCCCAGGTGTGTTTCTAGGGCTTCAAGCAAATCTGGCAACTGCAAAATGGTGCAGTGTTTTCAACTCCTGATTTATAAATGAGTCCCATTGTTTTCAAGGCCCCACTCGAGGAGGTTTGGGGCAACGTTGTTCTGCCTAAAGAATTCCACGCTTCGCTGAATTCCCAGGAACAGCCTGAGGCTCCGATCTGCTGGTGCAGCAAGCGCTCATCAGTGTGGGACATAGGATAACCCCTGGAAGAGTTTGCATTTACAGAGCTGCAGTTTGGGGCTGTGCAGGTGATTTCTTTGGTCCTGTGCGTCGGTGCCTGTACTCAGCTGAGCTCAGTTTGGGGCATCCCCTCTCCAGGAAGATGCTGGCAGAGAGGGAGAGGTTCAGAGAAAAGACCCAGCCCCAGGATGGCGTGGGCAGGAGATCAGCCAGAAAAGCCCAAATCCTTATTGCTTAGTCAAGCTGAAAGGCCAGAGAGTAAGTAAATACGATTTTTATCTTTATCAAGTTTTCTAAAATATCTTTATCAAGTTTTCTGTGTGCACATTCTTCCTCAATTTGGCAGAGGGGGGAAAAACAAAGTGTGTGGCTGGCTGATGTGGTACATAGAGGAGGTTATTTGGAGTGCAGCTTGGCGACTGAGTAATTTTCTCCGGCCAGAGAGGGGTGATGCTCAGCCACAGCCGTCTGGGGTATTTCGAATGCATCATTTCACCCTACTCGGGGCCACAGCTCTGCTGAGCCCCAGGCAGGTAGTTCCCATGCTGCCTGGTTTACCTCCCCTTGCCTTGTATTTCATGTGCTAGGATTTCTTTTTTTTTTTTTTAAAGCCTGAGTCTTTAGGATCAGATCGTTTTATAAGACCAGCTGCTTTCATAGTAGAAAAATGCGTCTTTTGTATTTTGGTTTATTAGTGTTTACGGCTAGAAAAACAAGCCCCAAAAATTTAAAAAAAAAAAAAAAAAGAGAGAAAAAAAGAACTAAAAACCACAAAATGTATTAGTTTACGCTGTGCTGGGATCTTGTTAACCTGCTCATAGCCAGGCAGCATCCTGAGCCTGGGAAGTGCTGCTGGGCACTCCTAGGGCCAAAACCTGAAGGGGCTCAAGCTGCAGCATCCTCCGCTCTCCTCTGCCTGTGCTTTTGCTCCTACATCACCCCAGGGTCCCCCTCCTGCCCTCCTGGAAAGCCTTCCCGGCCCTCCTGGAAAGCCTTCCCAACACCGCACCCTGCGTCCATGCCAAAACAGAGACATTTCCCCGCAGTGAGAGGGGTGAGGCTGCCTGCTCGAAGCAGGATGAGCTGCGTGTTTGGATGGTGATAACTGCCCTCTGTTAATCACCGCTGGTGCCCGGGGGATTTTGGCCCCTTCCTAGGGGGAAGGGATGGCCCTGCTCCATCCAGCCCTGGGTTACATGAAGCCAAGAATGGCTCTGTGCAGTGCTGGAAGTGCCCACAGCGCTGCGGGCGTGTGTCCGGGTCATGGATGGATGGAGACCACGAGGCTCCGGGGCTGTGTGAGTCAGACACCCCTGGGCTGGGGCTCTGGGGAGGCCGAGGGGGCAGGTACGTGCCTGTGGGGACCCCCTGGACAAAGCCACCACTGCCAGCAATGGGACGGTGGCACCACGTGACAGCACACCCCAGGGCATGGCAGCGTCCCTCCCACAGGGACCCTCTGTGCTGCAGCCCCATCTCACCCCACGTGCTGCTCCCCGGCCACGAAGCTGCTTGCTCTGCCCGGGCGGGACAGCTTGGCTCGTGGCCGTCGTGCCAAAATCAGTCAGAAAATTGTGATGACGTCTCCAGCATGGGGGGAGGGGGCAGGTCAAGGCCCCCTTAGGCGGTGAGGTGGCGGCAGGAGAGGAGGAGGGGGAGCCACCAGGCAGGAGATGATGTGTACAGCTGCTGGGGGGGTGGCACGGCCAGGAGAAGCAGGGGCAGCCAGGGGCTTGGCCGGCAGACATGAGCTTGGAAATCCTCCACATCCTGTTTCAGTGCAGGGTTAACACTGGTCCCCACTGGGTTTACGCCAGTGGTTGCCCAGACAGAGCTGGTGGCTCTGGAGCCCGATCTCAAACCAGCAGAAATTCCGGTCCCGTCACACAGCACCGCTCAGGTGGGGGCTGTAGCTGCGTCCTGCTTTTTCCCCTTGAACCCCACTCTGCACAGGGGAAACTGAGGCAGGGAGCAGCTGAGGAATTCTGCTCAAGTCCCAGGGGAAACCTGTTTGAGATAGGATTTGGACCAGCGCGTCTCACATCCCAGATGCTGCTGTGAGCCCTGGATCTTGGACCCAGGCAGGGAGCACGGCTGGGGCACCCATGGGTGGCAGGGGCCCCTAGAGCTCTGCACTTCCCCAGCCAGCTGGGTGCTGGGGCAGAGCCAGGTTACTAAACCATCCCACAGTGACCTAAAACCCACCCCTGGGGGAACAAACCCCACACTGGCATTAAGTAGGAGCCTGGGCCAGGAGCGTTGCTGGTGGTTACTGGTGCCATAACCCTGCCCCAGCCAGGGTGGCAGCCACCGTGGCCACGAGTCAGCAGCTGGACACGGTGGCTACAGGGAGGGACGTGGGAGCAGAGAGCAATGAAACTCCTGGCACAGGGCAGGTGGCTACTTGGCACCTCTCCCCGTGTCCCTGACCAAGGGACTGCAGTGCTGGTCTGAGTATCAGAGCACCGTGGCTCCCCAGGGACCTGCGGTTTCGGAAGCTGTTGCCATGTTTGGGCACGTGGCCCAGGAGTTGGCAGCTCTGAGAGTTTAATCCGGAGCACCTCGAGCTGCCGGGGCTGTCCCCGTCCTCCAGGGCTGCCAGGGTAATGCCTCCCCTGCCGTCCCCAGAGGGCAGAGCCGCCGCCAGCCGCACCAGAACCAGCTCCCAGCTGCACGGCACAACGCAAATCCCAGGCACGTGCCTCAGCACTGGGCTGCAGCTGCTGGTGCTTGGCAAGGCAGGAGGGATTTCACACGGACGCAGCAGGAACGGGCATGAGAAGCGGGAGCCAGCACTATCAGTGCCACTGCTGCTTTCTAGGGGCCCTTTGCCTTGCCCCCGCCAAGTCATAGAATCATAGAATTACAGAATCATAGAATCACAGAATCACAGAATCATAGAATCACTTGGGTTGGAAGAGACCTTCAAGATCATCGAGTCCAACCACAAACCTATGCCAAAACCTCCCCTAACCCATGTCCCTCAGCACCACGTCTGCCCGCCTTTTAAATACCTCCAGGGACAGCGATTCCACCACCTCCCTGGGCAGCCTGTTCCAATGCCTGATAACCCTTTGGGTAAAGAAGTTTTTCCTAATCTCCAACCTAAACCTCCCCTGGCACAACTTGAGGCCATTTCCTCTTGTCCTGTCGCTTGTTCCTTGGGAGAAGAGATTCCCCCACCTGGCTATAACCTCCTTTCAGGTAAGTCCCCCCCCACCTATCCAGCCCTGTCCAGCCAAGGATGCAGTAGCGCTGCTTGCACGTTACTAAGTGTCCTCGGTGCAGAAAGCACCGGAGATCCACCTGCCGTTCTTTTGAGCAAAGCTAAATTTAAAATCTTTCCCATCCTCACGTGCTGTAGCTGGGTATTTTGGTGTATGGCGAGAGCTCTGGGAGCAGCTGCAACCCCAAAACGGGTGCCGAGACAGGCAGTTGGCTTTTAGCACTTAGTTTGGTCGCCCGGTGTGGGAAAGGGGGGAGTGTGGGTGGCAGAGGTGCGATGGGGCACACCAGCCCCAGTGCCCTGGGGCACGTCCCCAAGAAACTGTTCATCCTCAGGACAGCCACAGCATGTCCAGCTCAGCCCATGACACCAGCCTTGTACAGACACGCACACCCATGACACGCTGCACACTTGGCTGCCGTGTACACACACACACACACACACACACACACACACACGCATGCACACTCGCACTCCCAGGCTGCATGCCAGCGGGCACGAGTGCACAGTGCTGTCGCTGTGGTTCTGCCCAAAAACGACATCGTTCCGCCGTTTCCTCTTTATGCTTTGTGTTGCATTTCCTGCGAGTACGGGAAACGCGGCTTTTTCTGCCTGCAGCTGCTGGGGAGAGCCCTGGGAGGGGATGGGGGGGATACAGGGCAAAGGGGAGACCCCGGCACGCGCTGTTCCATGCTGGCATCCCCTGGGCTCCCTGGGCTGTAGCATTCCCACAGCCAGGCAGGCACATGGCTGCGGTCTGCTCTGCCCAGGGAATCCTAAAATCCTGCCAAGATGCTTGTGCCCTGGGAGGGAGGCAGAGCTGAGGGTGATGCCACCATGGCTGTGCCCCCAGGGGCTCGCTGCATCTGTCGTTGGCAGTGGGAACCGCAGAGCTGCATGGTCCTGCCTCTGCCGGAGGAGCTCCTCCAGCCTCACCAAGCTCTGATGCCACTCCAGGGCCCCTGCGGGCATTTTGGGGCCCTTTAATCCCCAACGTGGACCCACTGGCCTCTGACCGTCACTCCTGTTGCCATCTTGCATCTCCCAAAGTCTCCACTGATGGAGCCCAACCTTTACCCGGAGCATTGGCACAAACTACCACCAGCACATTCCTGGCCTCCTGTCCTTTCCCTCCCCTCTTTACCCTGGGTTTGAACCCGAGCCAAGACCAGACACTTGAGTTTAGCATTTGTACAAGAAGGCACCAACCACCCTGGGCAGGTGGGAAGAGGCAGCACTTCCCCAGCTGCTGGCAGGGCTGTGGGTACCATGCTGCACCCCTGGGAATTCACCCCGTGCCCCTCCCTGATGCCCCAAAACCTCTGGAAGAGGCACAAGGGGAGCTGTTGTATGTCCCCACTGGCACTGGGGGCTTCACTCCAACATGCGTGCAGGGTTGCAGGGATGGGGGGGACTCTTTAAGGAGATGGCAGGTGGGGAATGATGCTCAGTCCTGGGAAGGATGAAGCCCAGCTGGCACCAGGCTGGGCAGGTGGTTATAATAGGGCTGGGGAGGCAGCACTAGGGAGTTGGGGCTGGGAGAGGGGCTCTGGTGGGGTGAGTGCTGTGGCTGCTCCTGAAGCTGCTGGCTGAGCACTGAGGTTTTAGCAGGTGTGTAGATTTGGGGCTCTGCAGGTTGTAACTGCTCTCTGGTTTGCTGTTTCAGGGGGTAACATCTGCACCACTCGTGGGGTGAACTCCTGCAAGCAGTGCCTGGCCGTGAGCCCCCTCTGCGCCTGGTGCTCCCAGACGGTAAGAGCTGAAGTGTGTCCCCGAGCAGGGCTGAAGTGTGTCCCCAAGCACAATAGGGGATGTGTAGGAAGAGATGAACCTTGGGGCTGTGGGACAGGTGCTGGCGTTACAGCCGTGAGCTTCATCTCCATCTGTTCCCACTGTGTCTGAAGTCATTCCTTGGTGGCATCTGGCTCTGACCACAGCTTGACATCTGCATTATGGAGCTTGGGCTCTCTGTTCCTGCCTTGCTCTGAAAATCTGCCCCTTATCTGGGTGTGTTGGCAGGAGCTACATCGAGCTGGCTGGGAAATGCTGATGTTTTCAGTGGGAATTCACTTTGCCTCTCAAAAAAAAAAAAATGTACATTTGAAAACTTAGCTTACTTTTGGTTTGCTTCTTGAAAACCCCTTGTAAAGCTCAGGCCAAAGGAGTTTAACTGCTGGAAAGGGAAGGGGACCTTGTGGGAGGAAGAAAAAATACTGATTAGAAGTTGGGATTTGGGTTTAAGAACTTTTTTCATTAGAAAGAGTGGGGAAAGGAAGACAGGGTGCCTGGTTTTGGTTACTGAGCTAAAGAGAATGTAAGGGCTGAGCTGTGGCTTAAAAATCACCCAGTTTGGGTGGGTGAGAGCCTGTAAGATCTGCCACGCTCCCCTCCAAAAATGCTGCCCCGGGGGTTAGTCCAGGCAGTAAGAGGAGGGAGTTTCCCAATGAGATGGGAGAGCAGCCCCAGGGCAGAGACCGGGGAGGTGAGGCTGGGGTTGGGAGAGGTGATGAAACCTCTTTCAGAAGCAGTTCCCTCTCTGGAAAGGTTTTTATTCCTTTCTGCTTCTCGGTCCCTGCTTCAGTCGTGCCTGTGGTGCCCCCTGGGACTGGGAAAAGACCTGAGAAAAAGTGATCCGTGCTGGAAAAGGCGGTTGGGTTGTGCCTGGGTGGCTCGACGCTTTGGGATCAGTGTGTATCTGGAGGGGATGCCCATCAGATACTGCCGGCATCTCAGTGTTCGGGGTGAACAAAGATGTTGTGCCCCATCTTATCTCCCTGCAAGGAGTAGCTGAACTTCACAGCGCGATAAGGGGCCTCGCTCTGCCCCAGCAGCTGATCCTGGGCCCGGCTGGTGTCTTGATGCTGCAGCAGGGGCTGTGATGGGGTTTTTTTTTTTTTATCCTCCCAGATCAGCAAAGGTTTCCAAAAAAGGAAATATTTCCAGTGCTGCTCGGGGCTGTGCTCATAGACAGACGTGAAAAGCAGTGAGGGAGCCGTCCCACTGCCAGCAACTGGTCCCCAGAGAGCCGGGCTGTGCAAGCTCTGCTCAGCAGTTCTGCCTCCAACATCTGGACCACATTGTCTTAATTTAGCAAATGAGGGTTTTTTCTGTGGGTTTGTTTAATTTCCCTGGGGTGGGGGAGGTCTCTGATACTGCACCCCCCTCTTTTTTTTTTTTTTTTTTTAAAGGGAACTTGCCCTTGTTTGTGCTCCTTCTGCTCCTGCTGCAGCTCTTTGCCACCCATGCTGCTTTCCTGAGGAGCCAGGGGCTATCCAGTACTTCTGCTCCATCTTGGCTTTGGATGGGAGAAAGATTTCGTTGTGGTTTCTTGTGATCACTGATCCCACCAAGTGCTGAAACAGAGGAGAATTGAGTTTTACTTAATTTTTTTTTAGAAACCTTGACCAGTCTTACCAACAAATAGATGTGCCCATCCACTCACTTTTCCTTTCGGAAAAAGTTAGCCAAGCCTTAACACTGAGATGTGGCTCTAAAAAAGAAAAAATCACTTGGGAGATTATTGTGACAGATCTTCCAGGCTCTCACCTACCCAAAGTGTCACCTGCCCTGGTTCCCTTGGAGGAAAGGTGGAGGTGAGGCTGGACCCAGGGTCTGATTCATTTCTAGAGAAGCTGCCGGAAGGTTTTTAGCTTAATCTGCAGAGGCATCAGTGCTTTGGGTACTCCAGTCGCTCTCATGCAGAGACGCTGATGCTGTATGTGGTTGCCTGCGAGATGAACGCAGAGGTGCCCTGGGGACGCGTGACTTCCCACAGCCTCCCCACCCAGCAGCGAGGGAGCTCAAGGGTGGAACTGGCGTTGCCAGCACCATCCTGACCCTGCCCTCACTTCCAGAGGTTGGAGGCAGCAACTGGGGGAATAAAATCATCAGTTTTCCCATCCTGGAGGGAGCTTGAGCAGATGCTGAGCTGAAGCCTCTTTCCCTGCAGCAGGACAGAGGTGCCCGAAGGCGAGGTGGAGCAGGGGAGCATCTCGGCCAAGGGCTTGTGAGAGAAGGGTGGGAATGTGCACCGTCCTGGGGCGTCTCTGGGATGGGCAGCCCACGCTGCCAGGGGAGCAGGGTTTGAGGGGTGTGTGTCCGTGGATGAAGTCCCTCTGGGTCCTGGTTGTCACGAAGCAAGCTTGGGCTGCCTCTGGGTCACTCCTACCTGGGGCTGTGCCCAAGTTGCTGAGTCAGCAAGGCTGTGGAGGCTTTAAAAAAAATAAAAAATAGACTAGGGGCTGGGAGGGCCTCATTGCCAAATACCCCTTCGATGGCACAATAACTTTTTCCTTTGCCTTTTGCAGTAGTTTTGTTGCAGGGGAGGCTCCTGTAAGTCCCGAGTCAATCATAATACTTAGGGCTCAAGGGGAAGGACGCAGCCCCGGGGTTAAATAGTTTCTCCATGGGAATCCCACAGCGGGAATGATGCTGCTAATCCCATAAGGTGCTACACGGCCTTTGAGGTCCTTAGAGCTCTCCAGGTATCATCCAAGAGCCTAGCACCACAATTACAAACCTGTCTGCCCAGCCTGCTTTTCACCTGCATATTTTTCCAGTGATTTCCCCACCTGGAACGGGAATATCTGTGATGATTGATGGGATCTGGAGTAAACCAGGCACCTCTCCCTGCAGTAGGAAGCCCCGTGGGGTGAGCTTGTGGGGTGGGTGGGTGCAAGGGAGCTAATTTAAAGGGATGACTTGTCCTCTCCACCGACAGGGTGCTGTCCAGGCGGTGAGGGTGGGAGCGGGAGGCCGCGGGGGAGGAACACGCCTGCTGATGTATTTTCTGGCTATTGCTTGGCCACCTTTTCCAGATGGCTGTAGGCCAGCCAGGGCCTCCTCACACCGTTCGCATTTTTCTACTTGTTTGCGTAAAACACACCAATTTGTTCCTGGGTTCAGCCAGCCTGAATGTAGGGCAGATGAGATCTCAGATGGGGAACCTCTACAGCGCAGGGAGGCTGCGGCGCTGGGATCGAGCTTGCCAGGAGAAGAGGTGGGAGCTGAACCAGCCCCACCATGACTTGTGCCATTTCCCTTTGCTGCAGGGAAGGGCTGTGCTGGTCATCTGCTGTAGGACTTTGGATGGAGAAAGATCTGGGCTGCGGGAGGGAGATGGAGAAACCCTTTGGAGGGGAGGGTGGCTGCTGCCTGGCCAGGAACTCACAGCAGCAGATCCTGGTACTGTTGGGTTGGGAAAGAAATTCTTCCTGTCTTTGTCTTCATGAGAAACTGAAGCAACAGGAGCCCTTCTGAATGCACCATGATAAGGGCGAGAGGCTGGGAGCTTTCTAGGAAAGGGACGGGGCTGGAGCCCCACTGTGACAACACACTTTGTGGTTCCTGTCCCTGATGGACATTTGATGGCTTCTCCCGCAGCCCCGTTGCCTTTTCGCACTTTCACTCCTTTTTTGGTTCTCCTTTCCCCTGACCAGCGCCATCTGGCAGGAAGCTGGAGAGCAGGAGATAAGCCTGACCCATTCTCAGACAGGAACTGAGTGTCACTCTGTGTGACGGGCTCCCCCGCAGCAGGGCTGTTCCTTGCTCGCAGCGAGATTTCTAAGGGCACATGTCAAGAAAATGGGGGAGAAAGGTGGCTTGTCTCTTGCTAAAATTAATGAATAAATAATAAAAAAAAGTCACAGTATCTCCCACTCACCCTGAGCCTGCCATGTTCACATCCCACCTCACCCTCTTCTAGCTGTAGACGAGCTTTCCTTTTAGCTTTGCCAAAAACCAAACCCGAGGCTCCAGCTGCTAGGGGTTGGGGGGGTTGGCAGGGATATATTATCCGTGGCTCCTTCTTGGCAGGGGTTGCCGAGCTCCACTGTGGAGCACAGCAGACCAAAACCTGCTCTGAACCCCAGCAGGACTTGCTGCTCCTGGATCCCTCTGTCTGCCACCTCCCTGAGCGGGGACCATGTTCCCCAAAAAGCCTCTTGCCCTGTCTTGCATTAGATATGATAAAGAAGGGGCTCTCTGGGAGAAAGGGAGCCCTCTCTCCTCTTCCTGGCACAACCTCGAGGGTTCCTAGGGGGACCTGGCCCCTGACTCCGTCCTTTTCCTGAAGGTCTTGCCGCAATCGTCCCCTCGCTGTGACCTGCGTGACAACCTCGTGCAAAACGGCTGTGGGCACGACTACATCGAGTTCCCCATTAGCAACACAGTCATCCTGGAGAACCGACCCCTCAGTGACAAGGGCTCAGGAAGCTCCACCACCACCCAGATGAGCCCCCAGAAAATACAGCTGAACCTGCGGCCGGGTAAGAGCCCCCAAACTGCTGCAGGAAGGGGAGATGCAGTGGGGAATAACCCAAAGGTCTCAAGCAATGAGTGAGCCATCGCTCTGCCTCACTGGTCAAGGCTGTCTCATGTCCTCTGGGGGCTGCACTGAACCCTCCAGGAACATCCCTGATGGGCAGCCAGGCTGTATGCCAGCTGATTTCTGCTGTTCAGCCTCTTGGCTAATTCCTGCGGTATCCAGAGGGGCAGGATGGGATGCGACTTCAACAACATGCAGGCTTATTTTATAAAGGCATTTAGACCGTAGCCACTGCTACTGCACTCTGAACGCTTTGGTGGAAGTCACCTCATGTCTAACGAGCCATAGAGCAGCTGGCAGGGTTGGACTGCCAACAGGTCCTTGTAATTTCCCAGGCTGATGCCAGGCAGGTGGCAAAACTAACAGACATCACTCAGCCAAGGTCACAAAATGGGTTTGGGGAAGGTGGGGCAAGTGGTGCTATCACCGTTCTCTGCTCCACATGTAGTCCATCCCTGGCTGTTCACTCACAGATGACTCTTCCAGTCTCAGCAGGAATAATTTTGGTTCCTTGTGCTCATTAAAGCCCTCGGGCCAGATATCGGTAGCTGAGAGCACGTGGCATGCTGTGCAGGTCCCTGGGCCTGGCCAAGAGGAGTCCTGACCCATCTGAATGACAGCAGTATGAGTGTCCCCACGCAATGGGGACATGTAGCTGCTAATTGGCCCTTGCTCTAGCTGTGTCTAAAGATATTTGGGAGGAAGCAGGTAAGTGTACTGTTCTGGAGAGGAACAGAGGTGGTGTGCAGTGCCGTAAGTCCCCATTCCTTGGAAGCAGTAGAAGAAAAGCCTATCTTGGTGTCATCTCTGCCTAGCCAAGAGGGCTTGGCATGAGTTATCTGCCTTGAATCGTGACTCAAGACCAAATGTTGAGGATATAAGTAGGACAGGTCACAGCCCATGTCCCACAAGCTCAGAGTCCTCATGGTTTTAGCTCAACAAGCAGAAACGGATGCTCTCTGAGCACAGAGCTGCAACCCCGACTACATGATGGGGCTCCAGCAATGTGGCAAGAGGGGGAACGGAGCTCCTCGAGCTCTCATAGATTTCAAAACTTTCTCCATTTTGAAAGTCAGAATGTGACATGCAGATTTAGGAGGAAATATGAAAATTATAACAATTTAAGCACAATTAAAGCTTTTTTTCCTCAACATTTGAGGTGTTCTGAGAAGGTGGCAGCTGTCCCCCAACTTACATTTCAAAGGAGCCATTTAAAGAACAGCAAAAAAGAACTTTTGTCTCTTTTAAAAGGCAAAAAGAAAAGGTCAACCCAAAGTGTTTTCAGCTTTTTTTTTTTTTAAGTGTAAAGGTCATCAAAACTTGCCTGTTCCCCAGAAGGTTCTGTCTAAGGAGGTTTCTGTTTCAATGGAAAATGTTTTTCCAAAAAATTTCCCAGAAAACGCTGGGAGGAGCCAAGAGAAGAGGGAAAGAACAGGGATGGGGAAGCCCCAGGAGATGCTCAGAGTTTTTGGGAGCTCAGAGAAGTCCAAAACCGCCATGCAGCCCCCTGGTAATCCCTGTAAGACCCGCTGCACACACACTGGGCGTTTCACTCGCTCCATCCAGCATGTGTCAGTCACACTGTTCATGCAGGACAGCATGTGGGGTCGGGTCTGAGCAGGAGGATCTGCTTATATCCTGGTAACGAGAGGTTTGGAGAACAGGAGCCATAAACCACATTTGCCATCTCCAAGGGGTGCGTAGCATATCTCCCTTGGAAGCACCCTGCCCTAAGGGCTTTGCCCCTTTGTGTCTGTTTAACTGTGGTGTTCTCCAACCAGCAGCTCTAAACCATCTCATTGGGTTCCTGCTGATCTTTCTGCCCAGTCCTGTGGTGATCCCCTTTGCTCCTCCCAGGACAGCATCTCTCACTCTGCTGCCCTGTCACATTACAGATGACTCCCAGATCTTTCATGTCCAAGTGCGTCAAGTGGAGGACTACCCTGTGGACATCTACTACCTGATGGACCTGTCCAACTCCATGAAGGATGATCTGAGGAACATCCAGAACCTGGGCACAAAGCTGGCCAGTGAGATGCGCAAGCTCACCAGCAACCTACGCATCGGCTTTGGGGCCTTCGTGGACAAGCCCATTTCTCCCTACATGTATATCTCTCCTCCCCAAGCCATCACGAACCCTTGCTATGAGTAAGTCCCAGGCTGAGGGAGTCCTGTAAGGGCCAGAATTTAATGGGACATCACTGGAACGTGGCTGGAAATCCATACCAATGGATTTCAGCAGGGAGTTTGGTGCCTGATTTTTGGGCAAGGTTTAAACCTTGCTGCACTGCATGTTCTGCTGGCACAGGGAGGAGGAGCAGGTCTAAACTAAAAGCATCATTGTCTCTGAAAAGCTCTTGAGAACAAACGATTTTACACCATGTTTTCAGGAGAGATGTTAATACCCAAAGAAAGTGACTCCTAAAAATTGCAGCAGGACAGAGGCTGGGAGCTGACCTGAGCCCAGCATCTCTAGAATATGTGACTGAATTTTTTAAAAGGTCCTTCACCAGCTTCTGGCTGTGTCCTCAGGCTTTTGGGGTGGTTGGGTCCCTCCAACACATCCTGGACAGGACCATGGGATGGCTGCAGGGCAGAGATGGGAGCTGGAAGAGCCCTGTGAGCTTCATGCCCTGACTGCTCTCCTCCCGCAGAATTGGGGAAACCTGCCTGCCCATGTTTGGCTACAAACATGTCCTGTCGCTCACGGATGAGGTCACCCGCTTCAATGAGGAGGTGCGGAAGCAGAGCGTCTCACGGAACCGTGATGCACCCGAGGGCGGCTTCGACGCCATCATCCAGGCCACCGTGTGCGATGTAAGGGGCAAGAAGGCCCAGGTGGGGCTGTGAGAGGGTAATCAGGCTGGGCCTGGTGGGTTGGCAGAGACCACCTGGTCATGCCAGGACAAGGACCGCAAGCCCTGTGGAGCTGCTGCAGGGCTCAGATCTGGAGAGGATGAACATTTAACTAGGACATTTGTAGACCAGTAGGCAAGGAAAGAGCAGGAACATGGTCCTGGGAGGAGAGAGGAGCAGAGCAGGTGCTTGGGAATTGATGATGATCCCATGTTAGCTCTGCAGTAACCAGCCCAGAAGGGACATCATCTTCTGCGCCTGCACCTTGATCTTGTTGGAAATGGGAGGGGTTGCATCCCTTGGTCATTAGCCACCCTGATTAACCCTCTAGCAAATTAAAACCTGTCTTTGACCTGCACAAGCAGCCCATGCCCACCTACCAGGCTCCATAGCCCACACGCCCCCAGCACTTCCCCAGGATAGTGGTTGCCCTCTGTTCCCCCTGCAGTGGCAGGTTGGTCCCTATGGCCAAGCCATCACCCAAGGGGGCAGCAAAGGCAGCGGTGGGGTGCTGGGATGTAGGGCTGCCCTCAGCACATGCTGCCACATGACTGAGAGCTGCTTCTCACTGCAGGAGAAAATTGGCTGGAGGAACGATGCTTCCCACCTACTCGTCTTCACCACAGATGCCAAGACCCACATCGCGCTGGATGGCAGGCTTGCTGGCATCGTGCAGCCCAATGATGCCCAGTGCCACATTGACAAGGATAACTTCTACTCTGCCTCCACCATGCTGGTAAACCCTGGCCCACACATGGGGTTGGAGAGCCCAGAGCAGCTCCTGTTGAGGGTCTCCATGGGATGGGAAAGGTGGTCCGGGCCTGGTTGGAGAGCATGATGGGGATGAGAGTGGTTGTGGGTACATGTTCCAAGGGTGTAGCCTCTCCTCTTCCCCAGGACTATCCCTCTCTCGGCCTGATGACTGAGAAACTCTCACAGAAGAACATCAACTTGATCTTTGCTGTGACAGATACAGTTGTTGGTCTCTACCAGGTAACAGCTGCTGTGCAAAGCCACCTTCTTGGGGGGCTGGTGGGTCCCAAGGAGCACCCTTTGCAGCTGGCCATGGGTGGCTGAACATAGCTTGGTGGTGTCCTGTCCTATCAAAGCTCCTTGGGAAGCTCCCGTGTGCCCAGACAGGGTTTGGCCCAGCTGTGGCACACTCACCCATCATGAGCAGACCATTCTGATGATATTTCTCCAGAATTACAGTGAGCTGATCCCAGGCACAACCGTGGGCACCTTGTCCAGAGACTCCAGCAACGTCCTGCAGCTCATAGTGGACTCCTATGGGGTGAGTTCGCAGTGTGTGGCCCCACAACAGCTCTCTCCCTCCCAAAATAGCCACTCCATCACACTGTAAGCAGCCCATACAGATTTGGCAGCTCCCCCGGCTCCAAGCATCCTCCCTCCAGCTGCAAGCATCTGCCTCCACCCACACACGCAGGGACCCCGGGGAAGGGAGATCACTGTGTTCACCGCCTGCTCCTTCCTATCCTCGAAGGCGTTTCCCTGTGGGGAATGATGTAGCTGAGCCCTGAGAAACGCTCGGCGCGCTTGGCTCCTTTCCTGCGTGCGTGGGAGCATTGCTGCGGCGCTTGGGGGGGCCCCTCCCCAGGATGGAGCCCTGCCCAGCCTGTGCTGTCATCTTCATCACTCCTCTCTCCTCCCCTAGAAAATCCGCTCCAAGGTGGAGCTGGAGGTGCGCGATCTCCCTGAAGAGCTCTCCCTGGCCTTCAACGCCACCTGCCTCAACGACGAGGTCATCCCCGGGCTCAAGTCTTGCATGGGGCTCAAGATCGGGGACACGGTGAGGATCCTGTTCATGGGCTTGGTTTTCCTCCCCCTCTACATAGCAGCGCTGCCAGCTCGTCTGGTGCTCTCCACCAGCCCCATCTGCTTGCCCCACCACCTCCCAGGTGACACAGACCCTGTGTCCGGCTGGGTGGGTGCAAGGAGGAAAATGCTTTTTTGAGTCTGCTGGATGCAAACTCTGTGGAACGGACAAAAACATGAAGTTCAACAAAGGCAAGTGTAGGTCCTGCACCTGGGGAGGAATAACCCCATGCACCAGGACAGGTCAGGGTTGAACTGCTGGAATGCAGCTCTGTGGAAAGGGACCTGGGAGTCCTGGTGGCCAACAGGGTGAGCATGAGCCAGCAATGTGCCCTTGTGGCCAAGAAGGCCAATGGCATCCTGGGGTGCATCAAGAAGAGCGTGGCCAGCAGGTGGAGGGAGGTCATCCTCCCCCTCATGAGGCCTCATCTGGAATCTTGTACCCAGTTCTGGGCTCCCTGGTTCAAGAAGGACAGGGAACTGCTGGAGAGGGGACAGCAAAGGGCCACAAAGATGATCAGGGGGCTGGAACATCTTTCTTACGAGGAAAGGCTGAGGGAGTTGGGTCTGGAGAAGAGCAGACTGAGGGGCGATCTCATCAATGCTTACAAATACTTAAAAGGGAGAGTGCCAGGAGGAGGGGGCCAGGCTTTTTTCAGTGGTGCCCAGTGACAGGACAAGAGGTAACTGGCACAAACTCGAACATAGCAAGTTCCATCTAAACATGAGGAGGAACTTCTTTCCTTTGAGGGTGGCAGAGCCCTGGCACAGGCTGCCCAGAGAGGTGGTGGAGTCTCCCACTCTGGAGACATTCCAAACCTGCCTGGACGCCATCCTGTGCCACCTGCTCTGGGTGACCCTGCTCTGGCAGGGGGTTGGACTAGGTGATCTCCAGAGGTCCCTTCCAACCCTGGGGATTCTGTGGTCCTCTAGCTCAGCCCAGACTGCCGGCCACAGTGCGTGGGATTTAGCCTGGTTACTGTGGCAGGCAGGTGCCCTGACCCAAACCGTGCCGGGAATGTTTTGAAAAGCCCAAAGAGACCTGGTGGGTCCCATTTCTAGTCTCCTTATGCTTGGGCATGGACTGGAGCAGGTACCCCAATATCGTGCCGGTGGTACTGACACCCCGACGTGCCCCTCTGCCATCCAGGTGAGCTTCAGCATTGAGGCCAAGGTACGGGGCTGCCCACGGGAGCGGCAGAAATCCTTCACCATCAAACCTGTGGGCTTCAAGGACAGCCTGACGGTGGTGGTGAACTTTGACTGCGACTGCTCCTGCGAGAGCCAAGCGGAGGCCAACAGCTCGTCCTGCAGCCAAGGCAACGGCACGCTGGAGTGCGGCGTGTGCCGCTGCAACCCCGGGCGCCTGGGCTCATACTGCGAGTGCTCGGAGGAGGAGTACAACCCCTCACAGCAGGACAACTGCAGCCCCCGGCGCGACCAGCCCCTCTGCAGCCAGCGCGGCGAGTGCATCTGCGGGCAGTGCGTGTGCCACAGCAGCGACTTCGGGAAGGTGACGGGCAAGTACTGCGAGTGTGACGACTTCTCCTGCGTCCGCTTCAAGGGCCAGATGTGCTCAGGTGAGTGCTGGGCTCGGAGGGGAGGCAGCTCGGGGTGTTTAAGCTGCCCAAACTCACGGACAAGGAGACACCATCTCTTCTGGGGCTTGACCCATGCGTTGTCCCCACCTCTGGCTTGCTCAGTCATGCCTCTCCCTGGATCAGCTGTAGGTCTGAAGCGATGCCAGGGTGAATTATTACCTTTTTGGCAGCTGGTTTCACCTTCTGTGCCCAAGAGCCGTGGTAGGGTGATGGGCTCTGAGGGTTAAAAGCAGACCTCAGTCCCTGCTTGGACTCAGGAGTCCCATGGGGGTGGCCAGTGGGCACCCAGGGAAGCAGCTCTGGGGCACACAGGACAGGGACCAGCCAGACCCTGTTCAAATTGCAGCCCCCGACACATCAGAGGTGTTACTCCACAGGAGGAAACCCCAGGGTGGAGGGAGAGGCCATTTTTATCCTCCACTCAGTTCCTGAAAAAAGCAGTTGGCAAAGCAAATCCTTGCCCCTTGCTGGTCCTATGGCATTGGCCCTCCTGAATATTCCTTTTTTCCATGTAGTACCAGACTCCCCCACTCCAGTCCCAGCTGCTGCTGCTCTCAGTACTGGGAGGAGAGGGCCAGGTCCTTGGTATTCCTCTTACACCACAGACCAGGGAAGGAACCCTTCTCTGCAAAATACCCGCCCCAAGTCCCAAGAGTGGTTTCAAATGTCCTGATGTGCCAGGGCCCCCATTGGGAACCTCCCATCTAAGGTTTATCCCACCTATGTCTCCAGTAAGCTCTGGAGCCCAGGCGAGGTGGCTGCTAACACAGTGCCAAAAAAACCCACCACTTTCACGCTGCAAGCCCCAAAAGCCCCAGGAAAATATCAACAGCCAAAGCTGATCCCACTCTGCTGGAGCCCAACGTGGGTGAGATGAAACCTGCTGGCCAGATAATGCTCAGTTCCTGCTCCCCACTGTCCCCAAATCAAGGTTTTTGGGACCCCACCTGCCCCCTAGCGCAACTTCATGGCTCAGGGCTGTACCTGTGCTGCTGGGATTGATCCCTTATCTTAACAGCCTGCGGATAAAGGAGGTACAAACTGGGATTGGGGGTTTTCCTCCCATTCCTGGAACAGTCAGTGCCCTCAGGCAGCCGTTCCTGCTCCCACTGCCTGTTTGCACAAGGACAGGGAGGTTTGCAGGGCTGGCGAAGGGCAATGAGGAAGCGCTGCCCTCAGGCTGGGCAGGCTGTTAATTAACCCGATCTGTCTGACCCCTTGGCACCCATCCCGTCCCCGCTTCTCCCCAGCCTCCCCGTCTGTTTCCATGCTTTGTCACCCAGCGTGGCACTATTTTCCTGTGACTCAGCCCTAGTTCCTCATTAACGGGGTTACACATTTATTTCTCATGCCAGTGCCCCCGAAGCCATGGCGGGGATGGTGCCCAGCCGATCCATTGCCGGAAGCAGCATTCCCAACATGCCCCACTGCACTGAGGGATTGGGACAGATCGGCACGTGCTGGCTCTGTGGCATTTCCACTGCTCACTGTGACTTGTCTTGGAGCTGAAATCAAACCGCAATCCAAACAGCTCCAGGCTTTGGCAGGATTTGAGCACGTCTGTCTGTCTGTCTGTCTGATTAAACCAGTCTCAGCGGGCCTGCAGAGCTTGTCAGGCTTTTCCCAGCAGTCGGCTTTCCCCCTGCCTGGGCTGGGGCTGGGGAACAAGTGGGATTTTGGGGGGTTCGACCAGATGTCCTGACTCAATCTGAAACTAAAAGCCAAAGTTTGGCTAGCTCGGAGGTGGATCTGATTGAGCATCTCCAGCTGCTGCCAACCTGACAGAGCTGGGGCAGCTCGGCCTGAAATTTGGCAGGTTTTTTCCTCATTTGGGTGGAATAAGAGGAGTGTGGGGGACACAGTGAAGGTCAAGTTTGATGTGAACTGCTGTGTCCCGCGCCAAGGGTGTTGGAAAGGGCTTGTCCTGGGTGGCTGGTCTGCCTTGCTGTATCCATGGAGGTGGAGCTGCCGCTCTGGGTACATGGATATCCCGTAGGGGTGACTGCTAACGGGATCTATGAGGACACTTGAGGGTCCTGATACCCTCTGGGTTGTCCCCAGGCCACGGGCAGTGCAGCTGCGGGGACTGTCTGTGCGACTCGGACTGGACCGGCGACTACTGCAACTGCACCACCCGCACCGACACGTGCATGTCCAGCAACGGGCTGGTGTGCAGCGGCCACGGCTCCTGCGTGTGTGGCAAGTGTGACTGCACCCAGCCCGGCTCCTACGGTGACACCTGCGAGAAGTGTCCCACATGCCCAGACGCCTGCACCATCAAAAAGTGAGAGAGGGCAGAGAGGTGGGATGGGCCATACCCCATCAGGGAGGCGGCACTGGTGCCAGCAGGAGCTCTCCCCGGCTGCGGCCCGATTGGGTTGGGATTGCAGTGATTTCCTCAGCCTGAGACCAAAAAGTGTGATGGTTTCCCTGGGGAGAGCGTGGAGGAGCTCACAGTACCTCCCTCTTCCTCAGGGAGTGCGTGGAGTGCAAGAAATTTGAGCGGGGAGCGCTGGTGGAGCAGCAGTCCTGCAGCCGCATGTGCCGTGACGAAATCGAGACGGTGCAGGAACTGGGTAAGCGAGGAGCCCCAAACCCTTCCCTAACGCGTGGCAGTCCCGGGGGCTGAGTACACAGTCCGCTTTCCTCCATGCGTACATCCCCCAGCATGGGGGGCTCTGAGCCTCTTGCTCTGGCAGGCGACAGGGGCAAGGACGCCGTGAACTGCACCTACAAGGACGAGGACGACTGCGTGGTGCGATTCCAGTATTACGAGGACTCCAGCGGCAAGTCCATCCTCTACGTTATCGAGGAGCCTGGTAAGACCCGGCTGCCGTGGTGGGGCTGGAGGAAGTGCAGAGCATACCATGCCGGGTTTCTGTGCTACATGGGGGTGGTTTTGAGTCCCCTTTGTACCTCCCACCCCAGCCAGGCTCACAGGGCACCACGGTTGGGGGCTGAGAGGGGTTAAAGAGCTGCTTTGTTCCCTGCTCCATGCCACCGGGGCGTGATTTCCTGCCTCTGTCTCACATTTCCACACTGTGTTGCTCAGTTATTTCAGCCCCTCATTGAGGCCAAGGATGGGGGCTCAACCTTCCCACCACCCCAATCCTGTCTGACTCCGTGGGTGTGATTTTCTCGAGATGCCATTCAGAGCCAGCTCCCGTCAGCCTGGTGGGAGCGCTGGTGTGGCTGTGCCCTAGGGCTGAGATGTGGCAGCCCTCCACCACGCAGAGCAGCTTTGGGGTCTCCAGTGGCCTTGAGGTCTGATTTCCAGCTGAGCCCGGGGGCTGTGCAGCTGCAGATCCTTCAAAAGCCACCAGCAGGGCGGCAGCCCACCCTCCCTGACCCCTGTGCCCGGAGGAGAGAGGAGGGCGAGGGCTGGGGGGCTGCAGAGCCGGGGGGAGCAAGGTGCCTGCTGGGGTTCATACTGGATTTCACCACCCCAGTTTGCTGGCGCAGCGTTGACGTGCAGCTGGAGAGCCGGGGCAGTGCGGGGTGTCAGCCGGGCTGGTGGTTTGGGGATGAGCTTCCAGCAGCCCAAGGACTTGTTCCCCAGGGTCGTTCCCCAGCATGGGTGGGACCTGTGATGCCCCTGACCTGGTCGGCTCCAAACTTGGGTGCAGACTCCCACCCTATAGGCAGGAGCTTGAGGATCTCGGCACACGCACCTCATGGATGGGATCTTCCATTTTAGAATGTGCTGTGCTCAAGGGTGGAGGCTCCTGCTCCCTGGCAGGGGAGGATGAAGCCCTCCTGAGACCAAAGGAGCTCCGTGTACCCATGGCCAAGCAGCCCCAGAGCTGCTTTTAATTGTCCCGGGGGTGCTGAGCCCCCCTCCAACCCTGTCTTCCTCTCTCTGCCAGACTGCCCTAAGGGGCCAGACATCCTCGTGGTCCTGCTGTCAGTGACGGGTGCCATCCTGCTCATCGGCCTTGCCGCCCTGCTCATCTGGAAGCTCCTCATCACCATCCATGACCGCCGAGAGTTTGCCCGCTTTGAGGAGGAGAAAGCCAGGGCCAAGTGGGACACGGTGAGGACCAGCAGGTTGGGTGTGCTGGGCAGGAGTCCTTGAATCCCACAGCCTCTCAGCTGAGTGGTTCCAGGTCCCAGTGTTCCCAGCACAAGAGTCCCGTTGCTGTCTGCGGTCCCGGGACATGGTCCTCAGGGACCAGCTTGCCCCATCCCCTCTCTGAAGCACGGCACAGTGTCACAGGCAGGACTCGAGGTGACACTGCCAGCCTCGACACCCCTGCCCTGCACCCACTGCGGCCCCAGGGGCTGCGCACAGGCAATAGCAGATGTCCCAGATGATTTTCCCACCTCCAGCATATCCCAAGCACTTGTCACCAGCGTGACCCTCTTACTCACTGCCCACACCAGTGTTTCCATCCCGTGAGCAAGGTGGAAGGTCCCTCCTGCCACGGGATGCTGAGGCACCTGCAGCACGAGGGAGAGGGCTGGGATGGCACCGGCACCCATCCCCCACCTCCCCAGAGGGAAGGGATGGGTGGGACGGGGTGGCTCTTCCAGGAAGCCTCGCTGCTCCTGAGCTCCTGCTGCCTTTCCTCTCCTCCACAACAGCTTTTCCCTGCTCTCCCCCATGACACCTTACAGGGAGCCATTAAACTGCACAGCCGGAGACTTGAGCGGAGATGTGGATCCACCACTCGATGCTGAAACAGTGCCTCAGTTTCCCCAGCTGTGAAGTAGAGCGAATGCTGATGCCAAGCACAAACTGATGATGCTCTTTTTCCTCCTCCTCCTTCCAGGGCAACAATCCTTTATACAAAGAGGCTACATCTACCTTCACCAACATCACGTACCGTGGGAACATGTAAGGAAGCCGCATCCAGCACTGGCCGTGGGATCAGCTGAGGATCCGTGGGATCTTCTGGAGTCTGGTTTACAGAAGAGCTTGTGTGTGTCTGTGTGAGTGTGTTTGCGTGTAATTTAACAACCCCTTGACTGCCTCCAAGGCCCTGTTGTCTGCCACCCCACTGTACCTGCAGGGACGTGCTTTCCACAGCAAACCTCTTGTCCTTACCTCAGCGGGTCGCCTCGCGGGAGCCGGCGGCCCCTCCATACACTGAATGTGGAGAAATGGGACTTTCACTGCCTGGCGTGTCTGTGAACTGTTAGGTGCTCATTGGGCCGAGTGGATTTCAGGAGCAACTGCTGGATCCGAAGGTCAAGCTGTGCTTTCCTCTGTGGCACGTGCTGGTGGAGCTCTGCCCGCTCGGAGACTCCCCTCGCACACCGGACAGATACGGTCCCCCTGGGTACAGCAGCCGTCTCCACGGGGGACAGGGCAGCTACGCTCGCTGCCAGCGGGCAGGAGCCATCGCGCGGCTTTGTGGGTTGAGGATACCACCCGAGCAACCTGGCAGCCCCCTGCTTCTTGCAGCTGTGCATTCCTGGCACTGCTGTGGCTTGGGACAGTGAAAAGCAGATGTCTCGGCATGGCAGTGCCCTTCCTCATTCCCTCCACATGCACTCAGTTTGCACCACTGGCCACCTCCATGTAGCATCAGCTGTGCTGGTCCCAGCTGCAGCCTGGCTCAGCCCCTGGGGTGGTGCTGAGCTCCCCTTGTCCCTCTCCACCATGCCACAGAGCACGTGGATGTGCGGGCAGCAGCCTGGGGAGGGTTGTGATGCCCGTGACCCCTTGATAACCTGCCCACCTCTCCCTTTTCTGTGCTTTTGGGGCTGCGTAACTGCATCACGCTCTATGTTCTGTGTAGCTCAGGGTTCCAGAAGAGCAGGCAGGGTTCAGGCTGTGTCCTGCTGCCTGGGGCTGTGCATCACCTGTGGTTTGGCCCCTGTGGGAAAATTTAAAAAAAAGTCCCAGTAGCAGAGTTTGGCCACAACGGTGCTGCTGCCTGGTCCGTGCCCCAGAGGGAGCACAGTAGCTCTATTCCCCTCCCTTGCACCAAAAAGCAACAGAGACCTCGTGCCAGGCATGGGGGTGGACCCGGGGGCCCCAGTCATGCGTTGGCTGAGCTGGTGGTGTCCGTGTGTCCCTGTGTCCCCGTTCCTCCTGGCCTGTCCTCGGCAGCGTGGGGAGGGTAGCAGGGGCTGGCTGCAGACAGCAGTTTGGTGCTGGGGTGGGAGCTGGGGCTGAGCCTCAGAGCGGGGAGTTGGCTGGGCAGCAGCAGAGCGGCAGTGATTCACACCACGAAAAAAAAAATAAATAAAATAAAGAAACTTTGAACCCAGAGTCGGTCTCCACAGCAGCAGCCTGTGCCCAGGCTTCCTGCCCTGTGGGCAGCCCCTGGTGCTCTAGCGTGACTGGGGAACTGGGCTGGAGTGTGATGAGGGATGAGTGAGCCAGTGCAAGTGGGGCTGGGGGTCCCCCGTGGGGGTCTCTGCTCTGTTACTGGTGCCGTCCTGGGGGAGGGTGATGCATTTGGGGACACAGGGTGGGCCAGAGCGTGCTGGAGACCGTGGTACTCCTGGCAGCCACCTCGCTTCATTGTAGGTGGGGTGACCCCCAAGAGCCCCCATCCTGCCCCCCAGGTCCCTGCGAGCCCTCTGATCTGGAGAAGTCTTCAGAGCGGGGGAGCTGGGCTGGGACCACCACAGGACCCTCCCAGGGGCAGCTGGGGCCTGGGCTGGGGGTGAAGGTGCTAAACAGGGGAGTGGGATCCTGCCGGTGCCCCCAGCTCCGAGCACCCAGGCCGGGCACCCGCTCAGCGCTGCATCGCACAGGGCTGCAGGGACACCCAGCGGCCACCCTTCAAAGCAGCGTTTTGGGGCCACATAAGGTACTGGAAAAATTCTGTGTCCGTGTCTCTGACACCCCCACGCACCCTCTGGGCCATGGGGTGCCCCCAGCCCACGCAGGAGGTTCAGGGACCTGGGGCAGTACTCAGTGCCCCCAGCTGCACCGGGCAGGGGCTTCAGGGTGGGTGTCAACAGCACCCGAGAGAGCTCTGGGGGTGGCATGGGTTGGGGTCAGCTGGGTTTGGCCCCAGGAGGAGCATTTCAGCTGCAGGCTCGGCCAAGGGGAAGGCGAAGAGATGCCCAAGGTGGAACCTGGATGCGACACAAAGGAGCAGGATGAGACACCCCCCCCCCAGACCGGCTGGGGGCTGCTGCGGTGCAGAATGGGGCTGCGCTGGAGCCTCCTAAAGCAGTGCTTGGCTCGGGCACCCGCGCTGCATCGCTGCAGAGCTCGTGGTGCCACAGGGGTGCGGTGCCAGCCCAGGGTTCAGGGCAGCCGCCCCTCCTGGGTCAGCCAGGCTGGGAACACGTCCCGCGCTCCCTGCTGACCCCGCGAGGACCCTTCCCACAGGACGCACCCAGCCTGCACAGGGCCCGATCCTGCGCAGGGCTCCAGGCGTGGCACAGCGCCCAGCAAGCAGCAGCTGGAGAGACGGAGGCACAGCTGTACTCAAGCCCTGGACGTTGTCCCCCTCCCTGTGCCACCCTGTGCCTCAGACACCCCACTGGACCCCGTTGGACCCTGTCCCAGCTCAACACTTGCTGGCAGCAGGGAGCTGAGCCCGGGAATGCCACTGGTGCCACCAGGTGCTCTGTGACATCAGGCAGAACAGGGGCAGAGGTGACACCAGGCAGCGAGCGGGGGGGCTGCCCTGCATCACCCAGGTGCACCGGAGGCCGCCGTGGCTGTCACCCAGAGGGTGAATCGGCTGCAGCGTCCCTGGAGCGGGGCAGGGGGACTCAGGGTGCTGCGGGGGGTGCTCCGCAGCACCCTCTTGCTTGGTAGCCCCTGGCACTGAAGCCACCTCCTGCCCTGCCACGGACACAGAGTCCCAAGTTGCCTCTTTCCCAGCCGTGCCCTCGGCTGCAGCGCCACCAGATGTGAGACCCCCCGGTGTCAGCAGGTCCCCACTGGGACGAGGAGGGGATGGAGCCCTGCAAGCCACCAAAACCCTGTGGCCCGGCAGCCACCGAGGCTCAGCAGCAGCCACCACAATGTGGCTCCACAGAGAGTCAGGACATACCTGCCTGCTCCCAAGCCCTGTCAGCCCCCAGGAGGGTGTCTTCATCCAGCAGGACGTCTATGTCCAGCAGGAGCACCAAGTCCAGCAAGAAGTCCACATCCAGCAGGACCTACAAGTAAGGAAGGAGTTGCCTCCCTGGATGGTGGGAGCCCGTATTTGGCCATGTTTTGGTCTTCTCCTGTTCCCCGCTTGTCCTCAAGGCAGAAAAGCTGCAGGACAGGAAGGGGAGGGTGATGGAGGATGGTCCCAACATTGCAGGGGGGCTGCCCCGTGGTGCATGATACTGATGGCCAAGACGTATCCACCCAGGCATGTGGTGTGCAGGAAGGATGTGCCGAAGGCAGACAAAGCAACGCAGGTGAGGGTGGGCAGCGCTGGCCCCCACATGCATTCACATGACTTCTTTTGGAAACGTGCCCGCACCCCGAAACTACGTGCCCATCATCCACACATACAACCCTCATCCCCAGGGATGCAGCTGGTTCATGCCATGCTGCATGTCTTTATGTCCTCCTGGGAAACACAGGCAAGGATTTGGCCTGAAGATGGATTTGGCTGCTGCTGAGCACTCTGGTGTGGCACAGCCTGGGGTAGACTCCTGCGCAGGAGCTGGGGACCCTCCAGAGATGGAGAACTGGACCCTCCCAGAGCTCCCCAGGTTGGGGCTGCCAGGTCCCTCCCGTTTCCCTCCCTGGGTTCATCCCGTGCTTGGACAGTGTTTGATGGTGTGGGTCCTCCTGGCCCCAGACCCCCTGTTCCTTCAAGGTGCTAGGGCAGGAATGGCAGCCACAGGGCAAGAAGAAGAAGAAAAAGTACATGAGCCATGGCCAGGATCAGTCGCAGCAGCGAGCCTCCAGGGACAGCAGTGCCACCGAGATCTGCTCCCAAGCATTGCCACACGGAGCCCCCAGCCCCCCCGAGGCAGCTGTCACACCCCAGAACAGGTAACGCAGCGACCAGGGGTTGAGCCAGTCCCACCGCTGGGTCTCCCCCCAGGGTGATCCGGGCCCCCAAGGCAGAGGGAGGGGTGCTGGGCAGGGTTGTTTGACATGTGTCTGTCTGCTCCCTTGGTAGGAAGAGCATGTCTGGCCTGTCCTTGAGTATGTACAACGAGGAAAGAGAAGAGCAGGATGAGGCTGTGCTGGAGCTGGAAGGTAAACCTGCACCTACCTCCCCTTCCAACTGTGTTTGCTCCAGCATGCTCCGCTGAAATCCTCTGTCCCACCTCCATGACTCCAGCACGCTGGAGAAACCAGAGTGATGCCACTCGTGCAATTTGGGCAGAAGACCTCCGTTTCCCATTGAGCTGTGGGATGAGACAAGACCCCTGTTTAGCCAAGTTCATTGCCCCTCTGATGCCCGTGGGCATGGCTGCTTGCAGAATCAGGCCCATGACTGTGAGAACCAGCTGCTGGGAGCCTGGAGTGGCTTTTTCCCCCCGAAAACACCCCAGGGCGGAGTCGCTGTGCTGGCTGGAAAGGAGTGTGGGCAGCCGGAGGTACCTCCTGGGGCAGGAGATGGAGGTGGCAGTTGCTCCGAGCTCCCTGGGAGAAGCCATTTCCGAGCAGTAATAACTCTGGACCTGCTGAACCAGAAAATTTTGGGCCGCTTTGAGGCTGTTGGTGTTAGGGACCAGTAGATGGCGACGGCTGTATGCACTCGGTCAGATGCTTTCCACCTTTGGGATTATTTCCCATTGTCGCCAGGGAAATTTCCCCCATGGAGGTTTCCAGAGAGTAGGGACATCCTGCAACCTGTCCCACAGACACAGCTCCTGCAGCAACATTTTGGGCCGGGGTTCTTTTTGATGCTACTTTTATTCCTGAAAGCTCTGAAGGGCTCCCTCTTCTTGGAGCCCGTTAATACATCAACTGCTTTTGTAAACTGATGTCTGTTAATAAATCTGAGAATGAGCAAAGCGCTTCCTGACGCCGCTAGGAGATGATTTAAGCTGCATCCTGCCTCGTTCACAGCCCAGAACTGTGTTTTCCAGGTCTCTAGGACATTTTCTGAAATGAAACACATTTCCCCGTTGGTTCTAGGGAAGCAGGTCAATGTCGGAGAGGTGAAGTCTCACCTACCCCCAGTGGAAATCCACTTACCAGACCAGAATCACCAGGAGGCACTGGAGGACGTGGCTGTGGACAGTGAGTATATCGGCACTTTGGGATTGTTCAGGATCTGAAACATCTGGTGGGCAAAAAGCTTAATATTTGGGGAAGAACAGGAGAAAGAGCTGGAATCAAAAAAAAAAAAAAAAAAAAAAAAAA
>VZSF01001059.1:69816-101625 GCA_013398295.1 Chionis minor
AAAAAAAATGAAAAAAAAAAAAAAAAAAAAAAAAAAAAAAAGCCAAAATTCTGATATTTCCCCAGGGTACAAAGTCACAAAATAATTCAGGTTGCAAGGGACTTCAGGATGCCTCTAGTCCAATCTCTTGCTCAAAGCTGGGTCAGATGAGAGATCAGAGTGAGTTGTTCTGGGATTTATACATTATAGGATCTCCAGGGCAGTAAAGGAGTCGGAATTAGCCTGGGATGAGAGAGTGCTGTGCTCTAGGGAAAGCTTGGACCTCCAGCCTACATCTGGCCAAAAAGGCCCTGGTTTGGGAAGCAGTTTTGGCATGAGGATCTCTAAAATCGCCAAATCCTCTGTGGATATGAGAGATCTCAGTGTTGTAAGCTGCCCTTTTGGTGATGGATGTAAAGCTGCGGCCAAAAGTCTCCCTGCAAGCTCTTGTCTGTATTTTTGGGCTCTCCTTGCTCAAACAGATTTCCCCATTGACTAAACTCCATCTTCCCCCACATCCCAGGGGACACAGTCGACATCCAGGACCCAGACTCCAATGTGGGCACCATGGAGGTGTCCTCGGCCAGAGAGGAGCTTCAGAAAGCCCTAGGAAACACGAGAGGTGGGGACTGATATTTCCCTCCTCGCCCTCTCCGCCTACACAGCCCCTTCCGCCAGGAGCCCATCAAGAGGGGCACGAGGAGGCTGCTGGGTCTTCGCAGGTCTTGGCCCATGGCTGGCAAGGGACGTGCTGTGCACTCGGCAGAGGTTAAATTCTCTCCATTTACTCCCTTCCCTTTAACCCGGTGTTGAATTTTTGCTTTGCATTATACGGCACAGGGGGCATGGTGTGAACCCTGTGTGTCTCAGCAAGAAATAAATGCCGTCCCTCAGCGTGTCAGAGAAGGGGGCTGTGTCTAGAGCGGGTTACAGGTGGCACAGCCTGTGGAGGGGAGGTGGTGGGTGATGAATGGCTGTGGAAAGGAAATTTAATTTTTCTTGGCCTCAGCATCCCACCCTGCCTGGCGGGGAGGGAGTTTCATTGCATTATTGTGGCTACAGCCCTTTAGATCCTGAGATGGAAAGGGTAGGTGAAAGGCAAAGGAGTCTCTGTTATTATTATTAATAACCTTTTTTTGCCAAGTCTCTGTGCTGACTGCCAGCACGCAGAGGAGGTTTCCAACACTTTCTTGTTACAGAAGGAACAGCCTCTGTAGATAATCTGGGCTTTGACCTGGCCATGGTGGAGACCTGCTTGACCCTGGAGCCACAGGAGGCGCCGAGTCTTGCTGCTGTGGATGGTGTCTCTCTGGCTGCCCTTTCACTGTCACCACCAAGGCATGAAATCTCTCCGGAGAGCCAGTCCCTGCTGCTGGCGAGATGCCCTGCTCCACTCAAACATTGCCCAGGCCCTGCCGTAGGGTACAAAGGTGACACCCAGCACCTCAACTCCATCCTGGGCTCCGTGGCCAGCGAGGTCCATCTGAGCAGCAAGAAGCTGGAAGCCTTAGGAGACATGGAAGGTAAGGGTCGGTATCTGAGGTCTTTTCCTTGGAGGAAGCCTAGGAATTTCTGGAAACCAACAGATTAGCTAAAAGCTTTCTGCATGCCCACACTGGTGCTTGTCAGATGATGAGGACATGATGTTAACACAGAAGCTACAGGAGGTAATTGAGGCCCTTAAAATAGTGCCGTGGGTTCCCACTCACATGGGGTATAAACGTGGAGGAAACTCTCCGGTGGTGAGGAACTCGATTACTGCTCCAGTAGTAAAATCCTCCTCCCCTGTCTCAGAAGAGTCTAGTACAATAGTTTTTGTACCCCCATCTGCCACAGAGGGGGGGTTGTCCCCAGTGAAGCCAGTCTGGGTTCCTGACAGGGTAAAGAGAAGCAAACCTCAGAACTTTTGCTTTCAACTTTCCCTTTTTCCAATGCGTGACCCTGCCCCAGAACTCCATCCTGCCTTCACTTGGAAGGAAGAAAGCTCTAGCCATCATTTTGGAAAAGCCCCTAGCTCGTGCAGTAGCTGCCACTGGGTCCAGCACCAGCTCCTCGTCCCCTCTGCGCTCTGGTGTCTGTTGTTTCCACTGCCGCTGAGCTCTGCTCTCCCTCCGCAGCCGACGGGAAGGTGAATCTGAGTGAATCCATGAAGGTGGTGAGGACGCTCCAGCAACCACCCCTGGGGGAAGGTGAGCGAGATCTCCACGACCCAAGTCACTGCTAGTTGACAGCAAATAAAAGTTCTTCAGAAGAAAACTCTGGGGCCACCCATCCTAATGAACTGCAAATCTGCTGGTAGTGAAGCTGTGCAGGGAGAGCCAGAGACACACCAGCAGCTGCACTAGGTTTCCAAAACTCTGCTGCAGGGCTCACTACAGCCATGTGCAGCCTCACTGAAGCCAGACAAGCAACACAAATTCCCATATTGACTAGCCTTCCTTAACACGTGGAATTACACACGGCAGTCACAGCACTGGGGCTGTGCAGCCAGGCTCCTGAGTACAGCACACCAAGAGAAACCACCTTAAACTCTGATTTCTCGTTGAGGATTCAAACACACCGTCCCCAATCCAGATTTCCAACTGAACATGTTTCGCACCAGAAACCCTGATATTGCTCAGGGCCATCAGAGATGAACACACCAAAGCTGAAGCTGCTGGAAAAATCAAAGCACAACGCTGCTTTCAGCATGCTCCTCGCTCTATGTCATTAACTCCAGAGCCACGAGGGTGGGAAATCACCAATGTAGGATGGGCTGCTTGTGCCTCACAAAGATTTACTTGACACCCTCTGGTTTCTGTTTCCTTTCTCGTTTCAAGACCCAATTTGTCCACAAGCCACCTCATCTCGCTCTACTTCCCCCTCATTGCAGTAATGGCGGGGTTCTTTGCTCCCTGCATGCAGGAGAGATTAATTTCACTAACATGCTGAAAAGACTTTAAATTCTCTAGAGGGTGGAGCTGGAGAAAGGCAAAAGATGTTACTAACACTGCTCTTATTTTTATATAACTAATCTCCCTCCATGTCCTGGCTGTGCACAGAAGGCAGTAGCACCTTGCTGATGTGTTTAGGATGGTAGTTAAAATACCCATATTTAGAAGGAAAACAATACTCAGAGGGGCTTTTTCATTTTCAACAGAGGACGAAGTTGATGTCAGCAGTGAGGGCTCCATCCTGGCCATCCCACGGATCCATTCAAACCCAGAGGAACTGAAAGACGCAGAAGTGAATGGTGAGTGAATCATAGAAACATTGGTGGGAAGGAGCCTCTGGAGGCCTCCAAACCAGCCTCCCACATATAGCCAGCTCTTGCTGTCGCTCGATCAGGTTGGTCAAGGTTTTGTCTAGCCAAGCCTTGAGTATCTCCTTGGGGACTTGGAAGTCTGGGCAAGGCCAAAAGCACCTTGCCCAGTGTCTCACAGTTTTTCTGGGGGTTCAGTGGGAACTGAGCCTGGGTTTTAGCCACCTGTGCCATGGACCTTCGTGCTGGGTCATGGCGCTGGCTGGCATGTTGTGATCCCAGTTGTATGGCCTCGCGTCCATCAGCTCAACCAGGTTCTAGTTTAGCAGGTGGAGGACAATATCTGTAAGAGAGAGCTTGGTGTGATGTTATTTCCCCCCTGTGACTAGTCAGCTTTTGGCATCGTGAGGCATCGTGTTCAAGGGGGAGAGAAAGGAAAACCAGCTTGTCCATGAAGTGTCATCTCCATGGGTAGCACGTCTCAGAGCTACCTGCTGTCCCACACACTGGCTAATCTGGACAGAAGGGCAGAGGAAGGGGAATAAACTACTCTGCATATCCACTTGCAGGCTTAAGTGGCAAGAAGAGGATTCAAATTAGCCAGAGGGAAGATGCTGTAGCAGAGGACAGGGAATACTGGGAGGGTGCAGGATTTCCATGCTGGAGAGCTTACAGCCCAGGAACAGGATGAGAAAGGGAGTTAATGCTGTTGTAGCACTACAGGGACAGGTGTCATCGCAGAGTCCTTCCAGCTCTCCTCCTGGTGATGGCTACAGCTGTCAGCGTTGACTAGAGGGAAGCCCATGAGACTCTTTGTGCGTGTCTTTCTACATCCAGAAAGAACTGCTCCTTCTCCTGGCTGTGCTCCCAAAACCAGTGTGACGCCAAAGCCTCTGCAAAAGAAGAGGGTGATAAAACCCCTCCCAAGGGAGACAACCAGGTGAGCGTGAAGGTGGAAACTGGGCGTGTGGAACTGCTGCTGTCCCTGGCCTGTCATGCCATCGTGTGCAGGGGTCCTACCTTCACGCTCATCCCTACAGTGCTGGGCGTGTTGGCATCATCAATCTAGAGAAGAAGTGCTGAGGTATGGGTGGTGGGCTGGGTCAGGCTCCTGAGCACCAGCCCCAATAAGGGCTGTGGGTCACAGAGCTTGGTCCAGCCAGCGTTGCAGTGTGGCCAAGGAGGGTTTCCAGAGCCGTTGCCTCCTGGTTGATGTTTCTGCTTCTCCTCACACACCAGGGTGGCCACAGTTGCCCTCTGTCAAAGCTGCCCTGAACTGGGAAAGACAGCTGAGATCCCATTATCGTTTCTGTGCAGCCTTGAGCAGCTAACATGAGCTGCCGCACAGGGTTTCACTCACGTCACTGTGAGCGTGCAGCTGGGTAGTGAGCTCTTCTCTGGCAGTCCTTCCAGCATTGGCCCATAGGGCTGGGAGAAGGACTGGGAGAAGGACTGGCACCTGCATTGCTTGCTCCAGCTCCATCAGCAGGAGCTGCGTATCGGTTGGGCTCTTGTCAGTGTGTGCCTCAGTTGTCAGTCTGTCCATCTCTTTATGTGTGTCTCCTCTGTGTGTGTGTGGCAGGGACCCCTCACACATCCTTCAGCAGAGAATTGAGTGCAAAGCAGCAAAGAACGTGACAAGGAAACAACGGAGAGGTAATGTCACCTTGTTATGGACTTCCCCCCCCGGAAGTCATGTTGCCAGCATGGTAAGGAGTGTTTTGACCTTTAGCCTGGTCCTGTGGCATTACATGATCCTCCTGAGACAATAACCAGGAGTACACAAAGGAAGGGACAATCCCACCCCAAGAATTTGGGGACCCAGTGATTGAAGGCAGCATCAAGACCCTTTGTGACAGAGATAACCAAACCTCACAAGTGCAGAGCTAGAACCAAACCAACCACTCACCCTCACATTAAATACAGGCTCACTCTTTGGCTGCCCAGATTCCCCCACTCCCCTGCACCCCCAGTTGCTGTTCCTAGGTAGATGCTTTGCTGCTGGCAGTCAGGCACTCCAGTAAAAGCCCAGCTTATCCGGAGATTTATGAACTTACCTTATTCTCAGACTAATTGTTACTGAGCAAGAAATCAGCGTCTGGGACCCAAAGAAACAAAGGCCACTCTACTCAGACAAGACAGCAATAGCTCACTGGGCCATGACAGGCCAGATCAGGGTTAGTTCTGCCTCCATGACCAACCATCATTTTGC
Source organism: Chionis minor (assembly GCA_013398295.1). NCBI lineage: Eukaryota > Metazoa > Chordata > Aves > Charadriiformes > Chionidae > Chionis > Chionis minor. The sequence goes on from VZSF01001059.1 coordinate 75,249, forward strand.
TCGCCAGCCTCAGGGATAGGGGCAGGAATCCAGCATTCGCTCCAGGTTTTCCTGGCTACAAGAGCAGAGGCCAACCTCTTCTCTTACAAGATGGGACACAGAAGTAGTAGAAGACCTTACCTTCTTTGGCTAATGATAAGCTGCAGGCAATTGTCCTCCCTGATAGAGACTTAGGCAGCACTTAGAAGAAAATGGGGATGGATCCCCCAGATCTTCTTGGAAGCTGCTGAGATCTCTGCTCTCTTTGAGCTCTGCAAAGGTAAGACAAGGCTCAGACATGACTCTGACCATTCTCCTCCTCTCCAGCCCCTGGGAAAAATGACTTGGGCATCTTTGATTCTGTCCAGGCCAGAGGAATACTCTTCTTCAAAGTCTTCTTGAAGCTGGTGGAGTTGGCAGCTCTGCCCCAGAGTACTCTGTTTCAGATTATCAGGTGAGCTCTGTGAGACAGAGAGGTCCCCATTTTTACTGGGATATTTGTGCCTTATATAATAAAACATACAGAGCACAGGGACCCCAAGACTAGATTTCCAGAAATGTTTTATATCTAGTTGGACATCCGAAAGCACCTGCACAGCTCAGGCACCTGCTCTACAAAGACACTGCTGTAAACGTCACCGTGTCAGGCACCTTTGCAGTTTAAGTATCCTCATGTACCCAGTATTTCCAGATAGGCGGGTGCACAGCAGCCAGTGCTGAGCTGGGCCTTGGGCTGTTTCACAGGACAATGACGCCCCCTTTTGTCTTCCAGTTACTACCAGAAGCAGCTTAGCGACTGCGCTGGCCAAGCAGTCTGGATGGATGGTGACTTCAAATGCCGCAAAAAGAAGCCCCACAAAGTTCAGAAAGAGCCAGTTTGCCCTATGCCTTCCTTTGTAAGTGCTGCCCGCGTCTCAGCCACCAACAAAAGGGAGGCAGCGGCTTATCTGGAGGCCCTCAAAGGTAAGGTTTGCACACTGTCACTCCCACTCTGTCCAAAAGGGAAGTCACTGGAGCTTTGGGGGTGACAACCTGACTGGGGCGTTTGCCACAGCTTCATCTGTTCCCTCCTGGCACGTGGCCTTCTCCAAAGGTGGAGGATCGGTGCTTCTGGTACCAAGTTCAGCAGGGCTCAGGGTCAGCCCTGCGTTAGCAAACCTTTCCCAAGGTCATTCCTAAGAGGATCACAGAAAACGGAGCTGGAGCACACCTCGGGAGTCCATCCAGCTCAAAGCCTTCCCAGGGCAAGAAGCAAAGTCAAACAGCTGTAGTGGGTTCTGCTCCAGGGGCTCGTTTGGGCAAATGAATCACCCTCCAGGGGAGCCTGTGCAAGGTGGCTGCTGTAAACACCCCACTACAAAGGATCCCGCAGTGCGTGAGCTCTGGGTCACTCCAAAGCTACAGGCACCTCTGCACCATGGAGCGCTGCAGATTGAGCACCTCAACACTGTAGTGAAGGGGTGTTTTTATGGGTCCATGCCTGCTAACGCTGGGCATGCCGGATGGCAGCTCCTGTGACTCATTCGTCAGAGGAGAGAGGAATTCAGGACCCATCAAGTCCTTCCCTGGTGAGAGGAGACAAACTGAGGCAGGAGGCAGCCAGCTGTTGGCTGCACAGCTGGTGACTCTGGTTCCTGTTTCTCTTTGCCCTGTTTAGACAGCCCTTATGCCCAGGTGCCCCTCTTCCCACTGATTCCTAAACAAGACACGACAACACTGGCAAAGCCAAAAAAGGGCTTGCAGAAGGTGGCGAGGCAGAGGAATGAGCCAACCGCTTCGTTTAGAAGCCACATCTTCCATGACAGGAACCGGGTGCAGGAGGTGAGAGACAAGTGATGCTTCGGCTGTGTAACAGCATCACAGGAGGGGTGGGGACAAGCCTGAAAACCTGTGCTTTGTGCCATCAGGCAGCAGCGCTCAAGCCTCCCACGGACCATAGAAAGCAGAGACGCTCAACTGCCATCGACACTGGGCGCTCGAACACACCACATCATCCGACAACAGCCCGCCTGGGCAAGACGCAAGTGCAAGCGAGTGTGAAACACAGAGGGAAGATGTGACCCTTTGTCATACGGGACTGCAATTAAAGCAGAACCAAGTGTGACTGCTCATTCATGTAACCTGTTCATTAACTGCACGGTGAATGTTTTAACTAGACATGGGTAGTAAAGAGCAATTTTGTCCTAAGTGCAAGCAAAAATGAAACCAGAGGTGTAATAGTAGCGCAGTTCTTTATTACTGTTAGATTGTCAGCATGACTTGGTTATAACCTGCCAGCACCACACCATAACGAGCCACCAAAGTGCTTTTTGTTGTGAATGCATGTATGCATGTATGCGGCACGTGCTCCCACCGCGGTGAAGCTGTGTGATTTCCCCCGCCATGGTGCTCTGCCTCCTCCTTCACCTTCTCGCCCTCCTCCCAGAAGGCACAGGCAGCCCAGCAGCATGGCACAGCCCGGCGTGCCGCCAGCGCCGCCGCCTGCTGCAGCTGTGGCAGGAGATGGGCCTGCAGGAGGGCAGTGAGCGCTCCCGCCACCCCTTCTGCGCCTACTCCTGGTTGTGGAACGCCTGCCCGGAGCTGGCGACGGTCGCCGGCCCCCGCAGACTGGTCCGCCAGCTCTGCCACAGGCAGCAGCCCGCAATGGCGGCGGGCGCCGGGCAAAGGCCACGCCTGGACGCCACCGGAGGCCGGTGACTGCGGGACAACGGCGGCCTGAGCCAGGCCTGCGCCCACGCCGGCGTGCGAAACGCCCCATAAAAGCCGGGAAAAGCGTTTGTTGTCGCCGCCGTGGCCGCCATTCCCCTGCGGCAGCGACCCCGCGCTTCCCGCCACCGCCCTCACGTGACGCGGGGCGCCCCTCACGTGACCGCCGCTGCCGCCCGCCCAGTCCTCCTTCGGGTCGGCCCGCGGGGCGACGCTTCCGCTTCCGGTGGCGCTCGGCCCGTCATGGCGGCACCCAGGGAGGCGCCGGAGCAGCGGCCCTTCGGGAGGCGCTTCCTCACCGACCCCGCCCGCCTCTTCCAGCACAACGCCTGGTGAGGGTGGCCGCCGCCTCCTCGTCCCTCCGCTGCCCGCTCCGCATCCCCGGCCCTTGACTGCCCGCTGCGGAGAGGCCCCGGGGAGCAAGCCCAGGCGCTCCGGGCCGCCGCTGCGCTGTGGTGCCTCTGCCGGCCGCGGGGGTTGGGGTGGGGTGGGGTGGCCAGGGGGAGGGAGCTCGTCCTCGCCGCCCCGGCCTGCCGCTAGTCCGGGGCGAGGCGCTGAGTCACGGGGCTCTCGGAGGCCGGGGCGGGTCAGGCCCGAGTTGCCCCGCTCCGCTTCGCGGGGGCGCGGCCGCAGACATTTTTCATGCTCCCCTCCCCGCAGGCTGGCCCGGCCCCCGGTTCGCCTCCGAACGGCCCGACGGGGAGCGGAGCAGGCCGGGGGAGCTGTGGGTGTGGGGCTGGCGGCCACGTAGCGAGCAGGGCCTGGGGCAGGGGGGGCTGGTACCCCCGGGCTGGGGCGCTGCCAGCATGGCGAGCGGTGCCGTGAGGGCTCGGAGGTGTGGGAGTGCCCTGGGTGCTCGGGGCTGCTAATCCCGGGGGGTCCTGAGCCTCCCTCGGCTACTACCGAAGCAGTTGTGATTCCTTGGGTCTTCAAGGAATGAGTTGTTTTACTTTGTAGCGATTGTTTCATTACAATTGTTTCATTATTCTTAATAAAGTTAAATTATCCACTCTCTGAAATCTCTAACCCTTTCCATCTGTATGCATTAGTGACTAATGTATAAAGTGAACAAAGATCATTTCACCCATCCGCTGCCACACGATGCTGTAACAGTGTGAGTTCGTGCTAGGTGATAGCTTGGAACAGGAGGTCTTTGGTTAAAGAAGGCTGTTGCTTCAAAAGACGTTAGGCACCCAAATTCTCAAATTTGCTGGGAACTGAAGGTATTTTGCATTGCTGAAGTAAATGTGTCCACTTTTGGTCTCAGGTGGCTGAGCCATATTGAGAATTGGGTATGTTTAATTTGTAATAAAGTAATAATATGCATGTATCAGCTTGTCATTCCTTTTGGGGTTATTCTATACTAAAGGTATGTTACAAAAGCATCTTCAATAGTACTTCACTGCAAAAACTCCTAGTAATGTAGTTTTTTTCATGGACTTGACATTTAAGTCTTTGTTTTGAGAGTTAAAAGACTAATTCCTCCTGAGGCCAGAATAGTGCTGCTTGCTTTTCATTCACTTGTTTTAATGAAAAAAGGTCAAGTGAATCACTTTAATGACTACACAGCTGTGTATGCACATTTGAGTTACTAATAGGTGGTTAATGCTTTAAAGCTTCCTGCATATTTTGCTTATAATAGGATTTAATATAGCACTTTACCTTCCAAATAACCTTACTGCCTTTTTTATTTTAACTTGAAAAAGAAAATGTAGTTTTCTAAGACAGCTAAATGGAATGGCCCGTGTCGGTGATCTGCACACAAGCACCTACCTGGCAATCACAAGTGCTTTTCACTGTGCGAGAATGGCAGCTCCTCTCCAAGGAGGCCTATTTGTGCTGAGCGCCCTTGTGGTTTTAGAAGTAACGATTTATTTCCTCTAAATTTGGCCGAGCATCAAATAGGGAAAAGGATTAGGGGACAGATTTGGTGTCTTTTGGGATCCCTTCCAGTTACATCTTTTTGTAATGCTACGAGTGCAGTTCATTCAGAACTGGGAACCTTATGTGCTGGTAGCTGTTGTGCTGCTGCTGAGCTAGAATTAGAGATCGTGGAAAAGCTCCACAGCTGTCAGTCCGGAGAGCTGTCTAGACCTTTCTCTTTTCCCTCTGTCTTTGCCCTACTGTTCTCAGCTGAGTAGTTCATCTTATTTTTTACAACAGGGATAATGTGGAATGGTCAGAAGAGCAGGAAGCCAGTGCCAGGAATAAAGTTCAAGAGAACAGCTCACAGCTGCTGCCACAAGATAAACAAGGTACTTTTGGTTACTATTGTAATGCTGAGTCTTAACTTGTTCATACAAGAGCAGAACAGCCTGACCAGAGCTGCATGTGCATCATCATTTATTTCGCCCTTTCCCTTGTCTCCAGACTTACTTAAAATACATTACCTAGTGGCTGATAATGAAAAATGGAGGAGGAGGAATCTTTCTGTTCTTTATTTACCTCTTTGTGACTTTTCCACCTTCTGCAGAGACTCATCCTGCTGTTACAGGAATTATCTTGGCTGGGAGTCATCATCTTGGGTTGAGCTTCTTTGTTCATGTTGTGTATGTTTAAATACTTGTTAGTGTTCCTTGTCAACAAACTTCTTTCAGTGTAGAGCAACAGCCTTACTTAGTCTTATTTTCTCTGCTTGCTTTTGCTCTCTAAAGGTTAACTTCGAACAGGCAAATCTTTTGCTTGTTTGCATGCTGTGGTGCTATCCCTAATACAAGCATGATTTTTTTTTTCTAAATGAGTCTAATAAAGTGGTGTCCGTATTCATCTCTACCAGGTTAACAAACAGCATGACAATAACTAAATCAGAAGCGAAGAAAAATGATGTTATCCTGATTGAAGTGTTAATAATCAGAGAGACAGAAAACAGATTCCAAAGTCTTTATTTCCTCAAGCTTGACTTAAAGGATATTTATACATCCAAAATGCAAAGCTTACCTGAATTTGAATCAAGGTAAAGGTGCACAGCTCTATAGTCAAGTAATACGGTTGAAGCTGTTCTCAGTTGGTTAATCACGCATCTTTCCTCCACACCTGTTAGATATCATCCAGTCCCTTGAATGATGCTGAAATGGCTTCCTGTTCTTTGGTGTGATAAGAGACTTGTTTGATGATGATCTTTTTCTACCCTGCCGAGCTCTAGGATGGATCTGGTCCTTTTGTTTAAATTAAATTGAGTGTGTCGTCTGTAAGGCGATGCTGAACACTACTGGAGCTATTGAGCCACTTCCCATATAGCTTCCAGTTGTGCTCACAATAGCAAATTTAATTACACCAAAGAGCAATCCTCCTAATTTCTTGGATTCCCAGAAGTATCCAGCAGTTTCTATTGTGATGCCTATTGTGTTGAGTTCATTTTAAAATCTGGTTAACATTAAAGGATGCTGTCTGTCATGCTTTGAGAACCTATATACAGCTACGAAATTGTGGAGCAATTTACTGTTAGAGCAGTTTGTCAGGTCTTCATGATGTATTTCCCAGACTGAACAATGGAGGCCAGTCAAATTTTGATGGTTGCTATTCAGTGGGAAGCGTGTGGAGACAATGGGATGGCTGAAACGTAGGGAAGCCAGCCCAGCCAAATGTGCCCGAAGGGTCTAGTATTTTGAGAATCAGTAATGTCCAAGCAGGAGAACAAAGGCAGGCTATTGGTCATTATGTCGTATTATTGTGGATTTCTTGGGGCTGTTAGAATTTGTTCTGAAGAAGAAGAAGTTCTACAGGGCATGTCGAAGATGCGTCTCCTGGCTGAGAATAAAGAAAGAAGTGGAAGAGTTTCTCGGTTTCCTTTTCAGGCTCCATAATGAGCCCCCATGCAATTCAGGGGCTCCATGGTTCTCTTCCTGTCTTTTCTGAACAGTTACTTTTGTTTGCCCTTCTTCTGCAATGTGAAAGGGTGAGTGTGAGCTTGGCTTTGGGGGTGTCCTTACAAAGACGAGCAGAAAAGTCCTTATCAAGAGTCCTTATCAAAAAAGTCTTTGGAGAAATCTGCCTCATACGCCAATGTCCGCGTGAGCTAATAGCACAAAAAGGATCTTGAAGCAAGTATTATGTGAGCTTTTCCGGCATAAGTTGTGCAGGAAGTCAGATTAAAAACATTAATAGGGTCATTTTTTTTTGCTTTTAATCTGTTTCTTGCATGATCTTTGTCAGCTGGCCCTTGATTTCTTTCATTTATATTGTTACTGATCCTTTATTCCAGTGCTTTGAAAACACTAGGCTGTGAGGTAAATGAGCTTTATATAAAGCTTCCACACATGTGGGTCAGAGCGTAACAGCTGTTCGATAGCATCCAACAGAATTTCACAATAATTTAACACAGGAAGAGCACAATGTCTTGTTTGGTATTATACTATGGCAAAAATATGGCTAATCCAAAATGGCTGGGCTGGAATTTTGCCCCAGCACCTCAGGTAAGCATCCCATTACAGTCAGGCTGTTATGGGATTGTTAGGGACCAGCAGGAATCAGGACTTTATATTTTTGCCAGGTGAAAGAGCATTGCCAGCCCCAGCAGCCTTGCACATCCCTGCTAGTACATGGAAGAAGTGACAATTCAGGAACGAGTGTGCCAGGGTATGAATCGATAACACTTCTTCCTCTGACATTAGCAGTCAGTGACTTCTCCTATGCAAATAGTAAACTGACATGGCCCTGCTTGCTTTGAGCCACGGTGAGATCATGGCACAAATTTACTGCTGTAGTCTAATATCAGACATTAACACTTCTTTCAGTTTGGGGTTTAAGGACCAGACTTTTTAAAAGCAGAAAATCCTTGTAGTTGAGGTAAAGAAATTATTTGTATATACAGTTCGTTGTGCTTCAGGGATAGATCCTACTGAAAATATACATATGACTGACCTCTGGTTCTTTGTTGACGCCATTTTTGTCTATATGTGGCTGAGGCTACATATTTTTCCAGGTGTTCTTGGTTCATTTTACTGTCTTCCTTCAGATATCTTCTAAACGTTGGTACACTTTTCAGAAAGACTAATAAATAAACTGCAGTTCAGGTAATAATACTAATCTCCAATTTTAAGATGCCTGCTTTTTCTCTTAACACTACTCTTAGCAGATGTTGGAGAGAGGTTATTCTCACATACAATCATCATCTTCAATTGTGGGAAAATCATTTGCATTCAGTAACGCACTTGTTGGTGTGCAAAGATGGCTGAGGAGTTGCATGTTATTGAAATGTGGGATCTCTGGCCATGGATGTTAATGTCTCTGGGTGATTACAAGCATAGGATGCTATAATTAGCTCTTATTTCCCAGGACAGAGAACTCATCACATTGATGAGAATTCAGGAAGCCAGCTGGATTCATAACTTCCCATGGAAAAAATGGTTCCCCTAGAACTGTACTTGATCTCAAATCTGTGAAGGTGTGTGGAAATAATTTTAATTTCATTAGATCATGGCTTTGTAAGAGTTTTTCCAGCTTGCTGTAATACTCATCTTGCCACGGGAATGTATCCACTTGGTGTCAAAAAGATAATGTTTGCTGCTAAAATTAACTCTTATCACCTTTAGTCTGTTCACCTTAGCTCTCCACTGTTACTTTAATGACAGTGGTCACTTCTGTTGATTCCCCTCTTTTGTCTTCGTTTTGTAAATGCGCACTGCTCTACCATGCACAGAACTGTGGAAAACAAAGTGCTGTAGGCTGGACTCTAGCAATACTTGTGTAAAACATTCAGTCCTGTAATCCTGGAGTATTGCACAGATGCTAATTGAGCTTTCTGCCAGGCCTGTGTAGTTGACTAATTTTTCTGTTTCTCCATCTGAAAAAAAGGGATAGTGTGTTGAACAGGAGCTATTCAGCTCTAGGCAGCTGTCATAGAATTCCTTAGAAGTTGTAAGTGCTTGACACTTAGTGTCAGGAGGCTCCAAATGAATTACTCCAATGAACCGAACAAGTTAGTGTTAGAGATGGAAGTAAAACCTGGATTTCTTCATTCCAGTCTCCTTCAAAAAGGCCTTTTCTGTTGTCAGCGTTCTTTAAATCCTACCAGGAGACACTTTCCTCTTGTCTTTTCTCTTTTTAGTCCTAACAAAGTGACTGTGAGGAGGCAGGCTGAGTGTTTATATGGGATGTACAATTTAAATAAAGGTGATTTACAATCAATAACCTTATTTATTAAAGCAGATTGCTGAATAGATGTCTGCAGTGATCCCTTGCTGTCTACACTGATTAAACTCTGAGACCTTCTGATTTGACTGCTGGTGATGTTTTTGTTTGTGTTCACAGAGGAATATGAGGTGAATGCTAAGAGGTACTGGGATGACTTTTATAAAATCCATGAAAATGGCTTCTTTAAGGACAGACACTGGCTGTTCACTGAATTTCCGGAGCTGGCACCTAACAGGAACCCAAGTCAAAACGGAGATTCTGTGCATGAATTTGGTAACAAAGAAGAATCCAACAATGAAGGACGGGGAAGCTGTGAAAATGGATATTGTTCATTGGAAACCAGGGCAGAGAATCAGCTCAACATGATAAAAAGCACACCTAAGGTCTGCACAGAGGTGTTGGCTACACAGAATTACAGCAAGCTGAATCAAAGGGATGGAGATTACCCAGGATCATCTGCATCTTACCGTGTATTGGAGGTAATAGCTCTAAAACAGTGAAACATCACACAGTCCCTTGTATCAGTGTTAGTGGGACTGGCATATAAAAATATACATCATTGGCAAAGGGCAAGTGAATGGGATAATTGCTGTTAGTCAGTAAAATGAAAAAAGAAAAGAGGGCAGCTTAGAATCGATTTAAATCTGTTGCGATTCTTTTGGTTCAGGCTGTGAATTGGCAGAGCAGAAGGGCCACAAAAAGTTTTTGAGCTTAAAAGACAAACTATTACTATCAGATGTTGAAACAAGCAGTTAAAAGTCATCTGTTGAAGAAGCTGATTCTTTTACTTGCCTGTATAAAGCTTTCCCTTGTCATTTATGTTTTGCCTGTTTGTGCTGACTCTTGTTTGCTTTGGGAGGTGTGAAACAAAACAATGAAACCAGGAATGTAAAAGTGTTGTTTGGTTGGTTCCTTCTGGCCCATGTAATAACACAGAATCTCAGACTGAACAGGGTTTGTCCTAGAAAATTCTGGAGGACGTCTAAATATTAGACTCCTGACAGCTGGTAATGACCTCTTGCTCTGCCACCTCTCGTTTGTTCACTGTAGATACTGCTGGGTTTGATGAATGCTTCATGTTCATGGAAGTTCCACCCTTCCAGGGAGAGCCAATACGAACTGTCTTTTTGACTTTTTTTTTAGTTAATCTGAGGCTTTGAGACTTCTTCAGACTTTGATGTTCTCTGGTCATTGTGGCTTTCCTGTTTCACCTGACTACTTTCAGTAATATCTCTCACTGCAAGGCATCGGTTGTGTTTTCTGCTCAGTCTGTTTCAATTTTACCGATTCCTTAAACGTTCTTTCAGCAAATTCCCCAAACGCAGTGGTGTGAGCCATCTTCTCTTCAAAAGGGAAGAAGTAGAAGGAATAATAAGGCAGAATCACTGTAGGCCTACTTGTAACTTGAGGAAGAGCCATCTAGTGAAGGAAACTCTGAAACAGCAGGATGTAATTATAGTAAAGCAAATTTCTTTCTCCGTTGCTCTGATTTTCTATGGAAGTGAATGCAACTAATCCGTGGCCTTTGCCAATGCTTGAGTGACTCATGCTGGTAGTTCTGCTTGAGATTCCAGCAATAACAGTTTCCAAAAGAGTAACAATATATAGCCTGTTGGTAAGGTTTCTAAGAGAACTGGCTTAGTGCTTTCCCACAAATGCTTATATGTGAGCCTGCTCTTCAGAGCTGGACGTATTCAGATCTTGTAGTGAGGTTTGCAAATCATCACTGCTACGCTCTGTTGTTACTCATGAGTTGCTATTTGTTCCATGGCTGGAGAGAGATGATTTGGAATTAACTGCACGGGACATGCTGAATAAATTATTTTCACCATGTGTGCATCTGCTTTGTTTGTGCAGGTTGGCTGTGGTGCTGGAAATACCGTCTTCCCGATTTTACAAACCAACAAGTAAGTAGTTCTCAGTAGGTTTTTACCTGCATGATATACCAGCCTCTGAAAAACAATTGGAAAAATGTTGCGTGTGTTCTTAGTTTACACGATTTAAGGCCAGATGCAGCCTTTGCCATGGGCAACTTCAGTGATGACCGTGTTTTGAGCTTCGAAATCTTTGGTCTTAGAATGCAACCAATGAAACATAATGCAAGTTTACATTTCTCATTCTGAAAGCATTTTTATGCAGGCCTTTGAGTCTCCCCTTTTCCAGAAGGAAAAGTAAGCAGTCAGTTCCATATGAGAATAACTGCGGCATAAAGGAGCAATGTGATCCACCACATTTTGCACAATGCGTTACTGATAGAGATAGACTAAAGACCAGGATTTCTGGCTCCCAGTTCTGTGCTCTGTGCATTCAAGACGCTTCTGTAATTCCCATGGACCACCTTTATATAAATGATGATGGTTTCTTTCATTTTATTTCAGTGACCCCGGCCTTTTTGTTTATTGCTGTGATTTTTCTACAACAGCTGTGGATCTTGTCCAGGTAAACTCAGCGGTGACTTACGAAGATAGGAAGTACATGGTGCCAATTGCCCACCCACACAAATATATCACAGCTGCCACCAGCTGTCCAACTGTCTTGGCAGCTTTCTGTTTTGAGCTAGCCCTGATGCTGACCCTTGTGCTGGTAAATACGCAAAATGAGCCATCAAAGATCGTAGAAATGAGGGAAGTTGGAGTTTTCAGAATGTCACATTGTCAGCAGACAAGTCAGCCAGATTTTCTTTCCCCTGTGGTTGGCAGTACTTTTCTAAATCCAGGGCTCTTTTAGCTGAGTAACTGCTGAACCTTGAAAACATTCAGGTGATTTTTTTTTAACAGGAACTGAAGCTGGTTTTGGTTTGTGTGTGCATTACTGTCACTGCAGTTCTGGGAACTTGGTCTGATTGCTTCTGCACAGACAGCTGAGGAGGGATACTGCTGTCTGTGGAGCAGGAGGCTGTAATTTAGTCTAAGGATAAGTACTACTAACAAATTTAAGGTCAGAACAGAACTGAAAAGACATGAAGTATCAAATCAGTCACTTCATGAGATGAGATGGGCAGCACAGCAGCAGAGGCAGCATGCCATTTCACCCTCTTTAGCTGACACAAGCACTGTTTATAGAGGCTGCTGCAATCTGTAGCAGCAGCTTTAGAAAAATGTACGACTTCTTTTAGAAGTCTAAATGTGGTTTTTAAGAGCGTAACTTTAGGCAGCTGGGTTTGATGTTTGGGGTATAGGGAGTAGTCTGCTTGTAGTTGAAGTGAGTATTGATTTCAGTGATGCAGAGAGGGGCCTTGACACTCTCATTTTTGTAAAGATTTCCAGCTTAATAGTGCAAATCCACTTCTTACCACTATTAGAGGATGATCAGACCTGAAAATGGCAATAATCCCTCCATCCAGTTTTGGGGTTTTGGCAGTGCTGATTGTCTGAATGTAACAACTCCAAAGCTCTTTGTAAATATCCCAAGTGTACTTATTTTTCACATTTTGCCCCTGTTCCTTGTCTCACCGGAGAACCTATCTGACCCCATCTGCCTTAGTCCAGTGAGGCTGAAACACCCCTCTGGACATACCTTTTTATTATGTGAAAGTTAAAATGCTCCCATGTCCAGGTAATATTTGGATCGGTGTCTGCTGCTAATGCTCCAATTTCTCTCCCTTTAAATACAGAGCAATGCAGAATACGATTCTTCTCGCTGCTTTGCGTTTGTCCATGACCTGTGCAATGACCAAAGTCCTTTCCCAATGCCAGACGAGAGTCTTGACATTGTTATTCTTATCTTTGTCCTGTCAGCGATTCTCCCGGAGAAGTAAGTTTTAATAATTTCTTCTGGTTGCAGAAGATAACACACATAGAACTGGAGTTCTTTAATAGTAGGTCCCCTCGTATCAAGAAAAATTAAAGTTTGTTCTGCATCTGGTCCAGTTTTCCATTAGGCTTTTGAAAGTGAAAGTTGCGAGTATTTTCTGTTGTGACACATTCTGTTGTAGGATAAGTGGTAAGTGGCTATAGGTGACGTCTTGCTGCGCTCACAGTTTCTCACCTGTTCTGAACCCCAGACACACACTGACCACTCAGCACCCATTTGTGGAAAGTACGCTGCTAGATTTTGGGGATCAAAGGCTAGATGAATTTCTCATGGGAGATAGGAAGAAGGGAGTGGAGAAGTTAAGAAAACATTTAAGAAAAGTGCTATGGTCTTAGCATGACAGTGTGTTACAACCTACGCTAGTCTCTCTTTCTTGTTCCCATTGGTTTTATTTTGCAGCATTTTTCAAGTTCACTTATTACTCGTTTTACCGAAACCAGTGGAGATACTTTTGTAATTAGTGAGAGAGCAGTTAATCCCTGCCATGGCAGGCTAAGTTATCGTTGTAGAAAAAAAAGCAGAATCGAGGAGTGTCAGAAGTAAGGGGGCCAAATAAAATCAACCCAGGTCTGGGAGAGCTCAGAAAAGTGCTAGCTTGTGGTAGCTCTTTATATGAAGTTGAAACATATCTAAAACCTTATACCTTCTTTTTGGGAAGTAGACTAAGGAAACAAGCATCATTTTGCAGAATGATGAATACTTCTGTTTTGTTCTTTCTTCAGGATGCAGTGCATTGTTAGCAGACTGAGTCGCCTTCTGAAACCAGGAGGAATGATTTTGTTACGAGATTATGGCCGTTATGATCTGGCCCAGCTTCGTTTTAAGAAAGGTATTTTTTTTTTCCCCTGGGGAGTCTTGCCAGATCGCTAATAGATGATGCTTCTCTGGACTACTGTCTACCCTGTTTAGGAGGCAGCTCATTAATTCTCCTTAAGCACAGCGTGCTCTGGGAGAAGTGCCTCTTCTCTTTACGTGCAGTTGGATGGCAGTTGTTGATTTTTAAATGATAGCTGGTAACTGTTTAAATCCCTCTTGCCCGTAGGTCAATGTCTGTCTGATAACTTCTATGTGAGAGGTGATGGCACCAGAGTTTACTTCTTCACACAAGGTAGGAGACCAGAAAACATCCCTCTGACTCCCCTCACCTCTTTCCTCCCCTCACCTGTGACCTCAAGTTTTGCCACTGGCTTTTCCCAGCCTGTCTCTCTCCGAGCAGTGTGAAACATCAAGTGCCTCCCAGTTGCACGAGTAGCTGGGCTTGTCTCTTGCTGATGCAAATATGGCATGGTGAATTCCTTAGTGGAAAATCCTTTTAGAGAAAGACGAGTGTGTTTGGCACACTGGGAGGGGTGGGATTGGAGGAGCTCTCCTGGAATCTTGTTGCCTGCGGGGGGTGGAAGTGAGCAGGACACCACTTGAAGGAACTTCTCTTCGCTTTACTCGTTCTCCTACGAGGAAATAAGAAGGCTGAGGTTCAGCATAGAGCTGAGGCAGCCTCTCCAGTTCTGCTGGTTGCTGTTCAGCAGGGGTTGTGTTCTCCCTGCTCATCCCCAGTTGCACATCCAGTCACTTCCACTGCAGGCCCCTCTGCACAGTCAGTTTTAGAGCAGTGGCACAACTGCAATGAACTATTCCCTTCCCCACTGCACAAGTCTTATTTGTCACAACAAAATTAATGTTTAATGCGTGTTTGGCAAACGCTTCCTGATGGCAAGCATCTGATAAAAGAGCACAAGCTGGGACCTGTTAGAAACTTTTCTGCAGAAACTCCGTAGAAATCACATGCTTCCAGGCTGCAGTTGAACACGCTCTTGGCTGCTCAGCAGGACTTGGTCTGGCTTTGCCCAGGGCCAGTGTGCTGGGGCACTGTGATACTTATTTGCTTGGTCAGGAATACCTGCCAGTGTAAGTGCTGCAGCCTCCAGGGCGCTTAGTGCTTTGATTGGGCCCCAGCAGGGTGTGGTTTTTGAAGGATTTTTTCCCAAACTTAACCCTAATGAATCCAGTTCCCCTCCAGCCTATACATCACACATCTTACTGCCACCATTTAAAAGCGTAGGTCTGATCCCGTTCTTGCTCTTGCAGACTCTGGAGAGAAGTGGGAGAGGGGAGGAATGGATCTGTCCCTACTTGCCAGAAGATGCTGCCTTAATCTGTTACTAGAGGCCATACCCGTGTCTGAAACTGCTGCTGTTTTGTCTTTGTCGAGTCTCTATAATTCTCATTGTCCTCCAAATAATTATTTCCTTCCTTGGTAGAAGGGAAACTCAAGGGAAACTAGAGAAACTATGATCTTTTTGATGCTTTTAAGTACTTAAAGGGAGGGTGCCAGGAGGGTGGGGCCAGTCTTTTTTCAGTGGTGCCCAGTGATGGGACAAGAGGTAGTGGGCACAAACTTGACCATAGGAAGTTCCATCTAAACATGAGGAGGAACTTCTTTCCTTTGAGGGTGGCAGAGCCCTGGCACAGGCTGCCCAGAGAGGTGGGGGAGTCTCTGACTCTGGAGACATTCCCAACCCGCCTGGACACCATCCTGTGCCACCTGCTCTGGGTGACCCTGCTCTGGCAGGGGGTTGGACCAGATGATCTCCAGAGGTCCCTTCCAAGCCCAGTGATTCTGTGAATCTTAATTCCCCCATGGTACAGTAGCTAAGTCCTCTCTGATCTTTACATTTCCCTGCCAGAGTGAGACCGTGACTTTCCTCTGCTCCATCTTTCAACATAGTTTATGCCTCAGTGTGAGCAGGTATCAGTGAACTGAAAGCTATGGCCTCCTCAATCAATCTCCTTCTCTCTGCTTCCAGATGAACTAAATGATCTCTTCACAACAGCTGGGCTGGAGAAAATCCAGAATCTGGTTGATCGGCGATTGCAAGTGAACCGTGGGAAACAAATGACGATGTATCGAGTGTGGATCCAGTGCAAATACCGCAAGCCTTCTGCCCCTCAGTTGTGAGGAAACGGGGTGTGCTTTTTAGGTTGGAGCCCCTTCGTGGCCACGTGCAGCGTGTCCTCCTGGTGAGATGCGGTTTTACAGAGTTCAGCACACACAGGACCTCAGTGCCTTTTACAGAACCTAGTATCACTTCAAGTGAGTTTTGCTGAGGACAAATGCTCTAAGAGGAGACCAGGCAGTATTTTAGATGTCTTGCTACTGGTCTGAATTTTTTAAATTATTTATGGTTTTAACAACTCAAGAAGTAGTCAAGCTGTCTTACGGCAGCTGAGCAAGCTGCATAGCGAGTCCCTCTTACTCCGGATTTCCACATGAAACAGAAGGAAACAGAATTCGACCTTGTCTCTGTGTTGTGTACTCTTGTCTTGGGAACAAAAACCATACAAAGGATAAATCTGCTCTTCTTTGCAACTGGTCACTGTGCTTAATACGGATCCCTTAGCCAACTTATCTCATGAAGCTCTCTTCTAGTCATGGAGATTTGTGCAAATCCACAAGTTCAAATACATTGATCGAGGGCAGGAACTGAAAACATGCTAGTTTCTCTGTGCCAGCTTCCCCATGGATGCCTTGTGGCGTGCAGATAACCTGTGGAGAATACAGATTACGTTGCCTTGCCTTCCCTGTCCACAAGAATGTTCACTGAGGGAGCCAGCACGCTATAGCTCAGGTGCCATAAATTCATACCAGTCAAGGTTCAGGCTTTCAAAGATCTGGGGCTGACACCAGTTTTGGGGCACCTCTAGAGTGCAGAGTATCACAAGCAGCTCACGGGACCGGGATTTACACAGAATTACCTACTTTCTGTGCTTGAACAGTGAGAACTGTTCTTGCTGGCTGCAGCCCCCAGGTCACAAACTGCACTGCCCTGTCACGGTGGTGTGCTAAACCCAAGTAGATGAGACACCTGTCTTTGATAAGCAATCTGAAGAATGTCTACCACTCTGGTTTAATTTCTTAGAGGGAGCCAACATTGTGGCTTTCTGAAGGTATTTCCCCACCTTTGGCGGCAAATATCTTTTATCTCAGCTTGTTTTCTTTTGTTATTTTTAGGGTGTGGTACAACGGGTATTAGAATAAATTTTGTGGTAATGTTTTTCAGTGCTGTTTTGATTAATACAAATCAGGCTTCTACAGAAACTCACATGCTTCTGCATGCCTGATCTGAAGGGTTTGAACCACCGTTAGGTAACTACAGGTTTTTTTCCTCTTCTGTTATCATGGGTCTCGCTAGCGCCTGCTCTCGTCTCTCAAGAAGGGATAGCCTTGCCTGATATCTCCTACTTTGTTTTAGTTCATGAAGCAATAAGGTCTATTGTGTGGGTACAGCTGGCTGAAAAGCAGTTCATGCTACACAAAGCATGTGCATTTTGTTAAGTAGACACCTGTACTTGTAGCTTACAGTTGCCTAATAATAATTGTCAACTACAGAGACACATAGGTTATGAAATAACTGCTGTGTTGAAACAGGGGAGAAAGGGTAAAAAGACGAGGAAACATCATTGCTATCTTTGGAGAGTCTGCAGGAGTCCTGGAGAGTCAAACCAGGAGCACCTTGATTTTGTAAAGCATTAGAAGGGGCTGTAGCAATAGTGACTGCTGGGCACATGGCAGCATGAGCAGTTGATAACTTCTGCGTCGCTTTGTCACCTGCAGATATTAGTATTTCTGCTACCCAAAGGCTTCTGGGTCGGGACATTTCAGCCCTTCCTGTGGAAAAGTGACCCAGCAGATCCATTCACACCACAACAGCAGGCTGCAGTGCTAGGCAGGGAATGGAAATGCAGCATTGCTTTTCTTTACGTATCTAGCCCTTTTAAATAACTTTGAAAAGGAATCAAATAACTGGGAGGAGAAATCTTGTTCAATTTGTTGTACTATATTTTCTAAAGGGCTAAGAGACTTGCCAGTGTCTGCAAATGAAATACGAGGAGATAAGGATTCTTTCTTTCTAAGCACATTTGACTTCTGCCAGGCACAAGCCTGACCCAACACAGAAGCTGTGGAGTCGCTGCTCTGTTGTCGTGATAAACCTACAGCGTCTGGTTCCCTGGCAAGGTTGGTACCTCAGGCAAGGTCTAGGCAAAACACAGCCTCTGGGAGCTGAGCAAGCGCTTGTCTTCTCATCTTATCCAGGCAAAGAGTCAGGCTTAGCAAAAGGAGTCCTGTGAGTGTTCAACGTGATGTGACTCATGTAACCAGCTCTGTTGCTTTCAGTAAAAGACCTCCCATGTGTTACTGGTGCCTTCAGCAGTTCCCTTGGGGTCCTTTCCCTCTTGGCCCCTGGAGGGAGACCTCCTCCTGGGATAGCTTTATCTCCCTGGAAGAAAAATTATTGACTGGGGTAAACAAGCAGCATAATTAGTGTGAATTAAAGTAATTTGAAAAATGCCTTACTAATCATCCAAAGGCTTGTAAGCCGCGCAGGAAAATGTGTTTTTAATTATTAACATGATTTATTTAAAGTTGATGGACTCCCCTTTAAATTTAAACTCCTGAATGGGAGAAAATGAAAGCTAGTTATTTGTTTCTGCTTTCAAGGCTCCATCCCGGTTGCTTTGCCTGGTTTTGACTTGGGCTTCATGCAAAAACTTGCAGCCCTGTGAGCCTCCAGCCATTGAAGTGGCTCTTTGCCTTTCTCAATGCTCTTCATTCTGCTGGAGTATTTAAGCAATCACTAGACATGAACCATGCTGGGCAGACATGCTTTTGTTTCCAGTCCTGTTGGTGTTCAGAAAGCAACACGTTAATGGCGTTGAATTGAGCCGGGCCTCCTACAGACAGATACTGTCTGAGCTTCCTTGGTTAATCTCTGCCAGCTCCTGTTCTCTCTGAAGCATCTGCTCTCCTGCAACTCCAGGCCTTGCCTCCCACACAGCTCCGCTCAGGTACCTTGGTCCTGACTTGCAGCAGCTTCTGCCATTCCCACCTTGGGCCTGCTGAGCAGGCTGGGTTGCACAACAGCTTCCTAGCACATTCAAAGGAAATCCCTGAATTCACCTTTACTGCCTTGAAAAGCCAGGTTAAGCGCTTTTATTTTTCCTTTATTCTTTTTTTCCCCCCTCTCTTTAGCAGTGTAACATTAGCTTTAAAGCCATTCTGAACGTATCTGCTCTGGTTTTGTTCCCAGCATTCCAGTTTCGTGGTCTGTGGCTGACAGGCAATGCCAATGCAGCTTGTCGAACCTCCCAAGCAGAAGAGATGATTTCATAGCTCTTCAGAGGCACTGCCCCTGCAATTCTGGAGCCAGACATTGTTACACTTCGGAAAGTCTGGTCCTGGCTTTTGCCAGAGGATGGTGGATTTCCTTGGAGGTTTGTAGATTGTTTTGGCTGGAAGAGAACTTTATCATCACCTATCCTGACCCTTTGCATAACCCTTTCGTGTAGGGATTATGGCATCAAGCCTGTGACTTGGGCTGAGCCAGAACTAGTCCTTCAGAAAGGCTTTCAGTCCAGCCGTGGTGCTGAGGGCGACAAAGAACGCTTGGCCCCCCAGGTACGTCGTTCCTCTCACAGCATCTTGGTTTCACGGGTCGGCTAGAAACTGGGAGGCAGGAGGGAAACAGGGGAGGTAAAGAGAACAAGAGGCCGGGAAGTATTTCCGATACCCTCACTTCAAAAATAACTACATTGTAAATTCCACTAAAAATTGGAGCTTTCTCAGGATCTTCCTGACAGCACAGGGAAGTGGGAAACAGCAGTCATCAGGAATCATCAAACGCTTCTGACCAGAAGCATGTGAGACCCGACACAATTGTCTTCTCTCCTAAATACTTCAGCTCCACCTTCTCAGGATACGTCACCATTTCTAATTCTGTTGTTAGTTGTAGAGCTCCAGGATAAATGAAACCTGATTATTTTCCCTAAAACAGAGGTGTGAGCAGAAGGAACCTCCATGTATGCATGCCAGCGGCTTTTGGCATTGCATCATAACTAAAGCTTGAAAGAGCTTTAGTTTAGTTTTTTAGTAGCTTTTTGTCTTAGGCATTGGGATGAGCCCCAGCTGTTCCCCAGGTGGATTTCCTACAGGAATCACAGATCCAGACTGAACCAAACTGTTTTTCCTGGGCACAAATGAAAGATGCAAAGGTTTCAGTCCCTAAAAGTGAGCGCACAGATGAGGATGAGGCTGCAGGGATGAAGTTATTAAGGGACTTGGGGAGCATCCTTCCATCTCTCCAAAACCGGATGGAGGGAAACTGAGTCATGCAGTCGTCGTTCTCCTGATTGGTCAACTGGATCTGTTTTATCAATCAGAGCAGTGCCACCACTTTTGATTTGGTGCTGTATTGGGAAAAATCAGTCCAGAAGAGAAGACACATGATCAGAATCGCTTTCGCTGTTGTAGCTGTTCATCTGCCTCAACAGGGGTGTATGCTTGGCACACGTCTTTTTGTATAGTGTCCATAGGACTCTGACTGTAACAGTGTTGTTGCATATGTTTTCAGGACACAATAGAAATTACTAAAAAAGTGAGGAGGAAGGAGGGATTTTTTTGGAGGACTCTCCTGCAAAGTGAAGTGCTCTAGAGGGAAAGGAATTGTCAGCTCTGTGCTTAATCAGCAAAGCTCTGGAGCTTGTGTTTAGCTCTTGCTGAAGGCAGTTAAGTTCTTGTGCGCAAGTGCCTTGCTGAACGGGAGCTTGTATTGCTGGGAAAAGTGGGACACAATGCAGGAAATTACCTGTGTAGGCAACAGCGAGTGCTAATTTCAACTAAATGATGCAGCTGCCTTCGTTACAGAGAACACAAACCAGACCTGGCAGCTTGGCTGGAGCACAGGCAGGGAGGAGCAAGAGAAGCTTGGCCAGGTTTGCCGTTGCTTTTGCCCCCTGCCCAAAGGCTGCGTGGTATGACAGCCGTCCTGCTTTTACTCTTCAAAATCCTGTCTTTGACCCACAGTGGGATGGGTGGGAACTCGCTGTGATTGGAAAGCGTTGATGGCAAAGATCACAAGCAAATCTAACATGTCAGCGCCTGACTGGAGCTCCCAGCGTGTTGGTCCATGGCTGTTTCCAGGAAGGAAGAACATCCTGGTGAGGTTTGGCCCCTGCTGCTCTAAAATGTGCTCCCTGGTATTGGATAACCCCAAAGAGTCTTCACTGCAAGCGCCAACACAGCGTGTGAACAGCAATTTGATTTTGGGGTGGAGAGTGAGCATGGCTGCTATATTCAGGTGGTTTTAATGTTTCGTAGTCCAAAGGACCCTTTTAGCTCTTGCATTTTCATGTTATTTGGGGGCTGGGGAGTTCTGGGGGATTGCAGCCAGCCCTTTGGCCTATGAAACTTTCTTTCAGCTCACGTGAAGTGGGAAGTTGCTGTTTGCAGCCGTGGGTCGCAGAAGCCGGACTCCCACCTCTGTGTTGTGCCTGGGGAACACCAGGGGATCTGCTCTACACCCGTAAGCGGAGAAGGTACCCTGCCGCGCTGCTCCAGGGGCACTGGATGTGGCTTTCCTCATGGAGAGAGAAAATTGGCTGATCTCTCTGAGACTACTCCTGCGTCCGTGGGACCAAGCACAAGGCACAGCGTTGGGTTCCCCTCGCCTGGGGAGCACCACCCAGGCAGGTACATCACACTGTACTCTTCCATCACACAGTCGCACATTTTTTTCCACATTCAGTGCCAAGGATGGATGTGAAGGGGTCGATCGAGGTTGCATGGAAAAGTAAATCTGGCTTTTCCTCAACTTCAAGTGACTTCTTCCCTACTGAGATGAGCCTTGTTAGGAAGGTCGGTATGTATTTACAGACATTCACACAGAGCCTGAATATACTTACAGACATACACATGCAATAACTCTAGCTTTACAATAGGATGTTGATTTAATTTTCCTCTTACACAAATCTCAGAGCAGTTTGTTTAATTGAGGCTTTCAAAAGCCCTGTAAGGTAGGGTGTTATTATGCCCATTTTATGCGGGAGGAAGAGACGCAGGGGGTAAATCCCGCTGAGAATAATACCCCCTTGTATTCTAGGAAGCTGGTAGCGAGTGAGGACAGGGAAGGATTTGCTGGCACATAAAGGAGAATCATTTCAGGTGCGTGCAGAAGGAAAAACGGTGGGTTTTGGTTCCCCTCGGCAGGGCCGGGGTGGTTGCACAGGTCGCCATTCTTCCTCGGGGAGGTGGGACACGCGCTCCCTTGGATGAGGGCATGGCTCGGAGGTTGCACTTGGCTTGCTGCATGTGTGGAGGCTGAGCGACCTGGATGCTTTCCTACTGGGTTCGGGTATCAAAGCCTCCCTAATGGGATACCTGAAGGTGTAGACAGAGGGAGGGGCAGGAACAACCTCCGAGATAAACTCCATTGTGTGGGAGGGTGGAGGCTCTCCGAATGGCCTCAGGAAGGAGTCAGGCAATGGCATGTTATCTTTGAGTAGCAGAGATACCGACTTTCTCCCAGTCTAATGAAAATGAGAGACCCTTTCGATGTTGCTAGGGAGGGAAAGGCTGTGCCGAAAGCTCTACCCTTACTAGATGCTCACTCCGCACAGGGTGAGATGTTTGGAATACTGCTTCACTTGTGACTTGTCCCTCCTTAGGTCCAGCAGAATCTGCTCTGCAGACCAGGATTGGCCTCTGCTGGATGTGGTGCCTCAAGGTGAGATCTTCCCCCAGTGCTGAAACCTTAAGAAATCTGTTGAGTGCTGAATGCTTTTGTTGTTGGTTGGTTTTTTTTTTTCTCAATGGCTGTAAAAATTTTCAGATTTGAGATCACTGATGCTAGCTTTTACGTTTTAAAGGCTCAGGCTATTTGATGCTTTTCTCAAGTCCCCAGCTCCTGGCGTCCTCCTACCACTGAGGAATCTCGGCTCTCTTTTTTGTGTATGTGTTACATTCTGTCAATACATTTCTAGACCTCACGGCAGTACAGAAATGCTAAGAAAAAATGTAGTTAAGACTATTTCACAAGACTGGAAAGCAGAGGCAAAGGAAAGTCACCAAAACCACATTAAAAAGATCAGGAGCTTGACTTCTGGTATTTTTATCTTTTCAAAATTCAAGGCAAAGAACCTGCATGCTATTTTAAAACATCTATAAAATCTTACCTAATTTTGGTCAAATCTAACATGGGTTAACAGCAAAGCTGTGATGCAAAGGCAGGGGTTTGCCCTTATTTTGCTAAGCACGCCGTGCTGGAGGGGAGCTCTGCGAGACTGCTCCAGTCGAATTCAGTGACAGAGAAAATGGCTGCTGCAGCCGAGTAGTTCTTCCAAACATGATACAAGTGCAACATGCCAAGGATGTTGCTGACGTCCAAGGAGACCAATGCAAGAAGATGAGAGCTGCCATGGGGAATGTAATGGGAAGCATTAACGCTGGCTGATGGCAGACCTGGAGAGCAGGATGCTGTACGGGAAGAATCTGGCAGAGACGATGGTGTGGGAGGGCTGGCTTGCCCCCATGGATGAGATAATATTTGGTCAGCCATGTACGTACTGTGTTGCTCATAACCATCCCATCGCCGGCTCTCTAACCAGCTCCTCTAAAAGGACCAGAGCTCAGGGGCTCTTACAAAGTTAATGAAAAAGGGGGGGAAACAACGCTTTTTGTGTGTCACTCAAATGTGGGCTGGAAGGAGGGGTTCTCCTGCATGAGAATTCTTGGAGATCCAAATATTTTCCTCTCATGCTGGGCCAGAAAGTCAAACTACTGAAACCATTCGCAAACTGAACTACTAGAAGGAAAATCAAGTTGAGGTCGGCAGAATTTTGTTTTCCTAACTTTAAGCGTTGTTTTAGTTTTGATGCTTTATAGGCTTTCAGAAGTAGTATCTTAAAAGTTGACATTAGAATTTTTAATTGCATCAACAATTTTCCTATGCAAAATTATTAAATATTTACATATTCCAGCCGCTTCGAGTTAGAAAACCTTTCCCTGCAGAAACAGAAAGTCGCAAACTGACCTTTTCTTGTCAGAAGCACCTCCTAGTATCCTGGCTTTTCTTGTTTAGAAAACAGAATTAAAACCCAACAGTCTCTGCTGAGTCGCAACCTGTGGGATTGGCTCCCGTGGGATACACCACCATAACAGAGCATCCGTGTGTTGTATCTTATCACCGATAAATATATTTTTACCTTAGAGACCGTTGCTGTTCCAGGGAGCCCGGTTTCAGGTGCACTGGCACAGCGCGGTAAGGAGCGAAGTACCGGGCTGGGATGGACAGTGCATCCCTGCTCAAAGCAGTGTCCTGGGGGGGTGTAGAAGGGAAAACCTCTGAGATCACTGACTTACGGGCTCTGTCTGCCCCGGGAAATCTGTCTGGCAACGTACTTCCTACTGAGGCTATCAGATGAACTTGTCTAAAATCCTCTTGTGCCTGTCTGGCACTCGGGGGACAGCAAGCAGCGCTATTAAAGGCTACCCCAAAATTTCTGCCTACGGCCAGAAATACAGTCACAACTCATTGATGCGACTTGTGGTGTTGTTAGTTTTCCCCTCTGTGCCATAGAAAGACGAGCTGCCCTGTCCTGTGTGAGCCGGTGTTTTGGCATCTTGAAAAGGGAACTGCAGCTGGAAGTGTTGCTCTGAGCTGCTCCTCGGAGGATGAAGGCGGAGTGGACAGTATTTGGGTTTGCAGCGGACAAGCAGGGAAGGATGGGGCTACGTGGCTAACCAAGGCTAAGGGGAAAGGGCTTGTGAGCACTCACAGCTTGCTGGAAATCCAGGAGCAGAGCCGAGCTGGTGGAGCCCTTGGATAGCAAGCCGCAAGCGCTGTCTTCCCAAAACTCCCCCAAAACACACTGAAGGGGACGAGCTCCGTCTCTGAAATCACAAGTGAGAAGAGAAAACCCAAATCATTCTGCCGAGCACAGAGGAACATGGGGCAAGTCACAAGAGGAGGAGGGATGGTGCCACCTCAGCTTAGCGGGTTCGTTACCAGAAGTCGGCACCCATCACTCCAGCCTGACCCCGGCAGAGCTCAGGACTGCGGCCACAGGGCCTGTAACTCGGGGGTGCACGGAGGGGTGTCTTTTGGAAAACATTCCTGCCTGCAATAATTTCTCCTGTTATGTCCCTGGGCATCTGGTCCTGCTGGAGGAAAGAGCAGGGTCATTGATCTGTCTGCCTTTGGTGAAAATGATAGCAAGCAAAACACTGTTAGGAAATGAGGAAAAAGAACCTGTCATCTTTTTCTGGTATCCTATTGGAAAAGTTTGACAGCGACACGATCCCTGGCCACATGATACCCCGGCGGTGCAGGGCAGAGCCTCGGCAAGCTCCCGCCAAAAAAAGTGAGAAATATTAAACCCAAGTGCCCCCCATCACTCCTGAAATGCAGAGATGGGGGGGACAGTGCCACAGATTTGACGTTACAGCACCCAGTTCCCACCAGCCGCTCCGAGAGGGTGAACTGGTCTCTTCAAAGGTGGGGGCGGTGGCGAGGGTCCGGAACGGGGGAACGGGAGGTCGGTCCCTTTAGTGGGTGTAATAGCTCCCAGATCTTCTGCTCCCTCCACCCAAAATCAAACAGAAAAGCACAAATGAAATTTATACCTCCCCAAACAATGTTAGCTGCGAATGGTACTAATTAGCGCTCCCCTAAATGGCAGTGATTAGTTTACCAGCTGATGGAATATTTACTCTACATTTTTTTTCTTTAAAAAAAGAAGGACAAACACAAACCAGTATTTATTTATTTATTTTACAAATTCCTGCCTCTGGTTGCGCTGAAAATGTGACTCATGCAGCGGGAGCTGAAACTGGAGTGGCTCTTCTACCGAAAAAAAACAGATTAAAGCACAGGAAACACAGCTTGCGAGAACAGGCAGGCACTTCGAAAGCCATTTGCAACACCAAGTTAACAAATAATGCGGGGCTCCAACTACGATAAAGTAACGATTTTAAAATAATACAACTTTTCCCCCCCCCTCCACACACACACACCCCCCATCACCTTGCCAGAGTGGTTTTTCCGTGATGCTCTGCCGGCTCTTCTCCACATCAGCCCTTTTGCCAAACTGGTGGGTTTCCAGTTCGGTTTTAAATTGCTGGATGTCGGGCGTGCGGCGAAACGGCGGCGGTTGCCCTTCGGCTTTCCCCTGCCCCGGCGTTTCGGAAGGGCGAATCCTTTCTGGAGCTGCGGGAACCTCCATCACTAATCCGCGCCTGCCTCCCTTTGGACAGGCCTGGCCACTTCCTTTCCCAACAAGCCTCCGGGTTTTTGGTTTGGTTGGTTTTGGTGGGGGGTTTTTTTTGCCCCCCCACCCCGCTTGTTTGCTTTTCTGAAAGCTGATTCAGCCTTAACACCGAGCGAACGCCCAGCAGCGGCGTTTTGCGTTCTGCCCCCACCGCCCGGGAGAAAGGAGAATAAACTGCTATTAATCCCTCGCTTGCGGCCGGGAGCAGACCTTATTCTGATTACTTTCATATTTTGGGGGGGGGGCTTTGTATTTCGGACCGTCGCAGCAGCCCGACCTTAGGAAGGCGAGGGTGGACAATGGCTAACGGGGAGCAGCCGGGGTTGTGCTCCGTCGGTCATATCCACCTTGGATCAGCCCCGGAGGAGGGGGCGAGTGGGACCGGGCCCCCTTCCTGGTGGTGGGGGGGGTTGGAATTGCAGGTCCCCCCCCCCAGGGATGGCGTGTTGGGGGGTGCTGTAGTGCCCTCACCCCCTGCTTTTGCGGGGGGAGAGTGGTTTTAGGAGCGAGGTTGCTCCTGGCTGTGGAGGATGGAGAGTGGGGAGGTAGGATGGCCCCCCCCGCCATGACATGGGATGACAGGTCAACCCCTGCTCCCCTGAGGGCGAAATGCACCCCCCCCCATCCCCCCCACTTTGATCTTGCAGCC
>VZSF01001062.1:0-20685 GCA_013398295.1 Chionis minor
TCCAGGTGGGGTCTCACGAGATTGGAGTAGAGGGGGAGAAGTCTGGGACAACAATCACAGAATCTAAGCAAACATGCACTTATTCATCAATGACAGCTATGACAATACTGACATGTCCCTCACACCTATAGAAGTTAAATCGATGAGTAATTCTACTTACAAACTCTTGACAAAACACAGAATGTGAACAGAGGTATTTGAAGACTGGACAGGCACAGTAGAATCTGGTAGTAGTTTACATACCTATCAAGAGGTCTAGCCACCAAAACGTTACCCTCTTCTGGGTTTCTAAAGCTCAGTGAAGAAAGCATGTACTACACATTTGCCTAAATAGCCCTAGTCTCAGAACAAAGCAGAATTCAAAGTAAAATATCTGCATGACTGAAGTCTGTCAGTAAATTCTCTCAAAAAAGGAAGAAGGAAGATGACAAAATATATAGGTTTTTTGGTTTGTTTTTTTTTTGGTTTTTTTTTTCATAGGATTATAGATGTTGGAAGGGATTTCTGGAGATTACCTGGACCTCTCCCCCTGTTCAAAGCAGGGTCATCTACAGCAAGATGCCCAGGACTATGGCAAATCAGATTTTTAATATCTCCAAAGTTGGAGATTCCACAGCCTCTCTGGACAACCTCTTCTAGAGTTTGATCACATTCCAATTAAAAATGCCATTTTCCTATGTATAAATGAAGTTTCCTGTATTTCTGTTGGTGTTTATTGCTTCTTGTCCTGTTATTGGATATCACTGATAAAAGTCTGGCTTCCTCTTCTTTACTCTTCCCACATCAATCTTTTGTATACATTAATAAGATCCTCCCTATGCTGCTTCTCTCCAGGCTAAACAGACCCTGCTCTCAGCCTCTCCCCATATGACAGACGCTCCAAGCCCTTAATTTTTGTGGCCCTCCACTGGACTCACTGACTAGCGCTGAGGAAAGATCTTCCTCAACTTGCTGGAAATGCTCTTAATGCAGCTAAGAATGCTGTGAGTCTTCTTTGGCACAAGGACACACTTCTGGATCCTGATCACACTAGTGCCCACCAGGACTGCCAAGTCCTTCTCAGTAAAGCTGCTTTCAAGTTAGTCACCCCCAGCATGCACTGCTGCATGGGGTTATTCCTCCGCAGGAGAGGACCTGGCATTTCCCTTTGTTGAACATTCTGAGATTCCTGTTTGCCCATTTCTCCAGCCCGTTGAGATCCCTCTGTATGGCAGTACAACCCTCTGCTCTATGAACTGCTCTTCCCCATTTTGTATTATCTGCACACTTGTTTAGGGCGCTCTGTCCTTCTTTAGGATAGAGTGTCCCACCATCCAGGTTGTTAATGAAGTGTTAACCACTACTGGCCCCATTATCAGCCCTGGGGTACTCCCTACTGACCGACACCCAGCTGGACTTTGTGCCACTGATCACAATGCTCTGAGCTCAGAAATTCAGACAATCTCTGATTTACCTCACTACCCATTTACCTAGCCTGTACTCGCTCAGTTTGTCTATAAAGATGAGATGGGAGGCAGTGTTGAAAGCTTTACCACGGTCAGGNCTGATCACACTAGTGCCCACCAGGACTGCCAAGTCCTTCTCAGTAAAGCTGCTTTCAAGTTAGTCACCCCCAGCATGCACTGCTGCATGGGGTTATTCCTCCGCAGGAGAGGACCTGGCATTTCCCTTTGTTGAACATTCTGAGATTCCTGTTTGCCCATTTCTCCAGCCCGTTGAGATCCCTCTGTATGGCAGTACAACCCTCTGCTCTATGAACTGCTCTTCCCCATTTTGTATTATCTGCACACTTGTTTAGGGCGCTCTGTCCTTCTTTAGGATAGAGTGTCCCACCATCCAGGTTGTTAATGAAGTGTTAACCACTACTGGCCCCATTATCAGCCCTGGGGTACTCCCTACTGACCGACACCCAGCTGGACTTTGTGCCACTGATCACAATGCTCTGAGCTCAGAAATTCAGACAATCTCTGATTTACCTCACTACCCATTTACCTAGCCTGTACTCGCTCAGTTTGTCTATAAAGATGAGATGGGAGGCAGTGTTGAAAGCTTTACCACGGTCAGGATAAATAGCATCCACTGCTGTCCTCTCATCCGCCATGCTAGTCAGTTACACACTGTGTAAGAAGTGGAAGCTGTTTGTTATTAAAAAACACACAAACACAAGTGTGCAGTATTAACTAGGGCAGCCAAAACACAGCATTCCAAGGAAAGAGCAATACTGTAGTTAAATTTCATTTTCAAAGCAAAGCTTTTTCTAACTTCAAAGGAAGATTTGGCAAGCACACTAATGCATATGTTTAGAAGAGGCCCTGAGAAAGAATAATTAACTTTTATAAGATTTGTACATAAAGAATCATAACCCAGGCAAAAAGCGAGTTTAATCTTACCAAGTTAGTAAAATATCTGATAATCACTAGCACCTTAGTCCTGTTTTCTTAGCTGTTCCGAAAACTAATTTCAGCCAACCTCATAGAAGAGAAGTGCTCTAGAGAGTCTTCATTCAAAAATAGAAGCAAGTGAGGCATCTTGATGTGATTAAACAAGCCACTTACGATTTCTGCAAATATTTCTCAGGTTTTAATATGAGGCTTTTAAACATGTATAAGTCACATCATGGCTGCCTCAACAGACTAAAATATTATCTGATAACACTTCCTTTGCAATTTCCACTGAACAGAAAGTTTAACCACTGAAAGAAGAAAGAAGTCCTATTATCCCTGTGGAAAGGTAATTCCCTGAGGATAGCAATATGAAAAGTCAAAGACTGAAATCTTGGTTTATAAATGTCTTAAGATTGAGAATTCCTGCCAATTTAGCAAACTATACTTCATTAAAGAAAAAAATCACAGAAATGCTACTGCAGAGACAGATCTGCTTTTTCATATTTTGTAAATGCACAACTTGCTAAGCAATTATTGCTTCACAGGCAGTATTCAGTACTAGCATTGACATTTCTTACAAAATAATATTCTATGGAGTGTGCATTATCCTCTACATTTACCTGCAGTTTTGCAGTAGTCTGTACAGTAGCTTCGTTGTCAAAAATTAATTACATATTGAGCAGAAGCCAAAACTTTCCCCTTTCTCTGTCAGCCCAACTTCAAAAAAAATCCCTTCCTCCTCCCCCTGTCCCCTCACTCCCAAGAATCACAGACTGAATCTCAGAAGAGAGCCTGAGTGGTTAAAGACAACCTGGTTACTGAAACTACAGATCAGGCAAGTCTGCCTTATATTTACTTGCTGATGTTCCTACTACTGGTTCTAAGCAGTTTGAGTACAAAAAGCAAAGTCAGGCTTCACCACAGCTACGCTAAATTGCCTTCTTGAACTCCCTCCACTGGCTAGGTAGGGAGCATAGACTTGAATGAATGCTGCAGACCATCTGACTCAGCCCCATCGCCCAGTCGGTGAGGATGCCTAACGCAGGTATCCCAAATCATCTCACAGAGGCCAAATGCAGCTTTTTAGCCATTCAAATACCCGTTTTAGGTGTCCCGAGGAGGCTATTTAGGCGAGACTTGTAGAGAAACATGACATTTTCAAACATACACTGCCAGTAAGTAAATTGTATAAGTCTGAAGATGGAAAACAAACTAAGTAGTTCTTGAAAGCCTGTATTCCCATGATTTTTTTGTGTAAATCTATTTCTATTAGTAAGCAAGGATTCCATAATAACACCTCATTTTTTGTGAAAGAGACAACAAAATGATTTTTTGACTTTTTTAAACTGTGCATTGTTTCCTTTCATTTCCACATAAACACTGGCATGAATTCTTTCTTCTCATTTTTACATCTGGAAGTAAAACTCATAAAACTTGAAAGATGTGAAATACAATGGAAAAGTAAACAGAAAGACAGTATGAAAGTAGAGGAAGATTTTTTAAACATTTTATCAAGAGTATCTGTTGTCTAAGAAAAAGAAGTCTGAAAGGGAATTATATTCAGTTTGAAGTAAGATTGTCAACTAACAAAGTATAAAAATACTAAATTCCAGAAATAAAAGTGTTATTCTGAATTCCTTTTCCACCTCAATAGTTCATTAAAAGCAATGTTGTTCCCACTTAAAGAAGCTCAAAAAAGTGACATGCTACAAAGCATATTGACTTCTCAACTCAGTTGTTCTTTTCTGAAATGTAACCATAAAATGTAAGCAAACATTATCACATTTACTTTCTTTCAATATGGCCATCTATAGCTATAGGATACGTGAATTTGATATAGTTTGAACCCTTAAAAAGGTATAGTTAGTAACTAAACTATTGTTTCTTTAAAGCACTAGATTAGTTAATGTCTTTTCTAAGTTTAAGCAGTGAAGGATTTCAATTTCCTTCAGATGTAATATTGCCAGGGTTAAAAACAGTTCTTACAGCCATAATCCTTTGTAATCTAGACTTCAGTCAAGCAATTTCTTAAAAGCTTATGTGAGTTTTTAAGACACTTAGACATTTGTAACAAAAGAAAAATCGCTAAAATACATCTGGTAGGTGTGGCAGTGCTAAGCAATGAACACAGGCCTTTAAAAATTATAAAGACAAGGAATGACAGACTTTTGAACTAATGTGATCAAAAAGACACAAGAATAAAATATGAAATAAATTTAAATATTAAACTGCTGTCCATGTAGAATGGACAGGGAAGATCCTAAAGAAATGAGCTGTGATATCATTTGGATATTGTAAGTTAATTCAAAAGAAATTTTTTCCATCACCCCCCAAATTACCTACCTAACACACTAACAAAAACATCAAAAAAATGAAATGTGAGAAGAGGTTCTTTCAGCTGGCCAAAGTAGTCCACTATAGTTTTGAAGACATCTCTTTCAAATCCTGAGTATGTAGGCTGCTTCAAATCTGAGCAGCTGGGCCCTGCAAAGAAGGGGGCAGGCGGAGGGGGAGAAAGAGAGAGAAAATTAATTTGCAGACACCAACCAGATCACTATTTTCTATACCTGCAAATAAAAATGCAAGGTCAAGTAGAAAAAAAAACCCACAAAACTTAGACTTATTCTTCAAAATATAAGTGAAATTTTATTGATCTATTGAATTGATCTCTTTCCAACAGGTCTAGTGAAAACATATAGTATAGAAAAAATATGAATAGAATAGTTAAATCTTTATATATAAGCAAGCTGCACTGGCAGAAGAATATATGCTGGCTGATCTTTTCCAACTTTAAGGCAATGATCAAAAAAAAATATTGACTATGAATATAAACAGGACTTGACAAAGTAGTAGAGGCATAGTCAGTTCAATGGACTTTTACAGGAGTGGGTTGGTTTGGTTTTTTTCCCCTCCTGAATTTACTTACAATTTGCTAGACATTTCATTGCTGATAATATCCAGTGAGGTAGTTCCTCTGCATAGGAGAGAAACAGACAGAAATTAAAAGGAGAAAAAACATGAGAAAAAGTGAAAATTAAAATTCTTTAAGAAGTTCCTCCTATATAGTATCTTCCTATACAGTAGACTGACCAGTTGCAAAGGCAGGCTATACCTCAATGTAGGATCTAGCTTGAATTACATGTATGCTTTAGTAACTCCAGTACTCAATCAGTTATGCCGACTGTTCTTACAACTCAACCAAGCAAAATCCTTAACCTGCCCTGCAAAAAATCAGCCACGCTAGTTCAAGCTACACCTTCACTAATGCATTACAATGAAGTGTTTACTTTGCACTGATAATGTCAGAAAGCACTCATATGTTCAGCTCTGTCATTTCTGCAAGGGGGAAGTTGATATCTTCAAATGGTCCATTGTCTTTAGAATGAACGTGTATATGCTCTGGCGGAGGTTTCATTCACAAATCAAATCAAGTTCCAATCTCATATTTCACTTCTCTACAAATCTTGTAGAAAGCATGGTGGCAATAATACTGTAAGTGATATATCACAGCAGCAAAAATGCTTTACTTTCTCCCTGATGTGCAAAGCAGTTTTAAAATTGGCACTGGTTTCAAAACACATTGATTGAAAACTCAAAACTGAGACATTTTAAGCATCTCTCAGTGTATATTTTGAGTCTTTTCTAATTTTTAATAAACATTTCCCTCATGTAAACACCCCAGTTCAGGCAGTTAACTGCTGGGATGACAGAGCCAGCTTGAAGTGAAAAATATCCCTATCTTTATAAATTAAAAGTTGCTGCTCTTTTGCCTTCATCTTTCAACCCTCCAAAAGCACGAATACGTTTAAGAGCATAAACATGGAATAAACACCAGTTCTTACTGTAATGATGTCCCCTGATTGACACCAGAGGACAGTGGCGTACATTGTAAAAACTCTAGTATAAATGTGCTCATGCAAGTATGAAGATGCTACATGTTAGTATATATTAGAACTAATGCTTTTTATATACTGGTAAACCACAATATAAAAAAGTTAAATATAAACTTCTAAAATACTCACTTGATTTGTCTTCTAAAGTGACAATGCCTTGCTTATTGACATTGTACGCATTTTGGACTATATGCTTTGAAATCACAAGTTTTGTGTCTAACACTTCATCCAGAGAATCCAAACCCAAGACCTTTTGTAATCTGTAAACATAAACACATAGCTCACGCATCATCTAATTTGAAAAAGGCAAACGTAGTATCAGGATAGAAACAATTCTGAAAGAGACACCTCTCTATTTCACAGAATATCACAAGTTGGAAGGGACCCATAAGGATCATCGAGTCCAACTCCCTGCTCCTCGTTGGACTACCTAAAACTAAACCGTATGACTAAGAGCGTCATCCAGATACTTCTTGAACTCTGACAGGCTCAATAGCATGACCACTTCCCTAGGGAGCCTGTTCCAGTGACCAACCACCCTTTCAGTGAAGAATCTTTTCCTAATGCCAAATCTGAACTTCCCCTGATACAGCTTCATTCCATTTGCTCATCTTCTGTCAAGGGTCCCCAGAGAGAGGAGATCAGAACCTCCCCCTTCACTGCCCCCCTTAAGGAAGGTGTAGGCTGCAATGAGGTCACCCCTCAGTCTTTTCTTCTCCAAGCTGAACAAGCCATGTGACCAGAGCCACTCCTCCTAAATTTTGTCCTTGAGAACTTTTGCCACCTTGGTCACCCTCGTCTGGACACACTCCAATAGTGTGATGTCCTTCTTATATTAAGGCACCCAAAACTGCACAGAGTACTGGAAGCAGGCCACACCAGTGTGGTGTCAAGTGGGACAATCACCTTCATTGACCAGCTTGCTATGCTATGCTTGATGCACCCCAGTTGAGGAACACCCCTGTGCACCATGCTAGAGCACTCCACTGCACATTGTGCCAGCACTGAGACTGCTTGCCTCGGCATTGACTTTATTACATGGAGTTAACATGCTAGGTTTAGATTAAAGTAATCACTAGTGAGGACTCAACTGTGTTGTAAAAAGAGCTAATGTATATTATTTTTTTTCTCTTGCATAAATAGTTTAAAGTAATGCCTGTAACTTTGCATAGGATATTCCTTTTGGAAATAGTAAAAAGCGTCCAGATCTCAAAGCCTTCTGCACTCATTTAGTTACTCCATTTCATATCTCACACAAAGTATTGTACTTGTCATTGAAAGATTTCACAATACAGACATGCTTTTCTTTCACAGCAAGAAGAAAAAAAGAGAAAGATTGAGGAAAAAAGTGATTAAACAAGAGAAAGGCCACACAACAAAAGAACACAACACGAAAAAGCCGAAAGGTATTAAGCACAATAAAATTTCTTTGCAAACTTTATTTTGAATTCGTTAGCCAAACAACACCTACCATAGTTAGCCTAGCCACTATGGCCCTGATGACAGCAAGAAAGGTGAGTGGGTAAAATTACAAGCATTACCAGACAAGACGGGTAAGTCTATTACTTACTATGCACTTTAACAGCAAATGCCCCGCAAGTACACTCACCGTGACAAAGTAATGGATTTCCATATCTCTTCTATATTTGTTTGTGTTAGCTCTCTGCGGAACACAAGTTTGCATGCTGGTACTTCCCCTATAGCTATACTGTGCCGCTTGTACCACATCTCAGA
This sequence comes from Chionis minor, assembly GCA_013398295.1. NCBI lineage: Eukaryota > Metazoa > Chordata > Aves > Charadriiformes > Chionidae > Chionis > Chionis minor. The sequence goes on from VZSF01001062.1 coordinate 8,012, forward strand.
GTTCTGAAATCAGAAAAAACAGTCCTCAGTAACTGCTGACCTTTCTAGTATTGAGCAGTCTAATACATTTATAGTACAGCATGCTCCCTATTACAAGCATTTTAAATATTCCTAAATTCCAGTGAAATCTCCAGGATGCAAGTGACTGTTTAGGTTTCACAGATGCACAGCATCTTTTCTCACTGATATAACTTGTCCAAAGCTGAAAAATTACATGTATCAGAATAGCCATTAAAGTTTAGGAGCCAATGGCCTCTAGTCCTGTGTTCAGATCTTCTCCATGATTAAAATCAGTTCAACTCATTTTCATTAACCATGCTAAGATTAAACACCTGCTTACAGGAAAATTATTGGAGAATTATTAGAAGAGATATCAAAGACTGATATTCATCCTTGTTCAGCATACACTGATCATAACTAAACATTAAGTACATTAGCAGATTCTAAACATGAAGAAAGTAAAAGCAAATAGCTACAGCTGAAGACACCCATCATATCTAGTCCACCGTTGTAACAGAATAAAGTAAAGCAGAGAATGCAAGAGACTCAACCTTCACATCCAAGCTTGATGCTTGAAGATTACCTTCAGTGTGTCAATGGGTGAACATAAAGTACGGTTTGTGTAAGGAGTGTACTTTTCAAGGCAAAACTTCTAAGCATTCCCAGTTCTTTGATTTACATCCCAGAGCAGTTGTAAAGCACATTAACAGCATTGCTTGTAATCACAACCAAACCACAAAATGCACTCCAGGAATGCATTTAATTACTCCAAGCACTAATTGTCTGTCATTTCATGACATTAGACTAGAGCTAGTTTGAAACAAATAGCACCCTCTGAAATTAGTATCTGGTCTTCCACATCAGTATTTCACTACACAGACCTATGCCGATCAATCCACACAGCCAGTGTGCTCCGATTGATGCTGGAGCAATTTAAGGTGCTACAACTTTCAGCTACCTGTCTACTTCACCATTCCAGTGGAAGCTACAGCTTTCTATTTAAAAAAAAAAAAGCAGAAAGCAGCTTTTTCCTTTGCCTCTGTTACTTCAACTTATCTACTGTACCAACCAAAACTGCTAATGAAAGAGATTTTGAGCTATGTCAGACTGTATGCTGTCACATCTGAGTCAGACATCTATAGGCTGTCTTTTGCTAACTCTTATCAGGCCAGGATGCTTCAATGCTCCAGATGGCTGGAGGCTGTAACATGTTAGAACTGAAGTATACTTGCTCAGTAACTAAAATACTCTATTAATAATCTTTACTTGTCTTTGGCACTATCTTTTCTTTCTTCCCTCTTAATCTCCTACCTACTAATGAAGTTCTAAGGACCATGTTTTTTCCTCTTCAGAAGCCTGGCATACATGAAAGATGCACTTTCATGTATGCCAGGCACATAAGTAACTGGATTACAAATATGGAATAACTATTCATTGAGGACCTCTAGATGTCCAGCAAGATAGTAGGAGCTGTTTTTTCAAACAGGCTATGGATCACCAAGAAATCCAAGGCTAGTTTCCCACACTGATGAGCATTAATAAAAAGGCCAAAATTATCAAAGAAGTCCCAAGAGTTCACAAAATATGAGAACATTCACATACAAGATATACTGGACGAAGGATTTAGAATATACATAACTCCAGAAGCCTAGGCTTTTAAAATGTCCATGTAGCAAGAGTTGATATAATTTTGGCTTACTAATAAAAGCAACAGTTTTTCCAACTTCATAAAGGCTGGATCAATCCAGATAAGTATGAGGCAGGACGATTCTCCAAGCTCACAAAGGGCAACAACGAAACCAGGACCACTTCTCCTTAGCCATAATATATTCCTTATGAAAAAGGAAACTGAATCACTAACAACCTCACAGCAGCTAGAAAGGGAGCAATACTGCATATATTCTGCTACATGAACTGTCTGAATAAGAGTTACATTGTAAGTGACAGTAAAATAACTTGTATTGTAGTATAATAAATGCCCTATTGGAATTTTATCAAACTGGAATGCAAGCATACTGGCAAATACAGCCATGCTGAACTTAGTGTTCTCGGGATATCATAATCTGTAGCAGAAAGAACACTCAAAGCCAACAGCCCCAGCAAATCATGAAGAACAACTTTAATTCACATAAGTTTAAAATAAAAGTATTTTGCATTTAATTTTACAGCCAAGTATTTTGTGCCACAACAAAGAGATCATTAGCTCAGTTTTGCTTTCCAAATATGCTTACATTTGGTGAAATGAAGACGGGCTTTCTTACCATTATGATTGATTTCACTGGGATGTGTTCTTGGGAAGTGCCAGCCTTCGGTTCATTCCAGTCTGGAAATTTAATCACTTCCTTTCCACATGAAGACTTCTTTGGATATGGCTTCAGTGGTGAGGAAGGAGGAAATCTACAATTAGAGAATATTTTTAATGCCTCTGAACTCCACCCTATTCCATATTTACCAATGCAAAACTGTAGTAAACCTTCACATGCCTAAATACAACAAATGCCTTGGACATTCACAATGTGACTTAGTTGCCTGAAGACTGGTGTTGAGTGACCTGTAAAACATCCAGATGTGTCTTGCTTGGCCTCCATCTGCTGCTCTAGAACAGTTCATGTCCTTTGTAGCTCCCTTGACACAGCTGAGCCTTGGGTAGATGTCTGATACCCCAGTGCATCTCAAAAGGGCACCAACTGCCTATGCACAGACAACTGACCCGCGTCTTCACTAGAAGACATTGATTACACTGAAAAATCCATGGGTAGATCTTCCCCATGTCAAGTGCGCTGCTAGCATGCATCTCCTAAAGCAAAGCTACATAACTAAGTCACACGAACAACACTCAGATTTAATTAGTATGCATGCAAAACTCAACACAAAGTTTTATCCACATTACCATGTTCTTCTGCGTTTACACGCTTTCTATGCGAAGATCATAGCCTGCAGTTCTTTTTTAGAGTTTTTTTCCAGCTGTTTGCACGAGAAACTCATTCAATTTTTAAGGCATTTCACGAAGTGTTTTGAATAAATTAGGAGAAATAAACCCTAAGCTAGCCCATGCAGAAAACAAGGAAAACAAACTATGCCAGATCACATTCAGCTCAGTCATATCTCCAGCTTCACTAGAACTGTATTGCTGCCAAACCCAGGTCAGAGCACCTACAAAGCAATGAACGGCAGCACATCAGAAAGGCACGTAAGTTCTAGAGCAACCTATCATCAGACTGGACCGGATCATGTCTTGTTTACTTGCATGCCTAGGTTTTAGATTATGAAATTCCTGAAGCTTCAGGAAATTGCTTCAGCCTTACTCACTCTTTTAATCAGAACATAGAAGACTGTTATGTCTGCGACCATAAAACAAGAGCTTGTACACCACTGGATAGCATGCATTTATACCCTATTACGAAGATTCTCATGCTCGAGAGAACCTGAAGTTTCCTCTAAAATTTCACCCCATCCTCTCAAGGCAGTTCCAACATTTGATTAACTTTTAAATTAGTTTTGAATTGAAGTTTTGTTAGTCCAGTAGTGTTATATTGCATGGGTTAAACACGTTACAGTTTTGACCATGCACACTGAGCCCATTTGGCATATTCCACAACACTCTTCAACAGAATATTTGCAACACAGGGATATATCAATTCCTTCAGAGAAACCCTGAGGAGACATAATAAGCACCTTGCACTAATCCCCTAAGACTTACTCTGCCTTCTAAGAGCAACTTAGATTACACTGCAGATGTTCAGCTTTTGAGTGTTTTCAACTGTTTTTCAGCTACTCATTATTTCTTAGAGTTTAACATTAAAATACCTGCAGCTTTTTTCTTTGCGTTACAGTACTCTCAACAGTTCCCTGTTTCCCCTCCAGTTCTTCACAAGTTTTAGCTTTATGTCATTTGCTGCCCTGATTCTCAGCCAACCAGTAAATGAGTAAGTTTTTACAAGCAGAAAAAGGAGGTGCTACCCTTTTTCAGGTAGCGTTACAGCAAGATCTAGATAGAGACAAGTTTTTGAATGAGCAATTAAAAGCCTCTGATTTGACTATAAGCAAAATAATGTTACCTAAAGCTAGCAACTGAGGAGCATTCCAAGGTTTACAACCAACAGCACTAGTTTTAAGAGTTTATACAAGGATGAAAGAGAGATACATGTTTGTGTCCAGGGCAATGAGAACAGGGTCAACTAACATTGGCGTCAATGGTATAACAAGTACCACAGCTGAATTCCCAGAAGTTTACTAACAATGCAAGAGTACTAATCCTTTTGATTTTCATACAATTGCTTAGATTCCAAAAAACGTAAAGCCTGACAGCTTCCAGAACTGTAGCTTCTCATTTGTGGTTGTAGACAACACTGAGCCAGTACGTCAGGACACAGACAGTCTTTGCTATTTTTAGACGCCACACAAGTTCTCACCTTCGCATTTAATACTTGTCCAATATTCTCAGCCAAGTCAACATATGGCAACATCTCTTTTGCCTACTCAGTGGAGTGAGCAACAGCAGACAGCTACACTTACATGCAAAGTTAATGAATGACACACCTGTGCACCGCAGTGCACACTTGCAGTAAATGAACACTGGAATTTATAGAGAAGGTATGAAGCATATCAAGGTTCCCAGAGTAAGCACTGCCAGGGAGGAACGTATTTACAACATGACATTAGGGAAGTCCACCAGAGGGAGCTGCCAGGACATTAAATACATGAGTAACGGCAGGATGGAAATCTGTTTTTTAGCTCCATAGATAGGAGAAAAGCATGTTTTAATACTCAAAGTGAAACACCAAAACATAGCATACACAGACCATTTATGCACCAAGCCCAGTGGGAAAAAGCTGGGTCAAATTCAAGATGCATGAAAGGCATGCAGTTTTAGTAAAAAAAAACAACTGTTCAATTAGTAACTCCGCTATCTTTTGAATGCAAGGTGGAGAAAGAACATCATTAAGATAGTTATAACAAAATAGCACTCTTGTCCAATAGCAGATCATTAGGCAAAGCACATAGTAAATGAAAAGCACAGAAATATTTCATTGAACCAACTTCCACAGCCTGCAGCTTCCCACAGCCTGCAGTTCAGGAAAGTCATGGCTGAAAATAAAAAGGAGAAGAGAGCAAAATGAATGTGTCACAGTAACAATGCAAAACAAACAAACAAAAAACCCACAACCACACAAACATAACAAACCCAAACCAAAGAGATATATAGCGTAACACCAGAGGTTACCAAAACCCATAGTTAATCTTTCGACAAAGAGTCAACGCCCAGAAAGTACTAAGGTGCTTAGTAAGTACTAAGTGCTTAGAAAGTACTTAGCACCTATGGCACCAGTGAGAAAAACTAAGCAGGTAGTGCTGCCCCAAGAAGAACAGACAGAGCAGGACTGGGTTAGAACATACCAAACCATTAACAGACCTACCACTATATGCTGTACCAGCACATAACTGCTTTTGTAACTCTGTTTAAACAAATAAAAAGCCCACTACACATCACTCCTGTAGTATTTAACCTTCTCCAGGCTGAAGTCAAGACCTGAGATCCTCTGCAGCTCTTCTTGTCTTCCATGCCTGTTTTCCAGCCTGAACTAGTCAACAGCTAGGTAAACTGTCCCAATATCTTGCCCTTCTACAGCAACCATAAGCAGATGGCCAGAGAAGAATTTAAGAACAGGACAAGCATATCTGATACTTCCTCAGCACACTTTCCCAGCCTTCGGTCATTTTCAACTCACAGACTGGAGAGCCACATATTGCTTTTATATACTTAGCAACAGACTTTCTTGGGTGAGCTTCTGCAAATAGCTTCAGATACAAGTCCTTTGATACACCAAGTCCTTCAAATTTGATTCCCAAATTCTAAAATTTAACATTTTCCTTGATTAAATCTTACGTGTAATTTCCCTCTATGGCGCTAAGTCTGGAGAGAACATTCATTTTTTATTCCCCCTAAATCACTTAAATTTTCTTCCATCCAAGTTGATTGAAATTGGTTTGAATATTTAACTTATTTGGCCTGGAAGCTGTAGCATTCAGAGTAGTTTCCTTCAGAAGAGAGGCTAAAAACCAGCTACTACTTTTACTGAAAGATGTCATGCAGTATCATAAAGAACAAGTTGAATGGGTGCTAATTTGTTGCTGGAATTACATACAAACTTGATCCAATCTGACTGTAAAGCCACTGAACTGCACTGGAACAAGTTTATCATAAACCAGAGTTCTTTTATAAGAAAGTATCTTGACCCAAGTTTGCTTATGATAAAGTAAAAGAATTTTGTCATACATACCTCTTACTTTTAAAGCATTCCAAGTGAATAAATAAAATTAGGAGATTAATGAACAACTACACTTACAGCTTAGGTGTATAGACTAGACAGCAAATAAAGCTTAGGCATATCCTACAAACAAACTAGTTAAGATCACAGATCAAAATGAAAAATTGACTTCGTCCACATCAAGTGGAAACATAGCAGTAGTCATGACCAATTTTTCCTGTTCCTCTACATGAAAATAGCTCCCATTTCCTCAAAAGACTCACCACGATATAAATTACAGATCCATACTTAATGTAATGGTCATTTTCACGCTACTTTTTCACTGAACAGGACACTACAAGATGGTACAAATTCAGAATCTGGACACCCAAACCTTAATTGAAGTCACAGGAGGCCCAAGAACCCACTCCAGTAATGCTAAGCTTTCATTACAAAGAAAATTCTTTTCCTCTGTTAACAAGCCACCAGTTAAGAGGCTAAACATGGATAAGTAAGCAAGCATCCCTGAGGATAAGCAATAAAACTTTGTTTCTTTTAAGATTATTTCAATCTACAAGCCAAGGAGTATAGAAAAAGGATAGATATATCACAAATGAATTTTTAATTCAGAAGGAGTGGAAACAGCATCCAAAATAGTCAGGAAGTTGATGGAGAGGGAGGACAACCAGATTTAAGACCCTCAGTGGCATCCTCATTTCCATCAGTGTCTTCTTCATATGCACTTTTCCAACACTGACGAACTTGATGTCTACCAACAGCAAACAGAACTTGCTACCTTGTAAAAGCTACAAAAGCTTTTATTGGTATTCATAGAATGTAATAAAGTGCCCTTCAAAAATATTTAAAAAAAAAAAACCAAACCAAGCCAAACATTAAATCATGCCAGTTGCCTATCACTAAAGAAAATAAAGTCTTTAAAAGGAAGGGTGGGAAGACACATTAACACCTTTTCAAAGACATTCTACAAAAACATTCCTAAGACCAACACACAAGAGTTACTACTCCCTATTTCCAAAGCCCCAATTTTTTCAGTCACAATATATAGGTTTACCTATATAAATGGCCATCATCTTGAAAATCCTCTTTGCCCCATCTTCCTTTAATATCTTCAATAACATGATTTTTTAGGAATTTTTTAAGCAGCTTAACCGTTTGATTACGAGTCACTTCTGGGCCAAAGTTTTGATTAGATCCAAGCAGTTCATGTAAACAGTCCACCGCCTCTGAGGCTTTGAAGCAACGCTCGTAGCTTTTGAAGCGACACCGATGCTTCCGTAAAGGCATCCCAGCGCGGAAAAGTTCTATTATCTCGTTCCACTAGGAAAGAAGAACAAAGCAAACCGTTGGGGGAGCTCTTCTCCTAGAAGCATTTCAGTTGTACAAAGTGAGATCAGAATGCATCTGAACGCAGAACTACGTCCTTTTTTTCGTCATTTGTGTTTACGAGCACGCTAAAACCGGAAACTGTGATTTAAAGGGTTGAGATCTGAGAACAAATACCAGACTTAGGACTTGGAGAGCTCTAGAGCCCCACAGTACCCTACGGCTCTATAGATACAGCTTTAGCCTCCCCTTGGCTTTTAATTTGACAAAAGGCTAGACTAAACCTGCGGTCTGCCGCCGCCACAGTCCCGTGGAGCACATGGGTCCAGCCTCCTCACACAGACTCAGCGTGGGGGAACACCAACACTCGAAGGGCAGTTGGGGACCGCCCCACCGGGTCCCCAGCGGGGACAGGCTGCCCTGGACAGGCTCAGGGCCGCCCGGGCTGGGGCATTCAGCCCTCAGAGGCCCGGTCAGCGGGGCAGGCCCAGGCGGCCGGACTGCCTGAAGGCAGCCAGGTACCTAATACTGTAGGGAGCCGCCGCCGGGCACGCAGGCCCCACACGGACGAGGTAAGGCTACACAAGGGACGCAGGCGGGTCCGGGGCACCCCAGCCCAGGGGGAAACTCACCAGCCGGGTGGCGCGGTAGGGCCCGGGGCCGACGAGCCCGGGCTCCATGGCCGCGGCCGGGCCTCGCCGTCTCCACGGAAACCGGCCACCGCACGCGCCGCGCCCGCCGACCGTTTGAATCCGTGCGTCGGCGGGGTCGCCTGCGCCTATTGGGTGGCGGCGGCGGCACGTGACGGGGCCGCGCCGCCCGTGATTGGCGGGGGAGGAGGGGGTAGACCCACTGGCCCGCCTCCGCCGCCGGCCCGCCCCTGCCGCCGGCCCGCCCCTGCCGGTGATGGGGAGCGCAGGCCCCGCCGCCGCCGCCGCCGTCCCCCGGGCGCTCCAGCTGACGGGCATCCAGGCGCGGCCGCGCTGCTCGGGCCGGGGGACGAAGGGAGGTGGCGGCAAACAACGCCCGTGGGTGGGCCTGGGCGCAGGAGGGAGTACAGCACCGGAGTACAGCGGGAACGTCTCCTCTGGGGCGGCCTACAGGGAAAACAGCCCAGCCCTCCCCCGCCCCGGCTCAGCGCCCGTAGGCCCCTGAGGCGGTAAATGCCGGAGGGAGCGGGAGAGGGTAGCTGAGAGGCAGCCCAGCCCCGCTCCTCATCGTGCGCTTCAGTGGGACGATCTGGCTTCCCAGAAGATGCGTTACTTGGTTTTTAAAACGCACGTTTTTAACTGTGTGGTGGTGGTGGTTTGTACGTCCTGAGGCAGTGAGGGGTTCAGCACAGGGGCCCAGGCTGAGGTTTGGAAAACGGTCAAACCATGTCGATGGAATAATGTCTAGTGAACTGCCACCTTGATAACGAGAATATGATACAGAGAAAACAGCCTTTTTGTGAATTTACAAAAAAAAAAACAAAAACAAAAAAAAACCCCAAACCAACAACTACACCCTGATTTTCAGGACTCAGTTTCTTAGGAGAGTAGGACCTAGGCATACTAGTGTGTTTCCTCCACCCAGTCTAAGGAATATATAATTTCCAACCCATTCCCCACATTATCAGTAAACATTCACTCTGTTAATGATTTTGTTTTGCGTGCCTCTTTCTTGCGTAACTCAACTGTATAATTCACTTCAGCACATAAGAGGCACAAGTTTTAGGTAGGAAAACATGTAACTGCCCTGATGAAGATGGTGTGATTCTCACAGGCTATAGTGTTGTGTGTAGCAGGACAGGCATTAATAATATTTTGTACTGATGTCATTAGCATAGTTATATGCGCAGTATAGGAGCCCTCTTAGGATACATCTGTACAACTCACTGAAACAAGGCATTCTCCAAATGCCTCCTGACTTACAGAAAACTAAACCAGCATGCAGGAAATTTTGCAGTAGGAATCTGACATGGCACTTGCTGACAGCCCACTGAATGATTACCATCTCCGGTTTCTGCTCCTGCTTATTAACTCTTAAGTCCAAACAATTGACTCCGGAGGCAGTTGGCTACTGTACAACGGCTGGACTTAGAAAGTTTTTCCTGGTTCCTTTCTGTTGAGCACAGAGCTGCTTAGTTGTGACTGGGTATACACTCAGTGTCTACTGACGCCCGTCAGAGTGTGAAGCACCAGCTGAAGATCTAGGTCCCAAACCAAGAAAGAAGCATCTGGCCCCTCGCACCCAGCTGCAGGATGGTGTAGGGGGGGATAACTGCAAAGTCAGAGACCAGAAGTAGGACTTCCCCTACCAGCATAGGAGTCAACTGCAAGACTAGATGGTAGTACCTGCTTCCTTGCAGAAGAGGCAGAGGGTAGCATCATCCATCTCACACTACAGACTAGCTATTACAGCCTTTCCCTGAACAGCCTGCATTTCCCAAACAAGGCCTAAATGAACCAAATCGTCCCACTTTCTTTATCAGTACTTAGTTAATAAATCATTATGTACAAAATAGGCACCATTCAAGCTTTAAAAATAAATCGGAGGCAAATCCTTTCCCTCTGTTTGGAAAAACAGCAATAGGCCTCCGTCCATGGGACATGACTCTCTACTTTGGAAGCCAAGGGTATGAACACATGCCGGAGGCTTACAGGATTTGAGACTTAGGAGTTAGTGACTGCATTTCCCACTGAAAATGTGTATGGCCCTGATCAGCACCCCAGCTGTCTTGGATTCTGTGCCAAAGCACCTCTCTTCATACACCTGGAGCTGAAACTCAGCACTGAGGATTCCAGGATCAAGTGTCTAAAGTTCAGGAGCCACAATACACATCTCAAGCCATCCAAATCCTTTCTGGGACCAAATTTTAGCCTGCCATGACAGTTGATAGCTACAGGGATTAAATACTGGAAAGGTAAAATATAAATTTATTTTTTATTTGTTTTATAAAGAAGACATACATAATCTCATAAGAAATAATTTGCAACTCACATCCAAGATAAGGTTTAAATTCTTTTAACATTAACAATGCACTATAAATGTCAGTATCCCCATAAAAGTATTCAGGTAACAAAACTTAATTTCTTGGACTTGTACAACAGGGAGGAAATGAAAACCTGCCCTGAAGTTTTGTGTATTTGAAAAATCACAGATAGATCAACCACAAAGCAAATATCGCAAGCTTCTTTTCTGTTAGTAGTGAACATAATAAAACTGAGTATTCTTAAAGGTAACATTAATTTAAACACCTTTAACCCCTCATTTACAGGTCTGTTACATGCACCAATTCCTTAGTAAGTTCATACAGTACAAATGCAACTTGCATACAAATAACTAGGTCCTTTGATTTCTATACATATGTGATCCTAACAATCTGCCTAACCATGGAAAACAACATACTGGATAATTCTGTACGGACTGGAATCATGCCCAGTCACCACTGCCTGACTCACTCTCAGCAGCTCAGAGGATGGCACATATCTTTTTGCCTAGTTCCAGACAAGGTAACTGGTGCTATTAATGGAGGAACTTTAACCTTGAGTTTTTAAAAACAAACAATAGTAATCATGGAAAAAAAACCAACAGAAAAATCTTTCTAGGCACATATTTCAATAGATAATGGAAATGGAAGAAAATAGTACAGTCATGCTAGGTGACATTTAGGCTTCAATCAAAAAATATTTTTTTAAGATTTTGGCTATTGCATTATAAGATTGTTTCCCCCCCTAAAGAGCCTAGGCTACAAATATCAAAATATATCCATAGATACATTGAATAATAAGTATATTAGACTACTTTGGTGAACAAATCAGTAAGATGATTTGATCATTACACTACAAGACAGTTCAGATAATCCCCAAACTAGTACGTTTCCAACATCCAGAATAACGTTCAAGTGAGTAGAACATGAAATGAATTATCTTAGTAAAAGACAGTATATCCAAAAATCTATGATCTTCAAATGAAACGCCATACGTTGACAGATTAACATACATTCCTTTCTTTAAAGTAATATAGTTCGTAAACACGTGTAACAATGTTTATGTATTAACTATATTAATAATAAGCTTTAGATTCCATAAGCAGTACTAACTGAAGATTCTTTCTTTTAATAAAATGCATGTGAAAGTCTCAGCAACTTGTAACATTTAAGGTGAAGTAATTTTTCCCCCCTCAGTGTTCAAAGTACTCAGTACTTGTCATATACATTTTAATTTCCCAGTGAATATTTTTATTTTCATGCATCTTATCTTATAGATATCACCTACCCATTCATTTCTTATAGGATAAATATGAACAAGTTGTTGAAAAAACACCTCTTTTTTTTTTTTTTAATCAGAGATCCACACTGCTTTCCCGCCGCCCAAATTCTGAATCCCAAATAACTTATGGTAAAAATACAAATTCTGTTTTGGAAGAAAACGTACAAAATATACACTGTGTAGTGTGTGCACCTAAATATCCTGATTGTCAAGTAGTGCAAGTTTTCACTTTTACATATACACTTCTTTGTTTTTAGAGACAAGAGTTTGTTTCACTGATCTTTGCTGATCCCATTTCTTGCCAACTTGGGTGGTCTTTTTCCCTTCGTGTAAGCGTGGTACCAGAAGTGGAGAAACAAGACTAAAAACATAGAGCCATACAGCCAAATAATAAACATGAAAATTGGATACTGGTACGGACAATCATCCATGATGTAGATTTGTCCTATATGGCATGTAATTATAATAAACTGGACCTGGAGGAAAAAGGCGAAGAAAAGAAAAATACTTTTAAAATGAATGGCAAACTTACTATGGAAGGTTAAAAAGGTTCATCATAACTTGCATAGAGGAAAACAGAAAGAGTGTTTGGGAGGAGGCTTTTTAAAATCAGAGATGACCTTTAGACACTCTTTCCCAAAAATGTTACTGCACTGAAAAACATTTTCACAGAGTAAAGAAAAAGAAGTCCTGGGACAGAATGAGTTACAAGCAGCACTGAGAAACCCATAGTAGGAGAACAGTAGTCTGCCCTGGCCAGTTTAGAGAAGAAAGAATAGTGTTTGACCTGTGACAAATGGGAGGCTGCTTTAGAAAAATTAGCCGGGGG
>VZSF01001062.1:20695-52010 GCA_013398295.1 Chionis minor
GGGGGGGAGGGGGGGAAGTAACCATTATTGGATTGGTGAACACAAATTCCCACCTTCCTCGCACACTAGCATGTGACACAAGGGTCTGCAGGTCCTCCAAAAAAACGTAATGGAGCATTTTATTTTTTTTTAAGTAATACATTTCTACATGAACTCCAAGTTAATAATCCACTGGTAGTGCCACCAAGACAAAAAGACTTTAAGTTATAAATATGCATGCTAAATTACACGTGGTTACGTGAACTGTTCTATTAACGCTGTGCTGTGCAAGTAGACAGCCACGTCTGTTTCTCCTTGCTCATTTCCCTCCTCCCTTAGCATCCTTGCTCAGGCCAAACTAATTGTTTAGCCAGAAGATGAATTTTGAAAATTCAGCTAATAAAAAAGCCCGGCATGAAAAAGCACCCAAAGCAGTAACTTTTCGATAGTGATCTAATGCTGATAAAACATAATGTAATTACTGCAAGAGTGTTTTTTAATGTTTGAGTTAGAGATGTAAATTCTCTGAACACAAACATCTTCTATGAAAGAACAGTCGTGAAATGTTAAAGAAATACTTCTTTTTCCCCTTTCATTACTAGTCACATGTGCATTCTGTACATTATGTTTTCTTGGTGTAAAATTACATTCTAACAATTTTTACACAGGCAATGAGTTTTATAAATATATTTACCAAGTACTGCATAACTGAAAAGCTCATGTGTCTAAAGCTATGATTATAGTAGACGCTGAAGTCAGCAGATTTAAGCATGTAACTGAGGGGAGCTCACGACTTTTGTTTTACTCAATTAAAACATGAGTAAACTTTGCGCCAGCTGTGAACTACACACATGAACATAACTAGAAGTACAAACGTATTGATTGCATCAAGCCTGCGTTAGCCACAGTCAGCTTTCTGAGAGCTGTTTACGTCAAACAGAAAAATTACTCACAAGTTGTATAGTTGTCATGTATTTTTTCCACCACAAATATTTATAATAGGCTGGTCCCAAAGAACAGATTCCATAATAAGTGTACATGATAACATGGACAATACAGTTCAGCAAAGCATGAAATGTTCCTAAACCACCTGTAGGAAAACAAAACATAGTATTATTGCATCAGATATTTAAAAAGCCACCTCATGTTCTACTAGTTTGTTTTGAGTTGGGGTAGAAAAAATACATTCCACAAAACCTACAGACTTTAACCCTCAAGGTATTTAACCTGAATTGGGTTGACACCAGTTCTGAGGGACAACATAATTTTCTTTTCTCCGAAAAGGCTTATCTAAGCATTTCCAAAACAGCAATAAAACACAGCTGATCTAAGTACCTGCAAAAGTTTTAGTGGAATTTTTTGTTCTTTGGATTAATTTTTATTATTATTTTTTATTAAAACATATACATGATAGAGACACAGATAATTTAGCAGAAACAGTGTTCCTCTTGTTTTACACCTCTTCTGTAGACATCATGATGAACTTTGCAAAGCTCTGGAAGATAAGTAATAATTGTCTCCCCAACACAGATTTCCAGATTCCCAGGGAAAGAATCAGTGTCAGACAGTAAGTTTTCGGAATTGTGACCTAAGTGAGGGTCTCACAAATCCACTGTCCATCTCAAAACCATACTTACAGTGAAAAGGAAATTTAAGGCCAAGTCGCCCCATTTGGGGCATACTCATGACTGAAACTGGTAAGATACGAACATTTCACAAAGCAAGTAAGGAAATAACTTCCTTTTCCATGAATCCACTATGGAGTTAGTTTACCCTGCTCAGAGTAATGGCATTTTAAAGAACACAAGAAGTTATATGTAAAAGTGACGCAAGAATGGCAGACAGCACAGTATTTTTAAAAGAAATATGAACATGAGAATTACTGAGCATCAGGAAGAAAACAAGATGACATAAAAGCAGACATTTAGTGAGGGGGCAAAAGCCAATTTCCTATTAAGAATCATTCAAGTTAAAAATAAAACTTATTTTATGATTTTAGTAGCTCACACTAATCTTCCAGCCTGATAGATCATAACTTCTCCAGCTGTGATTGCAAACTTTGAAACTTAGCTATTTGTATTTTTAAAAATAATTTGAGTGTTCTTACAGTTCAAATGTACATACTTTTTTTGGCCTGCACAGTGAATATTCAAAAGAGAAAACAAATCATTAAAGCAGAGAAAAAAAATTAAAAACAACCTAATCAACAGTACAAAAACATACTCCAAAAAGCAACGCCATACATAAGCACCATTTTACAATTTCATGTTAATACCAGATCAGAGAAAAATCAGCATCTCCATTCAAAGCTGTTGCTTTTTTACAGACAGGTTGAAAACTTGATCAATGCCACTATTTAGAAGGACAAACAGTAATAAAACTGAATGCAAGATAATAATCAGCAGGACAAATTGTTGGCAAAAATTTAAAGTTATCAAACAGAACAGTATTCGGAAAGATTAGTATAAAGATAAGCAATAGAGTTGTAGTAATAAACACAGCTCTGCATGAATATGAGGGACTATTATTAGCAGAGGACAAAACAGTTCTTGCACACTTTGCTGAAAGTATTTGCCAAATTATCACATGGGAAATTTGAATCTGATGCAAAATCAGAAGCCTGTAGCTGGTTTACTGATCCGATGTCCAGATAAAAGGCAGAAAGTTAATCAACTATAAATGGAAACTTTTCAAGGTTGAAGAGAAGGGACTGTTAGTTGCTGGATTGGCTGGTTCGGTTTTGGGGTTTTTGCAAATCTATAAACATGCTGAACTGTATCCTGGGAGAACTACTCACAATTTCTTCATAACCTTAAAATACCAGTAACTCAGCAACATTTGTGAAAGACATGATCAAAACACCAGTTTCCTAATAACAGAAACTCAACAAATACAGTAGTAGGTTATCCTTTCATACACTAGGAAGATCTACACACTGGACATGTTCAAAAGATCTCATCTACAAATCTTTTGGACTGCTTCCAGGTCTTATTTTTGTATTATAAAACAGACACTAACAGATCAGATTTAATAAGCAGTGGTTCTCTTCATCAATTTGTTACCAGTTTTCTGGGAGAGAAAAAACCACACCAGAGAACATGAGTGAAGAAACATGTACAAAACAAACTTAGTTAGTGGTAGAAACTCCTAAAACAACCCCCACACCCTCCTAGAGATGGGCTACTAAATGACTGCGTTTCTCCAATCTCTGCTTATCACGCTACTCTCATGGCAACCTATATTTATTAATGGTGCACACTAATAATATAGCATGGGAAGATGCATGCGTAGACACACTAAGCAGGAAAGGAGAAAGTGAACGTAAGCTAGAAGTGGACAAATTCAATTCAGTACAATAAAAGTAAGTGCACAAATACAGGCTGAGTGGAGAACGGATCAAAAGCAGCCCTTAGGAGGGCATTTGGGGGTGTTGGTGGATGAGAAGATGAACATGAGCCAGCAGTGTGCACTTGCAGCCCAGAAAGCCAACCGCATCATGGACCACATCAAAGGAAACGTGGACAGCAGGTTGAGGGAGGTGATTCTGCCCCTCTGCTCTGGTGAGACCCCACCTGCAGTACTGTGTCCAGCTCTGGAGCCCCCAACACAAGGAGGACATGGACCTGTTGGAGTGGGTCCAGAGGAGGACCATGAAGATGATCACAGGGTTAGAGCTCCTCTGCTATGAGGACAGGCTGATAGAGTTGGGGTTGTTCAGCCTGGAGAAGAGAAGGCTCTGGGGAGACCTTGTAGCAGACTTCCAGTATCTGAAAGGAGCCTGCGAGAAATCTGGAGATGGGCTTTTTACAAGGGCATGTAGTGATAGGACGTGGGGTAATGGCTGCAAACTGGAAGAGGGTAGATTTACATAAGCTCTCAGGAAGGAATTTTTCACTCTGAGGGCTGTGAGGCACTGGAACAGATTGCTCAGGGAAGCTATGGAGGTCCCATCCCTGGAAGTGTTCAAGGCCAGGCTGGATGAGGCTTTGAGCAACTTGGGTCTAGTGGGAGGTGTCCTTGCACATGGCAGGGGGTTGGAACTAGATGATCTTTAAGGTCCCTTCCAACTCTAACCATTCTATGATTCTATCGTAAGTTTCTGTAATAAGTAGGGTCCAGAAAATATTTCTGTAGTGTTGTGAAAGCCAAAGTATTAGGTGTAAATAAAGCTCAATTATGCTACCTAAAGCCAGTAAAAATAGCTGCAACAAGCCTGAATAATTTCTTGAACAAGCAAAAGAAGTGAGAACATGGTCCTCCCCTCCAACTCAGTTTTTCTATTTCAGAGGGAGAAATGGCTTTGAAGTTGTTTCAACAGTTATCTACCTCATATGCCTCCCCTAGCACTTCTGATTTTGCAGTCACATCTCCTTCATGTAATAACGTTCTTTGTTTATATACAGCTCCCTTCTCTACATTTTTTTTCCCCACTATGAGAAACCAACAGCGGACAAAATTCTATCAAATAGGAAAAACAAGAACTCCCATTTAAATAATTATGGTGATATCAGATGTTCCATGAAATACTGCAGACATCTAAATTTAAAAACATTGATTTTTGCAACATTTTAAATTCTGCTCTTTAAATGTTTTTGTCTAGCATAGTTAACTTTTACTACCAGAAGATATGTACAACTTATACTCTCTCTCCACTACCTGGAGCAAATTTGACTCCAAACCACCAGGTCCATGGCATGATGGAATGATGAAAGACATGCAGGAATGTAACTTGGTTGTTTTTCTTACGCAGCACAAAAAATATCTGAAACAGATTTTTAATGAACAGAATGTTACAGGAGATAATCAAGCCCAACAAAGGTACAGAAAATTGTATGCATCAGTACTGTTTGCTCACTACTATAGATTTAAAAATTCTTCGTGGTTGCAGTCTTGGGAGAAGGCTGAGGCTCTGGATATACTGACTAGTTTTAAAAAAAAAAATTAAACCAGTATGTAAAACCGACCTCTGGAGTCTCAAAAGCCAGGGCAAGCTTTGAAAGCAAGTGTCCAAGGCTGAGCCACCAACTATGTGTGCAGTGGACACCATAAGATGGACTTGCTTGGATTAAGAAGTATCTAGAAGCATCCAATTTTAAGTCTCCTGAACTACTAAGGCAAGGCAATTTGAGAAAATTAACCACAGGACTAGCAACAGATAGAGACAGTAGAAAATATTGTTAGAGAAATAGCACTTTGTCATGGTTTGGGCTAAACCAAACTGAACACGGACTTAGCTACCCTTGGAAAAAAGCAAGATTGGGCAGAATATAGGTAGGCATTTGTAATTGCCATTGACAGGCCACATTCTAAAGGACGGACATTGAGGGAAGTGTTAAGGGAACACAGAGCAAGAAAACCGTGTAAGGAGAAGTAAGGTCACACAAAGGGTAGTATCAGATGTCAAGCAAAGGAACACAAAATAAAAGAAGTCTGGTGTACCAGGGAAAACATTTGGAAACAGCTGACTTAAATACAGCTGAGACATTACTTTTGCAATAAAAGCAAAAAGCAGATGAGAACCAGGTACCTGATTGGGTGGATTCAAACAAAACAAATTTTTTTCAAAAAGAATTTTTCAGGCTGAGGACTAATTAAAAAGGAGCAGTGTAACTAGTAGGTAGTAAAGGTAAATAGAGGACTAAACTTGTCAAGCTTTTCCAGTTTTAGCATTCCTGACCCTTCCATTGCCATTCCATTTGGCTCAGCGAGTAAGATGTTCCAGTGTTGACTCACAAGTATTTGCAGATGAAAGTTAGACGGCTAACTTTGCTTGTAGGGTGTAGAACATCCTAACTACTCATGAGTCAGCTCCTGAATCACCACTATTGTGCCCCACACAATCAGGCAAAGGAAATCACAGCTGATTCCAACACTCAGAAACTAGTTTTGGAATAGCTAAACCACCCCTACTAGGTGTCAGTCCTGGAAGGAAAGGAGGCAGATGCCTGCTGATGGTGACCAAGGTCTGCCTTCTGTTTCAGAGCATTGCTGCTCAGATTTTCTTTGAAACAAGTTAGAGAGCCATCCTGCAATGAAACTTATCTATAGTGACCACAAAGTCGTGCAAAGTAATTTAGAGCAGGTACGCATGGCAATTTATGCTGTATTCAGAGCTGCTGATGCAAATATTCTGAATGTGGAAGATAAAATCTGAAGATGACGTGGAGAAAAATTCAACACCATCAACACCATTTTTTTTTTTATATGCTGCGTGGTTAGCGTATTCAGACAAGTTGGCAGCACTCCCTGAATTTTTAAAGGTGTGTTCTCTCACTAACATTTTTCCTGATAATAAAGGAATGACAGTGCAAAGGGACAATAAGATGAGAAGAGATAAGGGTAAACACCTTGATGGTACTCCAATAATTGAAGTTTGGAGGGCTAATTTATGTTCCCAGCCCCCAACAGCACCAGTTCTTCTATTATGAAAAGGAAACATCAGTATTTCTTTTATTAGGCTACAAATACTTACAGTGTCTAATAATTCAATGAACTTGGAAAAGTAGTAAAGCCAACAAGTTCGAACCATCTGCAAGAGTAAAAACCAGAAATTTTCAAATCTTCATAGTCATAAATAACACCAAGCATCCGCAGGAAAAATAAGCAACTATATAAAGTATTGGGACAAGTAAGTGGTGTCACAAGGTTGACAGAAATATTGAAATGTACGGTTTGATTGTGTTTTCTTTAAAAACACAAAACATTTTTTAATCCTGAAGGAATTTTAAAACCGAGAACAAGGCAACAAATATGTTGCCTGTTTTTCCCCCCCCCCCCAAACAATCAACCCCTCCAGTTAACTCACATGCTCTACATTATGCAAGAGGGCTTTTCCATTTAGTGCATTCCACTCTACAGCATTGCATTTGGTTGTTCAAAAAAGCATTTGCAAAAAATAAAGTCAGTGTAGCATAACAATTCAGCTTTGCTTTTAGCAACTTAACTTACTCTTAGAGCTGTAGGTGACCTTGAGTAGTCAACGATATCGCACCGGAATGAGTACCCTGTGGCCCAACCTGACATAAGAAACTGGAGCAAAGAAAAGGGAAGGAGCAAAGATTTATTTTATGTCTATTGAAAAATTAATTAATTTCGGATTACTTTTGCAATCATTAAGCAGGAGGGGAAAACAGTATTAAAAACTTGTTGAATCAGCAACCTTGTCAGTCTATTTCTATGTGGGCCAGTTACCATAAAATCCTCTGTTATTGCAGACTAATGAATTTCTAACTCCACAACCACACCTACAGACCAGAACTTTCTTCCTACACCCATTATCTCAGCATTGGTAACTGAAAAGGAAAAACAGCTGCGTCTAAAAACCAATGTAA
This sequence comes from Chionis minor, assembly GCA_013398295.1. Taxonomy (NCBI): domain Eukaryota; kingdom Metazoa; phylum Chordata; class Aves; order Charadriiformes; family Chionidae; genus Chionis; species Chionis minor. The sequence goes on from VZSF01001062.1 coordinate 28,006, forward strand.
GAGCAGCAACTTACTGCGTAAATCAGACCACAAAATGAAATCAAATGTTTTGAAATTTTTTGTAACTTGCTATCACAGCCAAATGTCTTAGTACTGAAAAGAAACCAGCACAGCACCTTAATACTGAAAGAAAACCAGCACAACAGAAAAATAGGACTTAATATCGTTAAAGACAATAAATTACTCAATATGCACTAAGTTTTTAGTATGATAGTTTCCAAAATTTTACTTAGTTAAACTGCACAATTCAATTAGTCTTTCACTGACAGGAGTGATAAGAAGCTAAAGTTTTACAGTCAAGAGCACATGCATGGCTAAAGGACTGAATGTAACAAATATCAATTAATCTTTTCTCTTGGACTATAACGAAGCTCGGACAAGAGCAGCACTGTTAATATTACACTTGGCTCATTCCCCTGGCCAGCCACGAGGACTACTGCGTCTTATATCTGTTCATAAAGTGCTTCTCATCCATTGATCGTCATCATCCACTCATGCACGACAGGAGATGCAGCTCTTTTAACAGATTGAGGGGTTTAGTCTGTGACTGCAATAGAGGATCAGTTGCTTAAATAAAACAAGATTTGAAACACCACCAAGACAGCACAATCCTTAAGCACCCACCCAATGGCTTGGATCCAAAGAGGGAAAGAATCAGCTTTTTGCTGGGAGCCAGACAATAGCAGAGATTCAATCTGTTACACTCTATCCATGCATTCTTTCATTAAATTTTAACATGGAATTCTTGACAGCAGATTAATTGAATAATGTGTTACTGTCAAACACTAACAGAAGTTTAGGTTGGTGTGGTTTTTTGTTGTTTCCGAACCTATCACTAAATCACAAAACGAAGTTTGGTGATTTTTCAAATCAAAGAGTAAACAATAAATGTGTGCATCTTGCCCACCACTTAGAGCTTTCCACACAATAGTCGTGACACACAGTAGCTGCTGCTGCACTACCTGTAGAGCGCTGTTAAAAGAAATGTCAGGCAGTTCACTGTAACTCATGCTGAAATTTATGCAAATTGATCTGAAAGACAGGTATCCTGCCAATTTGGCGTGATAATCTGACAACTTTTCGTTAACAGTTTGCCACACCCGAAATACCCATTGAACAGATTACCAGATCTAACACAAAAAGGCTCAGTACTAGCATAGAGATGTTTCACCAAGCAAATGTATATGGCTATCATTCACACAATGCTATTGTTAAATAGCTACACTTAACAAAACACCAAAAAAAAAAAACCAAAACAAAACACACCCACCAATCCAACAGACATTAGGTATCTTAAAGTGTAAAGGCTCGTTCTAATTTAAAACTTCTACTTAGTCTATCACATTCATGGTTATGGTGTTTTAGGTCATTCAACCCATAACCCTATACAACTCATCAGGCTTTCCAGTTTTAAGAGTCTAACATTTGCTTGGACTATGAAATACAGAAAAATCTCAACATTCCTATTGAGAAAAACAGCATTTACGATTTCGGGGCCGGGGGGGCGTGGGGGGGCTAGAAATCAATGCTGAAGATTTTCATGTTGGTTTTGGGGTGGGTTTGTGGTTTTGGTTTTTTTTTTTATTTTGTTGGTGAGTTTTGTGTTTGTGGTTTGTTTGGGTTTTGGGGTTTTTTTTGAGGGTGAATATCCCCAGATTAGATATTGTTAACTTCTGTCATTTAAAAGGCAGATCTAACTGAAGATTATTCTGTAGTAAACATACTCTCCACGGTGTGTGAAACATCAGTGTTGACTAACACATAGAAAGCCAGAAACAGTTACAACAGATTAAGAAAAAGGCATAGTCTGCTTTACCTGCTACAGCCATGGGAAACTAAGTAAATTATGCGGATTTTTAATTTTGTAAATTATATATAAATACACATAGAATTTTACCATCTCTCTTTCTAGGTATGAGTTATTCCCTTTTTCCAAGTATCAGCTCAATCAGTTTAGCATACTGCTTGGATGAATATAATTAAAACAATCAGAATAATAGGTTTTTGAGAGTTGCAGAGTGGGAATTATATTAATAAAATTATCAAAAGTTAGTAAGAGGATAGTTAGATACAAAATGTATAAACATGGTAAACATAAAAGTAGTACTTACTTCATAGGTCATATATAAAGAGAGGGCTACCACACTAAAATTGTAAAATGCCATTATCTGCCTGAGTTCAAAGGGTTTTTTATTTTCCATGAGTTTGGGTCCCAAGGAAGTGACAAAATAAATATAGGTTCCAATGACAAAGGTTGTTGGAAAAGGTGAGGACATGAGCGGCCAGCCTTCCAGTCTTGGATCTAGAGGAAGGGGTTGAAAAAAAATAAAAATCAGATGTTTCCATTACTTACTGGATCCTAAAACAGCTACAGAAAGGTACTTAATTCTTAATGGTTTAGGTTTTGCTGTCACTGATTGTGTTTCAGAGTCCATTCACTTCAAATTCAAATGGGTAACAAGATTTAGCACCTGTAGGATTCAATGCTTGTTTTTGCATCGATTCTTCACACGTAATGAAGAGGAGACACATAAGTGACCCGGTTTTTGGTCTAGAGCTTTCCTCTGTGAAAACTCCAGATTTTCCCACATGAACAGGGCTCAGAGGGCAGCACAGGAAGGCAACACACAAACAGATCACCGAGGCTGCATTTTCATCTGAGACTTCATTTTCCTGGAAAAGCATGAACCTCATTTCACAAGCTCAAGGCAGTAGCTCCACTTTTCAAGATCCTTCAACTTTATAAGCAGTACTACATTAGATGTAGTAAGTATGGGGATTTTGGCATCGGAAGACCTTCTGTCCCATTAGTTGGTGTTCACAGTTGGCACACAAGGCTTGTGCCTGTTCAGTCCAGGCATGTCACCACTTTCACAGCACCATAAAACACACTTTCATATTACAAGCCTTCAAACAGCTAAAGTGTTGCAAGTTCCCCTTCAGTTATCCCAGAGAGAAGTATTGCAGAGAGTACTTCTACCCATGCAGTGCTCCCTCTCCTCCCTGCAGCTGAGGCTGGCAGGTGCTCCCTCTGAGCTTCACCGTGATTCCACTGCAGCTGTCTGTAGTTCATCACTGAGCCCCAGCTCACCAGAGACTTCAACTTTCCTCCACAAGCAGGAGAACTGACATGAACTTCATGTTTTTTAGTATATATTTTTTTTAATTTTTATAAACTGACTTTTGGAAGATTCGTTTCTGAATGGTCCTGAACTTAACTACCAAGTCCACAAACTGCTGCTCTCACAGTTTGCTGCTCTGTTTTGACGGTGAAATTACACCACTGCAATTTTTGTGAAGTGTTTAGTTCATGGTCAAATGTCTTAATTCAGTGATTTTTCAACCCACAGCATTCAAGCAACATGTCACCCTTGAGACCCTCTGATGTTGTTTACAGCCATTTTAAGTTTTAAAACAGACTGAGGAAAGCACGTTATAATGCTGCTCACAGCCTGTAGCGTGCCCTGTGCTCGTGCCCACAGACTAAGCTGGATTGTGAATCACAGCAGTAGGCACCTGTGTGTGTTGCACTGCAAGAGCTTCGCTAGCTCTTCACAACTGACTGCTTTCTTCTGCATCCACCCCTCGTGCTGATACTACCAAAACTTTCCCATTGGTCTTCCCAGCCTGATCCTGAGGAAACCACGGCCAGCAACTGACAGTACACTACAAGACACCAAATGCAAGCACTAGCAGGCAGGGAGACAAGGAACTCAAATTCTTAAGTCACAGACACTGCGGCAGAAATGCTGCATCACCCAGCTCCATCCCAATCCCCTTCACTCCATGAGTTACACTGATGAAACTGCCTTTCCACTTGCATGCTGTGGTTCTACAGAACAAGGGAAATGGTTCTCAGCTATACTGGAAAAAATAAATTAGTAATTTTATTGATCAAACTTTAACTGCTTCTCAGGTTTTCCCCAGGAATCTATTAATCCCTGTCCCTGTGTGCCTACCACGGTGAGGAATACTCAGGGGTGCCACTGCAACAGATGGGTTTTAACCCCAAAACTTGAGATCTTCTCTGGCATTTTTTGGTAAGCATGCAGATCTACAGAACACTAACATTAAGGCAAAACATGTTTAATATCCTCATTCCAGCTGCAACAAGAGACTAATGTGCCTTTTAAAAATAGAGTTAATTACTCTGAGGATTAATTTCAAGATACTATAACTTATCAGGGTTTTTATTTCTTTTACTTTGCAAAAGCAAAATAGAGTAATACCATGCACGTAGCTCAATTGACTGATAAAATACCATTGCTCGGTAATGAAAAAGAATTAAAGCCTTATGTTCAGTAGCACAACAAAAACAAACTATATACTCCTACATACCAGAAACTCCTACAGAATAATCACTGTCAGCACTTTTAGTCAGACGTTATAACCACAAACTAGCTCAGTTTTGCTTTTTTTCCTTTTTTTTAAAAAACCAGAAAATAGCCTGTTCTTTATCATTAAAAATGTCAATATGTAATCTCACAAGTCTTAAAAACATTTACAGGAAGACAAAGAAACTTTCACTTGGTAAACAGTACACCTAGAATAGCTACACATTGCTATTCAAAATCATTGAAAGTTAATAAGTTTTAGATTTAAATGACTCACCTGCATCTTTAATCCATTCATCATACAGTAGAACAGCCTTTGATGTCAGATTTCTCAAGGCCATTTTCACTTGATTAAAATTTTATGATGCTGCCTGCAGGAAAACAAAACCCAAAAATATGGATTTTTGTAATTATTAAAATAAAGGTCAATAAAGTGTTTTAGAAAATATTTTCATGAAGCAGAATTGAAAAAAATATAGAGACGCCCAAGAGAGCACCACCTGTGAAGTACAGATCAGGGAGCATTAGCTGACCACATCGCACTGTGCCTGATGCTAATATATAGCTGAACTGTTATGCGCAACAATATGATTTTGTAATCTCTACATACCAAACAAGGTGCTTCTATGCCATAAAGCGTTATCTCAAGAAACCAAGCTGTGGTTAACCGTTACAGTTAAGGGGAAAATATAAATAAAGAGCAGCTGCCCAAATTCATTTTTATTGCCGTCTCCACTTAAAGTCCAAGTCACTAGTATGTGAAGAAGTTCAGCTTTGAAGTTTTCAGTAGTAAATATTGCAATTTTCTACCTAAGAAGTGTTTCTAAGGTAGGTGGGAAGGAGGAAAGGTGCCAGTATGTCTGCGTACTCCTTTTAAACACAATAATTAGCTATGTTATAATTAGCATGCAAATCACACTCTGATGAATCAACTGTTTCCACACTAGGATCATGAAGCGTCATAGTACCACTGGTAATACCATTAACTCAAAAAAATTATCCAGCACATCCAGTTTGCATGCAGCACCACCCACATATGTAAAACTTCAGAGAAGTATTCTTATATGAATACTGATTTTTGCTTTAAATCAAGTACTCATCAGGCCTTCCCTTGTTTCATTCCCCCTAGAAAATACTTTTTTAAACATCCCAACACATTTGAAGGGTGCCTCTGCTACTCCTCCTCAGTATCTCACTTTGCCATGCGATTGCTCTCCGTGCCCCTGTGCAATAATCTTCACCTTTGTTAGTCCAGGCTGCAGCACACCCTGATAACCAGCTCCTTTCCTCTGGCTGCCCTTCTGCATCTCCCCCAGGCTAAGCAAGCTGTGGGTTTGGAGAGCCAGTTCTGCCCTCATGATGCTAATGCATCTTTCTCTTCAGATCTCCCCACTATCCTCTTCTCATTTGCCCTCACCTTAACAGTCCTGAAAAATAATTTCACCCTTATCTCCACTTTTACAAGTGCCTCCTGTTCAATGCCATTTCACAGGAGTTTTTGGGCACCTCAAAGTACACTACACACACTCTTCATCACAAGATGCAACATAGACAAGCCCACCTCCATTGGAGTTCATCGTATCTATCTCTTCCCAATTCTTATTTTGCTACCCACTAGTTTCCTTGCTTGCACTTCTATCCCATGGTCTGTACATCTGAAAGCACCATCAATGTCTTTTCCAGAAAATATTCCCTCTGCAAGTCTCTTTAAAGTTCACATTTTCCATAAATACCATCCTCCAGCATCAGCATTTCCCAATGCAATGTCACTGCCTTTATGCTGACTATTTTCACTTGTCCTATGTTCATACTCCAACGTTTGCTACAAAGCTCTCTCTTTAAAAAGGTGCTGGCAAAATCTGAAGCAGCAGAGGACACCCTCTTCCTTTTGGCACTAGCAATCACACAAGAGAAAAGGACTTTAAGGTCAGAGACAAATTACAAATATCACTGCCATCTTGCTCCACAAGGTAAAATACAGATGATATCAAAAATGTTAGGCCTAACACTGTGTTAAACACCACATACCTCAGATTGTCTGACTCTGTCAACCAGGCAACTCATCATTAAGTAACTGGTGCTGGAGGGAAGTGTTAAATTTTATGTACAATTTTATATATGTATTTTATGAATAATTATTTTATTAAAATAGTTAGATTACAATGTTATCCTTAAAATCCAGTATTCTGCCCATTTCAGTCTCACGAGAACAGTCTGACAAGAGACAAGCCATGCCAAACAGAAGATACCTTGATCAGTGGTTATAACAATGTTCTACCAAAGCCTACAGACACCTTGTGCACAGTACGGCTCAATATTTCAGTAAAAATACATTCACTGGATACAAATAATCACATTACACTTAATCAGTAACCAACAAGAGACACACCTTATTGATTTCACTGCCAGTCAGTCTTCCTGCTTTCATCCTGATTAAGATGTTAGAGAAACTCAGACTGGCTAGCTCAACATGCTAACCAAAACCTCTGTTAAATGAGTAATCTGCTTCAAAACACGCTCTCAAAAATCCAGAACATTCTGGTGTGAATGCTGCCTCAAAATGAATTGCCATTAATTACAGGTTTGGGGTGCTGATTGACTTTTCCTCCCTTCTACAGTGCAAAGCTTATTCTGACAACTACATCCCACAAATACAGAATTGTTTACATTCATCCACTTGACTAGTCAACACCGCATTCATTTTGCATTAGGACTCTGACAAACGTGCTGTCCGTGTTTAAATAGCAACCTTTATGCCTGGTACGCACTGGGACCAAAAGCAAGCTTTTTATCTGGAACCAGACTATTTCCAATAGATCGCTTCTGCTGGCAGTAGAAAGGCAACAGATGAAAAGAGCGAATTCTCGTGTTTCCCAGCCTCTGCCATACTGATGGAAAGGCATTTATTCCACCTCTCCTGACCCCAGCGCTCACAGACCTTCTGCCTTTAAAACATTTCAAAAGAGCTAAGATGGCAGAGGCTCTTAGCCTGCAAGGTTTCTTTCCTGTTCATAACCCAGGAAGCAAGAAACAACTCCACAGCAGCTGCTTAACTTATTTAGAAGGTTTTTGCCATTTAGTTACTATCCTTGAGAGAAGGATGCACTACCCAGACAGCAGCCACAGCCTCACCACACAGACATACTGGCTGATCAATTATTCTGAATCTGAAAGTTTGCAAAGTAAAATAAGTTAAAACTAAGTATTCTAAGAGCAGTTATTTTCTTAACTAGCCACTTAGTTTTCCTTTGGAAATCCATTTCTGTGAACAATTGTTTGCATTAATGTTAGGTTTTCAGGATTTTTTGTCTGTTAACTACTAAGTAGGGCTGATGGCAGCATGCAAAGGATTTTGACTTATCTTGTTACATTCACTTCATCCACAAATTCATCAAAGAGTAAAAAAACCCCATGTACCTATACACAAGATAAACAACCAGCTTGTGCTTCAGAAAAAAAAACCAAACCATTTTTGAAAGACTGATTTTTTACAATACAGCCATGTTGTTAAAAAGTAACCTGATAACGCTTTGACCATAATCCAATCTTCTGTAACATTTGGCAGTTTTGAAGTCTACAGAACTTATCCGCTAAATGTGAGACTGGAAATGTTTGGCCTGAAGGGACAAAGACTTGGGGGCAGAGAAGGCCGTTTGTTAAATACACAGCTTTAGTTCTTCATGCTGTAAACTCATCTGTACATTAAGCATTTCTATAGCCACCGTTGAGTCAGGAAAATATAGATTTAGTCTACAGACCTGCTAATGTACTTACAGAATCAGCACATCAGTACTTTTATTTCCAATGTTCCATCTTCTGCTTGTAACAAAATTTAAAAATGCAACTAAAATGCACTAACAGTAGGGAATTTTCTTTTTGAAATAGAGTTGCTAGATTGTAATAAACTCTCAAAATTAGGGGAGTTGCATTAGCAGACTAATTTTCAAAACTAGGTTATTTTAAATGACATATTGGAAGCAATTTCCATAAATTTTAAAAATGCCGTCCTAAAAGTTCAGTCTGCCCAGCTTGAAAAGTTCTAAAGGACACACAGGCAGTCCTCTGAAGCACACGCATTTAGAAAACAAGCACTGAAATCACATCAAAAGCACATGCAAGGTACTCAGCTCAGAAAGAAATAAGCGCTACTTTTCTGTTTTTTCTTTTTATTTAAAAAATGTCAATGGAAGTAATATTGTGCACCTAGATTCAAGCCAGCTGCACTAATACCATTTCTGAAGACACCTTTAAACTTATGTGTCTCCACCATTATAAAAATAGGGGGTGTAAGTGAGGCAAATGATGGAAAGTGCTGTGTTAAGAGAGCTGGCCTCCGGCCCCCTGCAGCACAGCAGAGCCCACTAACTGCAGCTGCGTTAAGGCATATGGCTTGGCAGAACCAATTTCAACTTGGAACATTACCTTTACTGGAGAGGCGAGGGTAGATGATAACACCATTTCCACTAGCCAGAAATGCCACAAATACCAGAGCAAACCATATGAGAATGCCTCACGATGACAAGTAGTAGGTAATAAGTTGTTCAAAGTGCTCAACTTCAGTTAGCACAGAGAACTATTAGTGATTCTCTTAATGGGAATTACTGGTATGCCTCAAACATTCCTTATTTTCACATGAGAGCAAGAAGTTTCTCGCATTCCTTTGCTTGACCCACATGAAAGATATTTGCCATTCTTGATGCTCATTTATTCCCCCTACATAGTTTTTAAATATTAAAACAAATATCAGCATTTGCTTTTAAACAGTAATTTTACAAGTGTTTTATGTTGATGGCTACTGAACAAAACAAGCAAAAAGAAGAACTTGACAGAAAACTGAACAAAATGAAACAATCTAATGTAAGCTTTGTCACTCCAGAAAACAAATTCTAAAATTCAGTGTGAACTTAAAACACTTAAAAGCTAATTATTAGAAAGACAGACAAGCTATTTTTACAGGGACTTCTTAGCAGAAGACTAGAGAGTATGACAATACACTACAAATTTCAATGGGATAATTTTCACTCGGGCAGATCCCAAAATCAAAGGTTCTGGAGCATCACACCCTGGCCTGGTAAGCAGGTAATGACAGGTGGACCCTCCACCCTGCAGAGCCCGCAGGAAGATGGGGAGAGCCTGCGGGGAGAATTGACCCACACAGATCCGATTTCAAAATGATATCTTAAGAAATGAGAGCAATACTGGCTTACATATTCAGACACAATTATGAAACTTTCATGTTTCAGAATCACTTGGTATACTGTTGTTAATTCTGCTCTTGAAGTTCAGAAGGTAATTAAATCAGGATGTTTCACAGATGGTATCTTTACCTTTACCTGGGAAATACCAGCTCTGCCCTTCCTATTTCCCAAGTCTGTGTGCTTACATAATTGCAGTTATTTTAACTATATTACTCCCTTATGCCACCTGGCAAACAAATACAAACTGCCTATTACATTAGATGGATTACTCACCTATATTCTGCAACAAAGTTTTAAACTTCAGCTGGGTGTCGCCTGTTGTTACAGATTTCCGTAAGAGGAGTTTCCATCACCTTCCCCATCCCTTATGTCTTCTCTCAGCCACCCACCCCATTTTTTTGAAAGATTCATCTCACAGACAAGTCAGCTGCATCCTGCTTAGTATTAGGCAGCCTTTTCTTTTTTTGATAATATTGTTTGTAAACACTGTTCCTGTCAGATGACAGTTCTGCCCAACTGAGTGACCGAAGGCAGCATTTGACAGAGGTACTTGGAGAAATTTCCAAGTTGAGAGATGTATTAGTTACTTGTTGCCTTGATTAAATTTCAAACTTTGTCTTTAAAGACAGTCCATTCTAAAAACACAAATCCTTGATGCTTAGAACACGTCAATAATCTCTGTACATTTTAAAGTAGATACTGGGGAGAGATAGAAAATTTCAAAATCAATATAAATTCCTTTTAAAAAAAAATGGACATACCAAAAGCAGACCAAAAAAGTTCAGAAACTATATTAGAAAGTCTATTTGTAAAATTCCCCATTGGTAGTATTCAGTAAGAGATGTAATATTTACCCTGCGTAGCCACCATTACTGAATTATTTACATGGTACCTCTTTATTTAATGCTTTGCTTTTTAAACTATCAAATTTAAACATCAAATCCATCATTCACCTGCATGCATAAAGTAGTCTGTAAGCAGCAGAACTAGTGAAAACGTGTTTCATTTGACACTTCAGATTGGTTTTCTGACAGACTAATGGACTTCCCATTTTGATGTTGTGTAAAATAAAGACCAATTGGTCTTTCCTTCCACACCTGCCTGTAAATTGTTAAAAGAACTGATACTGCAGACTTCACAGCAAGGCTGAACATTGTCAACAGGCACAGAAAAGCCCCTTCCCGTGGGAACTGTTCCAGGTTCTTCATGGGCCACGGGTACAGTCCCATTTGTGCCCACTCCCAGCCACAATCATATGGACATTCTCCTGGTCCACGTACGCTTATCCAGCCACCACCAATGGCTGAACAGAGAAGCCCCAGTGAGCAGTCCCACAGCATCAGTCCTGATGGGTCTGGTCCTCAGGCAGCTGCGGGATAAGTCACAGCAGCTCACTGACCCAGCTGAAAGCTTAATCTTTGGAAAAGTAGGTTATTTTTCAGTCAACTCAGACCTGAAAGGCTGAGCGGGCCTGAACGGGCAAAGGAAACATTGAGACACGTGAACTGGGACGCTGCAGGCACGAAGAAACGTGGGAGTAACAGCCCTGTCATAGATCCCTTTAAGCTGACACTGAAATCAGCTAGGGAAGACACAAGATCATCACGTCTAGTCTTGAATAATTATAGACAATCATGTACTAGATACGTGGTCAAGAAGTTCACACTGCACCTCAGCAAATCATCGCCCTGTCCATCACAAGCCACAACAGACTCTCTGCAACACAAGAACTGAAGCCACAAAAATTATGTTGTGCTGCAGTAAGGCAGGAAAAGATATGGTATTGCCAATGTCTTAACTACTTTCAATGCATCACCTGGGGTTGCAGTGATGCACATGAAAGTGATCCTAGGGACTAATGTGCCACATCACATAGAAAAACAGATCAAGTACAAACATTCCCTGCAATCATAGCCTGGAAGGAAGTTTCTTTACAAGTCTGAATCCAGTTACGAGTTTAACTCAATTATGCGGAAGATTCTGGGCAGGCCTCTGAAAAGGTTCCTAGTTTCACTTGGGAAGTGAACACTATGGACATCAGTGTACCTTAACCAGTTTTCTCTCCCTGTATTCACAATATTTCAGAGAGAGGCAAAAACATAAGCAGGGAGAAAAGCTACTAGAAATTTAACTTGTTATCAATGCTCCCCTGCCTTTACCAAAAACTCTTTACTTGAGCATTTGCATGTTAGCCATCCTGCAGCCAACTAGTCTCACCTGCCTACTCCTCTGCTGCGCTGAGGGGCTCCTGCACCCAGCTTAGGACAGAAGCTCTTCTCATTGGTCCCCCAGTGCATCACTTGCACTTGGCTCGTTTAAGTTCCTTCGCAGCTCAGTGACACCAGCTCACAGTCACCTAACCCTGCGGCACATATCGCATGACAACTTTCACCTAGAAGTCAAAATAAGGTTCACCTATGATGCAATTATTTTTATTAATGCAACCTCATTTCCATTAGCTAATGATATATCATTACCCTTACCAAAGACCTTTGACAAAGTATTGATTTAATAATTGGGCCGTATCTGACTCAGGTTAATCTCCTTACCCATAGGACTTAACAGATTCTTTTTCTTCCTTGCTTATTATGTAACCAGAAAGCTTTCTACAGCATCTCCATTTTTCTCTCAAGACCAGATCAACTAAGTTTTTGGTCACTTTAAACAGGCTTTCACAAAACAAGAACCAGGGGCTGGACAACAGTAACACAATCCAGTATTTTGAGCAGCACTACACAATCACACTAATTCATACATCCAGTGCGCCCTACTCATTCCTCTACAAGTCAACATCTCCATAAAATGCTGAGCTTTTACCCATTCTGGGTTTTTTTTTCCCTGTAGAGTAGGGACAGTTCTGATAAATCTATGTAAGAATTATTTACAGCTGTGTTTCTAAAATGCATACACATTGTTAAAAACCAGGCAAACCAGAATACAAAACTCTGTACTGAACCAGAGGGGTAAGGGGTGGTATTTCCCTGCAGTGCAAAGACAGCACAGTCAGGGTTTTTCTAACCTGCATAGGAAGATATGATTTTTAAGACACAATTTATAGGTGAGGCCTAAAAAGGTAGAGGGAGTGCAAGTGCTAAGTACTTCAAATGAAAGCAATCAAAAGCTGTCCGATGACACTAAAAGTTTGCATTTTATAAGTCTAAAAAAGAATGGGCTTTGTGGACACATCCACAAAATAGGACTAATGACATTCAATTTCTTCTCACTGTGGTGATGAAGACTGCTTGTTTTGAGTACACACTGTAGTTATTTGAATGCTTTGGTAAGACTTCAGACTTCTACTGGACACCCCTTTTAAGGTGAAATGCGTGGAATGAAGATAAGAGCATCCTCATATCCGTTCTCAATAACTTCCCAGTATATCTGACAAAGGGCCAGCCACAAGCGAAACAGACTCAATTAACATTGCCAAGATTTGTGATCTCCTTTCTTCTCCACTGTGATACCACTGCAAAGTCTGTATCATTCCTGAACCTCCAGGTAAGAGGACTTAGAATTGACTCCAGTTATGAGCACTATTGCTTGTATCTGCATGCCTGATTAAAGTTACTCATGTGAAAATATGAAGAGAGACATGAGTGAGACTGTCCCCTTCCTTCATCAGCAAGCTGAGTCACTGAACTGGCTCTGTCATATCATCTGTCCTCATTAACAGCTATGAGTTAGTGCACATGAGAATCTCATGTATCCAATTCATTACAACAGAAGCAATTTGCTATCAAGGACTGGTAAAAAACTTAGTTTGATTTTACTCATCCCTTAACAGAACAATAACATAAATTGTCATTAAATAGCCACAGTGTGGAGCACTCCATGGAAGCTAAACAAAAAGAGAAATGCAGAGCTAAACTTCAGCTTTCGGAGAAGGCTCCTTAAAACAAATGTGAACAAGACTTGTTACACAGGTAACATCTTGCTAATCTAGCTAATGGCAGTGGGGGAAAAAAAAAAGCAGACAAGCGTTCTTATTTTCAAAGACATCTTGTAACCAAGCAGTCAAAGGTAACATACCTGAATCTATACAGCATCGGAGAAAAATAACTACAGAAAAATGAGACCATAAATTTCCACCTGTGGTAGACAAAGACAGGGAGATGGTGCTGTCTTTTGTAACATGAAAATACAGCAGAAAGAGTTTCATAGGAAGGGGAGACCAAAAAAAAAAAAAACCTAATTACCTTAAGAACACCATATTCACCTCAGGAAAGAAGAAGCGAGCAAGTATGTGAAAAATACTCATCATTGCCAAAGGAAGAAGTATTTTTCTACAGTCACATCTGGCCTATAGCATACACTCAACTCAGCTACTGTCACTGTAGCTGTCATGGCACAAAGTCAATGCCATTTTACGGAACTTTCATTGCACCAGTTGTCATCTCACTGGGTTCATAACATTAGTGAGTAGTAACACTGATGGCACTGTTGTGGGCTTGCAACATAGTATTTTGTTCACTGTCTAACACTGGGATTTAGGAAAGCCAAACTGCTCCCACACGGCTCACTCATGCTGATGTGGCCCGATTTCCTTTACCATTGTTTCACACCGCCTCGCACTTGTCCAACCTACCCACCCTCTGAGTCCTAGGCTGATATCCCAGGCAGCAAAATAATGCATTCCTTCTGCTCTGATTTTGCTTGCAATGCATTAGGCAGGCATAAATTTTAAAGGCGGCTGACCTAGAACTGACACCCTGCCTTCCCTCCCCCTCTTTTTTTTAAGCTACCATGCAGCATAGCAGACATGCTGTTGAGCACTGTAAACCCCAGCAACTGCACTGTCCCTGGGAGGCTGTTTCAAAAGAAAGCTGGAACCAGCTGTGTCGGCACCTTCTTCTGCATTGACCCACACAGCGACACCCTGAACTTAAGGAAGCGCGACACAGGCAGCTGCTGCACAGCGAGAGCGGATGGCAGAGCTGTAGGGTGAGAAAAGCCATTTAAAAGGAAATCTACGCTAAGCGTGTTTTTAAACTGAAGTCTCAGAACACTCCCCCACCCAAGGAAGTGTGCTGACAGTATCTTTAAAAAAAGCTGCTGCTTCCAAGTTCGTTCTTGGCACATCAGCTACTGTTGTGAACATGCTTTTTTGAGTGCTCCAGGAAGCTGCTACGCCACCACATCCTAAACCTTTCCAGTCCAGAGCTAGTAATTTGTACAGCTGCAGTTGGAGGTTCCAAATCACTGAGGGATATGCAATGAGGTAAAAAGACCTGAGCTTTTGGGTTTTTTGTTGCTGTTTAAACCTACGTTCTTCAGCATGGTGAAAGGTCTAGTTAATCACTACAGAACATACTCGTGAGTATTAGCATCAGGCAACCCACGAAGATAGGTTGTGCTGTTGTTTGGAGACTCAAGCCTCTCAGCCAGAATGACTGAACAGAGCAGTAGGAATGTGAATAGACTTCTAATTTCTCCTGACACTCCTGGTTTTTCTCCCATATCCCAGAGAAGATCTCCACTTAAAAAAAAAAAAAGAAAAAGAAAAAAGAAAAAACTATTTTAACTTGCCCAGTTACTGCAGAAGTGAAATACAGTTTCAGAAATGGAGGTGAGCTGGAAAAGCTAGATGCTTCCCAGTAAGTGCTCGTTGTACTTTGTACTCAAGGGAGGAATCACAGAGGGATGGAGAGCAGATGGCAAAGAGATATCTGAACGTTTGGGACAGGTAGAAGAAATGACACTGCAGACTCATCCTGTAGTCAAAGCCACTTGTCAAGCTTGCATTGTGCTTATACTTTGAGTCCAGGGATGAATACATGGAAATTCATAGAATGGTTTGGGTTGGAAGGGACCTTAAAGATCATCTGTTCCAACCCCCCTGCCATTGGGGGTTGAAATTAGTATATTATAAAAACACCTTTTCATTCTGTTTGAAATTTGAGCAAGCTCTTGGGTACTACTCAAGCCATTCTTTACACTGTTTACACTAACTTCACGGTCAATAACTTTTCACAGCACCTTTCCCTTTTGAGGTGACTGCACCCGTGAGAGGGCGATACAGATTGGTGGGCATGGGGTGTGAACACAAGAGTAAGAGCACCTTTGCTCCCATTCAGTACTAACTCGGTACAAAGAGCAGTTCCAGAAACGCTCTTTTCCATTGTGCAAGTACTCTTCTAAAGACTACAGAAGTGTTGGACTTCCAAAGGGTTCACGTGAAAGCCCCCGCGGTCAGGACTCAACAGACAGTTTGGAATCAGAACATTCATCAGAACAAGCATTTAGAGAGCAGAAACATCCAGACAAGGTGACTTAAAGCAGTCAAAAGCCTATGGGAACAAAAGGAAAGGGGCAAAGCAATGCTGCATGGGACAGTAGATGACAACCTAACCTCAGAAGCTTACATGAAAACAAAAATCTCCATCGCCTAAAAACATTAACTGGCTTGATTAGCAAAAAGTGTCTTAAAACATTCTTTTAAACCAGATCCTGTTATAAAAATCCGACTTTAAAAATATGTCAGTTCTCCATTCAATTTCCAAGCAAACAACACACAGGACTTTGCATAGCACAAAATGCAAGGTAGCGGCTGATATTATGTGAAAAAAATATTAATGACATTACACAGCTGTAAAGGCTTACTTCTGCTCTAGATATGGTTAGCTAGACCTTAGTTCCTTTGCTAAGAGGAATTTTTTGAAGTTTTCATTATTTTGCGCTTTCAGGAAGCTCAAGAACAGTGTAAAAAGCAGCATTATGCAGGCAGTGAGTTTGTAACAGTAGAGCTTTTTAAAATCAGTTTAAAACACCGTACGGTAACTTCACAGAAGAACAGAATGAAACGTGACATTAATGGGCAGGTTTAGTCACGGGTATGTTTGTAAGGATCTTCCATCTTCTATCAGTGTTTCCCACTACATTAATGCACAGGTATAATCACAGGTATGTTGTAAAGATTTTCCATCTTCTATCAGTATTTTCCACTACTAGAGCAGAATGTATTTTTTACCATCTTTCCAAGCATTCAGAGACCACCCAGGACCACAAGACATTGCTGCAGTTTAAAATAGATCAGCTTAGCCAGACAGCATGTGGCACTGCACTTACTTTCCGCCCCCGCCCCCCCCTTTCCAGTCCTGAAAGATTGCCAAATACAAATAGCTCCAAAAAAAAAAAAAGTATCCTATCAACGAAGTACATCAGGCAATGGATGAGTACAGAAATCAGAGCAACACATCAGAATAACAGAGGAGACAACAATACTTCCAGCGCAGAAGCTTGGCAAGCAGCAGAGCACTCAGCCTAATACCAATGTTCCTGTAAAACACCAGTATACAAGAAACAGACAAGTGTCTAATAGTCTACTCAGCATGCAACAGCAGTGAAAGAGAAGCAAACTGGACTGTCTCCAGTACAAAGAAAGATTAGGCTTATATATAACTATGCATTTAAGATACCAAAAAAAGTCTCATCATTTTTCACGTACAGGTTTCAGCACTTTGCAGAAGAGGTCAGTGTGCTTGGTTCACTCTTTGTATGGAGCACTCAGTCACCAGAGAAAAAGGGGAACCTTTTCCACCAGGTAGCACAGCAGAGCTGTGAACAAAACCAAAGTCTTGGGTGCCAATTCAATATTCCGGTTACTATACAAAACTAGCAGGGCCACACAAGACTGTCTGAACCTAAAGCTACACTGCAGCCCCCATCACCCGAGCGGGCTCCTAAGTGCAGCGGTTTGTCTCCACTCTTTCTCTACTGCCTCGCCTCAAAGTGATTTTATTGTTCACACTCAAACCAAGGAATTTGCTTTCCCCAACACTCAGTGCCTTCCATACGCATTATATAACTGCAGGTTCATCCAGCTAACTATATCCAAAGGAGTGATGCTTCCCTACTAACTGGACCTCTTCCTACTGCTGTTGGCTCAACAGATGAGTCAAGGTCGTATCATTTCACCATCGGTAAAAGCAGCTCTCTTGCTTATCATAAAAGTTATCTAGACTCAATTAACTTTTGTCCAATGCTCCGTCACCTTAGATGAAAGCAACCGACGGCATGCAATCACACTTCACAAGAATACGTGTAAAGTTTCTACAGGATAAAAGCAAGAACACCAAATTGCACAATTTCCACAGAGGCAATTTTTCATCCCATACTTTCAAACATAGCTCAAATGGGCTGTCTAAGCTGCTCAGTTTTGAAACACAGCAGCAGCCTCTTTTCAACAGATCAAACCAGCACTCTGCACGGTCCAGTCCATGTTCAGGAATCTTATTTCTGCAGCTTTCAGATAAACTCAGATTGATCAAGTGGACCACTTCAGTTTATGAGAAGCAGTTTCAGGATAATCTGAAATTCAGCTGGGGGATTTTTCTCCCCATAACATTTCAAACTTTTATTAAAGGACTTCTTGCAGGGAGGGCAGAGAAAGCCCTAACAGCTCCTCTGTTTCACGCTCCCTCCTCCCAACATTTTCCCTTCTCCAAAATTTAAGAGTCATGTTCATGGTTAGAAGTTAAAGTGTGTGGACTTCCTGAACACTAGAGCTCTGCAAAAAAGCTGTTTACAGCTTTGCCTTACAGTTTTATCACTTCTTCATGTAAAAACAAACTCAAGCACTTGCCTCTATAACAACCTAACTTGGTACAGAACAAAAGGTGCTACAGAAGCAATGTTCTAATAATGCAAGTGAGCGAAGCAATTAGTATGTGTAAAAAAGTTTCTGAGGAATACAGCTCACAAGCAGTTTTGTGAAAGGTTCGATTCCAAAATTGACAGTGAACACTAGGCTTCCTCCATTAGCCTCTTGGCTTTTGTACACAGTGCCTTCTCTACATCTCAGTCACAAGAGACAAGGGTGGACCGGGCACTTCCAAGGTGCATTGCAATAATTTCATTAAGCTTGTCAGACCCATTCTGTACAGTTTAAGTCTCAAAAGCAAATATTTTATATTAGTACTGAAAAGACAAGCCACAGAACTCTGACTACAAAAGCAATTAAAGAATGCATTTAATCCAGATATTTCCGACTAAACAGACAAAAAAGGGATTGTAGTGGATGTTATAAATGCAAATACAGTGAAATAAACTGTTCACTTCCAGTATACCTGAATCTAAGTAATTTTCACCTGTACAGTAGAAGGCAACATTACCAGCTACTACTTCACTGAACAGACTATAGACATTTCCATGATGCCCATCCCTATCTATTTATAATGCCACATAGTAAATAAATACCACAATATTTACCTAACAGAATAAGCGAGCACATCTGACCAATAACCCTTATACTCTTGATGCTTCAGTCAATCCCTTTTCATTAAAAACAACAAAAGGACCTACAACATCTTAGCAGAAGAAAACAGCTGAAAATATTGGCTGCAAAATCTTTACAAAAAAAACCTCAGATACATTTGACAAATGTTGTATTTCAAAACTTAACAGAAACACTTCTCCTCCCCTCAAAAAATTAATCTCTTTTCTCCTCCAACAGCAACAACAGTGCTAAACCAAGAAACTTCTCCTTCCCAGTCACCTTGCACTCTGCTCAGGAAGACAATAAAACAGATCAGCTTCAACTACTGATAAAAATTTCCAGGCACTTTTTTTTTTTAATGGAACAATTAAAAAAAAAAAATCTGCTTGTCACCTCAAATAACTTCCCTGAAAGAAAGGGCATGGTACCAATGTGAACCATACCCATAATGTGAAAGCATACAGAGAAGCATTGAATCAGGTTCTTGTGACTTTGTTTTAAGCCATTTCAGAACTGATGATACAATGCAAATTATCTCCAAATCAACAAACTGATCTTTGTGTCTCAGACCCCAGCAAGAGTTGTCCCCTTCTTCTGTTAGAAAACAAAGAATAAAAGGAATAGAGTTATTCTTAGTAAACCGTGTTTTGATCTCAGACATACCCATAAACCCCAAATGCCATCACTGGGATAGGAGCATGCTCTTCAATTCCAGTCCAGGAGATGCCTATAGAAACTTAACTTTTTGCACCGTATATACTATTCCTCTGTACAGGTTTTTGCAGTGTGCTGTACAAAGTTACGCTCATATTCACACACATTGGGTGAGGTACTGCCTTAAATAAAAAAACAAAACAAACCCTTGAATACAGGCTCCAGGCACAGGGCCCAATGTGCAAGGCACCATATCAATACCAAAGATAATCCAAACTACAAAGAATTCACAATACAATTAAACGCACACAGGCAGCGTGTAGGAATTCATAAAGCTGCTACAAGCAGCTTCTCTTGAGCATAGCCTGCTTGAGCAGTGCAAGTCTGATTCTTTACAGGCTAAGTTTGCAATTATAAGTATGCTTTTAATGGTACCGACGTCATTTTAATCAACCTCTCCCCCCATTACTCATACCTGGTCCCACATCACCCTTGACTTGTGCTGGAAAAACTGTTTTTCTGGCTGCATAATTAAACAGATTGAGAAACAGATCCAGGACAGGGGAGAGAGCAGAAAAGGAAAGGGTATTTTTAGCCCAGACCAGTTCCTCAGTGCACTTGGGCACTGGCCTTCACCACAGGTTTTACCAGCACAACAGAAAGGTGACACAAGGGCAAGAACACTCAGGATAAAAGAAATGCTGGTGAAACTACAACATCAGCCTAAATCGGTGTCACGAGCGGAGCAGAGATAAAAGTCGGTGCTCACTGCTTTTAGCCTGCCGAGCAATACAGCCCTGGCACTGCTAGCAGGGGCAATCTGAATAGCATTGCTCCTGGCAAATAGGATGATTCATAGTTTATGGACACCAACATTTTTGCTCCTTGTGACATCTGTGCAACCCTGTCAGTGGAGCCCAGAGCTTGCTTTGGGGTGGATAGGCTTTAGAAGAAGTTTTGAAGAGATTAGTTTTGTGTGCTAGCTCAGGATTTCAAAGTTAAAAATGCAACTGAAATTCAGTTCCTCAGACTCTCATCTAGAACTGAGATAACAACCATGACACTTTTACACCTGTGCTGCTCTAAACTCTAAACTCACATTACTCAGTTTATGCATGAATTATAGGTCTTTTCCAGTCACCATTTTCAGTGGTAAAATGTTTTGTGCAACCATCATAAGCAGACAAAACATAAATAGCAAAAAACACACAGGGAAAAATAATTAAAAAAAACCCCAGCACATACTTCAACACACACGGAAAGCATTTTACTACATGAATTCAGTAAAAAGAGACCAAAAAAAAAAGAAAAACATTCAAATTTCCAGTTCAGTGATCAGCATTAACCACTGAAACCAAAGACAGGTAAAGAAAAGACACCCGAGTTGCTCTAGTGCTCCCATCACTGTAAACTTGCACATTTCATTTCAGTTGAAATGATTTTTTACTTTTCAGGTTTCAACTAAGTGTCAAAAGGACAGAAGAAATTCTTAACTGCTACATCAGTTGCAACTTTGCAAAACTTCTCGTAAATTGAACATGTGACCAACAGGCTACAGAAAATAAAACTAGTTATGACCCTCTGGCTTTGGTTTTCTTGCCTTATAAAGAACCACATCAAAAAAAGTACAATCAGGCTTACAAAAGGAATTACTTTTTTTATTAGTGCTATGGTTTGGTCTAGTTATCTGATATTTTCAAGGAGTAAAAGGTTTACTTTTCACCGTTTAGGCTGCATTTGCCCTCTGTAGGTGCAAGCACTGAGCCTGGGTACTGGAGGGAGGCCGCTGGGCAAGAACACGGGACCGGCTGCCTTGCGCTGTACTACAATGCAGAGTAACCACCCAAATTTTAAATAACATTTAAAGTAATTTTAAGTGAGCAGAAATCTCCCGAAAATTAAATCTGAGCCAACTGTGAAGCTTTTGTGGCATGTTTTACATCTTTTATGGCAACAATTATTCCTGGTGTTTGAAAACCCTCTGTTGGGAGTTTCCTAGTGTTTAGCTCCTGTCCCTTTCCACGTCGGCTTCCAAGCATCGGTTACCTTCCTCCTAAATACTCAGAAAGGCCTACCAGAACTGCTGCTTGAAGCACCCATAAATCGCAACAGAGGAAAATTTAATCAAACCTACTCAAACTTAGTAAGTACTTGGGCAATGAGGAAAAAGAAAAACACCGCACCTGTGTGCGTGTCACCTGCTGTGACTTGAGGAAAGAAAACCAGAACACAACTGCTGTAAGTGAGAGAAATGGAGTATTTCTTCCTTTTCAGCTACCCAGGATTTGGGAAGTAGCTTAAAGCTTCAGACATCTGCTAGCCTGAAGTCAAAATAAGTGTTGAGCTATAAAATTATTTTTGTAAAGTCGCACTGTGGCACTGAAGATAACACCATCCCAGTTATTCATCCTTGCCTAGGTGCCATAGCTCTACTACCCACATTTTACAAATGGTCCTTAATCCACTTCAGACAAAGCGAGTCAGAGCAGCATAACCCACAGTCGGGAGCTAAACTATCTTGTTTTGGCTGCGGCAGACCAGGGAGCTCGCACCGACCTTCACCAGAAGAGCTGCAGGGGGACAGCCTCTGACAGCCAAGCGCCATCAGGGACAGAGAGATGCCACCTGAAGGCTGCAAAGTTCGGCCCAGAACACAACAAGTGTGACTTCAAAGCAGCTAATGAAGATCCAGGAAGGGATCCTGGCTGCCTTCTGCCTCCTGCACCTGGACACGGCACAGAGGCAACATCCTCCCGCTTCTCTCGCCTCCCGCAACCATCCCATGCACTGCTCGCCCCCTGCCTCACTCCGAATCTGCCCACACCTCCAGAAATCTGCGTGTTGAGCAATCAGCCCTGAAGGGGCAGGCCAGAGGAAGAGATAAGATAAGCAATAAACCAGAAGCAGTGGGCCGAATTGGATTCAAGAGGAAGAGCAGGAGCACAAGGTAGGGGAAAAAAAAAAAAAGTTTACCGGTTTATTGCAGCGGAGTGAAACAAAGCCAGGAAGGGCACAGCAGGGCAAGGAGAGCACACTTGGTAAAGGTCGTCAAGTCATGTCAGGATACAAAAACGTACCCGATTAGTTCTTTTACTGCTATGTAATTAGTTGATAGGCATTTCACGGTATTCAATGAGCTTCATAACTAGATAAACCCTATTTGGCATGTATTACTTGACTAATGCCGTGGCATCTTTCCCAACACATTCCATGAATATTGCTTCCTGTACCATAAGCTGCCTCACTCTACGAGTAAATAAATGCTATTTAATAGTTGATTGACACATTGTAATGAAATACCATGAAGTTGTGTTATTCCCCACACTTGCAACAGAGGTGCTGCCTAGGAAGACCAAGCCTATGTTTGGCCAGGTTTCCATATCCCAGCTCTTTGTGCTGCTTCTTAAAGCAAACATGTAAGTACAACTGCACCCACTCCTCAGCGCAGCGTTTTCAGGGTATGTGCACACTGCCTAATGCCGTGTCGATAAACAGCGGTGCCGCCTCTACCCCAGGCAGCTGCAAGGCAGCCTGAAAGGCTTCCCGGGAAGCACCCCAGATGCTGAGCAGCAGAGTAAGTTGGGCAGCATGCCGCTCCCAGGCTGCTCCCGACAACCAGAAAAACTCGTTCAAACTTTTCCCACATGGCAGTGTTCAGTACGGATCTACGCACAGGTGTGGTAAGGACTGAGTTACGATGGAGTAAGGAAGAGGGTGCCCGTACACAGCTGTAAGGTTTCTGGTTTGTCCGAAAAGCTTTAGTTAACTTTTCTTGGTTTCCTACACAAGCAAGCAAAGAAATCCGTAAGAGCTGGTCTGCAGCCTCTCCACACCTTTTCAAGCATCACACAATTCTATTTTAGTGGCCGAGATGCCCAAAACCGAACCGAAGCATAAAGGTACTTAGAAGATATTTACAAATTAAGTATCGACGCACTCACAATGCTCAAGCAACATGCAGGACGCATGTGGCTGCAAAGGGCAAGCCCAAGAGACTGGCCCAATGTGGCCTCGTCAGCCAGAGGAGCTGGCACTCGCCTGCTGCCGCTGCCAGAGCACGAGGACGGACCCGCCGTGCACAGCGGTGGAGAAGACCTGTCTCCCAGGAGGAAAGCAACGAGCCAGACAACCGCCTTTCAACCTGCCAGACAACCCCTGACTAGACACCATCCCTCCAGCCCTACATTTTAATATCATCATCTTAAGCACAAGGGCCACACCTCTCCCCTGGCTGCCTCCAACCTTTGCCCCGGCAGAGAAAGAAGCTTCCCTTTCTTGACACCCCAGACCACTCTTCTCTGCGGGGGATGTGAGGGGAAAGGCATTTTTGCCAGAATAAAATCCCCGACGAAGCCTCCCATGCAAGGTGGCGGCCATCCCGACGCCTCATCCTTGGTGCGACTCGGCCCGGGAGGCAGGAAGAGGAGCCCAGCGCATGTGGGGCACGGCCAGAGGGGCTGCACTGCGGGGCGGGGGGCACAGCCAGCGGGGTTCGGGGGAACAGGCACCGCGGGGCGCAGCCGGAAGGTTCGGAGGCCGGGCAGGGCGGGGTGTGAGGAACAGCCATGCGGGAGCGGGCAGCGTGGGGCAGAGCGCAGGTTCGGG